>CM053030.1:511714689-511824689 GCA_028564925.1 Lithobates sylvaticus
ACTGAGTTCTGTTGTGTGCTATACGCTTACCATTTTGTTAATTTTTCCAAAGCAGATGCGATTGTGTGTGTATGAAAATGTAGGGCTCTTTCGGAAAAGATATAAAGCATACATTTAAATTGCCTTCCTCTGGATCAACTGTGGGTATAGGATTGTATATATAGGATTGTAGAATTTATTTTTATTTTTTTTCCTTCTATTGGTTGTACGAGATTGACTCGTGTCCTTTTTCACCAGACTATGTAGATATAAAGGCATAAAGCAGAAATGTTCCAGTGTGCTATAGTTTCATAGCTTTCTCCCTGTGTTGCATGCGGAACTGTACATTTTGGAGAAACAAAATGCCAATGTGAGGTACAGAAAATGTTATGCCAGCTTTAAAGTGATGGGTAAACAGATGTTTTGCTCATGTGTTATTTATATTTTTAATTAGTATTTCAATTGGGTTATCACTTGGGAAACTAAAAAAATAAATTATATATATATATATATATCGTTTTTTTCGAGGTGTGATTTTTACCCTTACCTTTAAAAAAAAAAAGAAAAAATATATATATGTATATATATATATATATATATATATATATATATATATATATGCACACACACACACATATATATATATATATATAAATAATAAGGATGGGTCAGACTTGATGGACGGCTTGGTTTTCTATTTTTGCCAAACTAAAAAAAAAAATTATATATATATATATATATATTTTTTTTTTTTTTTTTTTTTTTTTTTTTCGAGGTGTGATTTTTACCCTTACCTTAAAAATGTATATATATATATATATATATATATATATATATATATATTGTTTTTTGAGGTGTGATTTTACCCTTACCTTAAAAAAAAAAATGTATATATATATATATATATATATATATATATATATATATATATGCATATATATATATATATATATATATATATGCATATATATATATATATATATATATATATATATATATATATATATATATATATATATATATATATATATATATATATATATATATATATATATATATATATATAATATATATATATATATATATATATATATATATATATATATATATATATATATATATATATATATATATATATATATATAAAAATAATAAGGATGGGTCAGACTTAATGGTCGGCTTGTTTTTCTATTCTGACGTCACTCCTCTGTGTTTCTATTTATTGCCATGTGCCACCTTGCATCTACCTTTGACCAGGTACAACTCAAATAGTACCTGGGTACTTGGGTAGGGGTATTTATTGAAGGTACTGCCCCATCCCCATCAGTTGAGGTATAGCTAGATCATTCGTTTATTATAATGAACGTTTTAATTAGGGCGATTGCCATTAGTAACGCAAAAGGTAATTTTATCTTTTCTAAATGTGTTAAAGTCCAACTTTCAAATACACAGAATGTACCCAACGCGTTCAGCTTGTATCACCTATTTTACGCTCGTTCATAAACCACGGGTTATTATGACGGGCAGAGATCCAATCTCTCATTGCAATAATCTCCACATTTATACCCGCTAATAATGTACATTATCCTATTTCAGGCATGACAAGGTTTTTAAAAAATATTGATATTGTGTCTTTTACTATCAATTATGGGTACTGGATCAATTATGGGTATAGCATGGTGTATATGGAGGTTTTCTATTTGTGTTATTTTACTATTGGTTGCGCTACATGGATTTGTGTTATTTTTCAACTTCACTATGTAACTACATAACTTGATTTTATAAGTGGCATTATCTGCTAAAATTTTACATTTTATCTAACAGACGGAAGTACCGCTTATCCCATTGAGAAGTATTCCTAAAGACGCACTTATCACAGGTTACAGAGCTGTTCCAGAATGATACATTAGACATAATCCTTAAAAAAATTACTAAACGAATAAATTACTTTAAATAAAATAATAAAAGACCCATCACATCGTAAAGAATCTACCGCTGTAGTGCTGTTCAGCTGTCAGATCAGCAGGGAGCTCTCTGCCAGAGACAGTGATAGGAATCCCATTGTAGATGCAAAATAAAATGAGTCTTCTACAAGTTTGAAAAGTCAAATTTCAACATTTTAGAGCGATAAAGTTGTATTTAAATAAAGATGAATAGATGTATAGGTTGTAGCTAGATGGAAAGATTGTTGGGGGAAAAAAAAAATAGATCGATAGATAGATAGATAGATAGATAGATAGATAGATAGATAGATAGATAGATAGATTGTAGTTAGATTGATTGATTTGTTTTATTATGATTATTGATATATTGTAGCTAGTTTGACTGATTGATTGATACGTAGATAGATAGGTAGATAAAAAGATACAGCAGATCGATAATAGAAACATTCTAGTTAGATTGATTGATCAGTTTATAGATAGATAATAGATAGATGATAGATTGATTATTGATAGACTGTAGTTAGACTGATTGATTAATTAGTAGATATATAGATATTAGATAGATAAATAGATATATAGATAGATAGAGTAGACAGATTATAGATACGTTGTAGTTAGATTGATTGATTAGTAGATAGATAGATATCAGATTGATAGATTGTAGTTAGATTGTCTAATTGATTAGTAGATAGATATATAGATAGAGAGAGAGAGCGCGAGAGAGAGAGAGAGAGAGAGAGAGAGAGAGAGAGAGAGAGAGAGAGAATATAAATATTATAGTTAAATTGATTGATTGATCAGTAGATAGAAACATTATATATAAATGATAAATCGATAGATAGATAGATAGATAGATAGATAGATAGATAGATAGATAGATAGATAGATTGTTATATATTGTAGTTAGTTTGGCTGATTGATTGATTGATTGATTAGTAGATAGATATCAGTTTGATAGATTGTAGTTAGATTGTCTAATTGATTAGTAGATAGATATATAGATAGAGAGAGAGCGCGCGAGAGAGAGAGAGAGAGAGAGAGAGAGAATATAAATATTATAGTTAAATTGATTGATTGATTAGTAGATAGAAACATTATATATAAATGATAAATCGATAGATAGATAGATAGATAGATAGATAGATAGATAGTTATATATTGTAGTTAGTTTGGCTGATTGATTGATTGATTGATTAGTAGATAGATATCAGTTTGATAGATTGTAATTAGATTGTCTAATTGATTAGTAGATAGATAGAGATAGAGAGAGAGAGATAGATAATAGAAATATTATAGTTAAATTGATTGATTGATTGATTAGTAGATAGAAACATAGTATATAAATGATAGATGGATAGATAGATAGATAGAACAGATAGATAATAGATACATTGTAGTTAGATTGATTAATAAGTAGATAGATAGATACTAGATAGATGATAGATTGATTATTGATAGATTGTAGTTAGACTGATTAATTAGTAGATAGATAGATAAATAGAGAGAGAGTGTAGATAGATACAGCAAGTAGATAATATAAACATTTTAGTTAGATTGATTGCTTGACTGATTGATGAACATAATAGATAAATGATAGATGGATTATTGATATATTATAGTTAGTTTGATTGATTAGTATATAGGCAGATAGATAGATACAGCAGGTAGATAATAGATACATTTCAGTTAGATTGATTTATTAGTATATCAATAGATAGATAGATAGATCATTAGATAGATAGATAGATAGATCTGGGCAGCTATTACAAAATTAAAATATGTAATGAACCGATGAGCCAAAAATCATATTACCGGAATGATATTTTGAAACAAATATCGTTTTTTTTTACGCAGAACAATTATTTGGAGAACAAGAATTGGAACTGTAGACCAATAAACCTTCTATCACAGCACTGCTATTGGTGCTGAAATGAAGGACCTCTGCAAGTTTCTAGGGATTTAGGTTGCCAGTCACGGGATGCCCCCCCCCCCCCCCCAAGTCCATTGTAAGCCCTCTCTTACCTGAGCTGTCACTTTTCCTTTTGGCCGTCCTCTTGTCCATGTCGGAAGGGGAGAGCGTCTGCCTGCCATAGTCCCCGCTTGCGCAAGCCGAACCAGAAGAGCTGTTACTGCCCAAGTTAGAGGCGTTCGAACACAAAATAGAGGGGCTGTTCCCTAGTTCTGGGGGTCCCGAATCCTGCTGGAGGCAGAGGCTATGCCTGGGGGAGGCCAGAGGGGAAGACATCTGAGGAATGTGCCAGTTGGATTGCAAGCTCTGGTGCTGCTGTTGCTGGTGGTGGTGATGGTGGTGGTGGTGGTGGTGGCCTCGGTGGTGCTGGCTACCAAACATGCCCTCCTCGTTGGGGTAGCCGGTAATGATACAAGACGACGAAGACGTGGAGAGGTCGGGGTAGGACATGTGGTCGGATCT
Source organism: Lithobates sylvaticus (assembly GCA_028564925.1). Lineage (NCBI taxonomy): Eukaryota > Metazoa > Chordata > Amphibia > Anura > Ranidae > Lithobates > Lithobates sylvaticus. The sequence goes on from CM053030.1 coordinate 511,719,043, forward strand.
TCCGTGCAGGGCCAGGGACGACTGGGAAAAGGGGTGCAAGCCTTGCGAGGTGGCGTGCGGGCTGCGCAGGCAGCCGAACAACGTGTGTTCCATGGCATGCAAAGTTTCAACGGGAGAGTTAGCGAAAAAAGGATTAAACTCCACACGGCTGTCACTTTTCACTGTAAAATGATATAGGCTTTTTTTTTTTTTTCCTCTCCCCCCCTCCAAGTAGTTACGGGAGCACCGATCAGATAATCCAGGTCTTCAGCTCAGTGGTGGCCGCTCTCCTAGGCTTAAACCTTCTACACTGACCCAGATGAGCTGCTCTCTGTGAGCTACTCAGATGTCAAGAGTAGGAGAGGTTAAAGGCAGCAGAAGGTGGTCCCATGAAGCTGCTTTAAGGGGGAAACAGCTTGCAGAGGATATAAATAGTGTGTAATGTGAGCCGGGGGCTGGCTTAGCAACACAGCATTGACCACAAACTCTCTCCAAAACTTTAAGAGGTCTCTGTGTACAATGCTGCAGCATCACCAGCACCGCTCCTCGCTGCTCCTCATAAGACCAAGCTGGAGGCACGGCAACACCGAGCTTACCTTTCACCAAGAACCAGGACAAGCCAAAGTCACCGGAGATCTGCTGACATGGGAGCTGACGCCGGGGCCCTGTGCTTCATGGATCTCTATACTTCATGTGCATTTGGAAACATTGTACCTAAAAAGAGAATAAAAATAGTGTCAGGAATTTATTTATTTTATTTTATTCTTATCGTTTCTTATTTTTCCTTTCCTTTCTTTTCTTTTCTTTTTTTCTTTTCTTTTCCTTTTTCTTTTCTTTTCCTTTCTTTTCTTCCCTTTCCTTTGCTTTTCTTTTTCTATTCCTTTTCTTTTCTTTCCTTTCTTTTCTCTTTTCTTTCCTTTGCTTTTCTTTTCTTTCCTTTCTTTTCTCTTTTCTTTTCGTTTCCTTTACTTTTCTTTTTATTTTATTTTCTTTTCCTTTTCTTTTCTTTCCTTTTTTTTTCTTTTTTTTTCTTTTCCTTTTCTTTCCTTTTTTTTTCTTTTCTTTCCTTTCTTTACTCATTTCTTTTCTTTACTTTTTCTTTTCTCTTTTCTTTTCCTTTTCTCCTTTATTTTTCCTTTCTTTTCTTTACTTTTCTTTCTTTTCCTTTTCCTTTTACCTTTTCTTTTCTCTTTTCTTTTCCCTTTTCTTTTCTTTCCTTTCTTCTCTCTTTTCTTTTCCTTTCTTTTTACTTTCTTTTCTTTCCTTTCTTTTCTCATTTCTTTTTTTTCCTTTTCTTTCCTTTTCTTTTTCATCTTCACACTAGAAGTTACATAGTTTCATAGTTAGTAAGGTTGAATAAAGACATCAGTCCATCCAGTTCAACCTGAGTGAGTGTCTACAATTTTCCCTATCCCTGTACATAGCACACTCACATCAGTCCCTACCCTCAAGGAGCCCACAACCCAAGGTCCCCATTCATATACTAGGGCCAATTTTTGGACAGAAGTCAATTAACCTACCTGCATGTCTTTGCTCTACCTGTGCATTTCCTGTGTATTATATGGAAACCGCCACCCTGTGCATTTTGAAACACTTCTACTTAAAGCATAGTGAGATTGTAGGACCCCACTAGACCTTATAAACCCACCAAACATCAATTAAATAAACACCAACAAGCCATTTTTTTTGGCAAAATAATTGGCCGCGGCACCTTTATTGGTTTAAACATATTAATATAACTCTTTTATTCAAATCATCAATTCAACCAACACAGAATTCTATCTGCTCAGTTTTTAGAACTCGAGCAGTACCACCATTATAAATATAATTAACCGTCCCCCCCAGAATCCGGGGTGACCCTACCACATAAGGGTGCACGCGACAGGGCGGGAGGGAGGGAGCTCCAATCTTTTGCTGATCCAAAGGGAAAGAGGGCAAGCCCCTTTCCTGATATCCTTATATAGCCTCCACAGACTTCCAGAAAATTCCTTACTCCCTGATTGGCTCTTCCTGACTACCACTCTCTCTACCTTAAAGGGACAGCAACATATTAAACTGACACTGAAATAAATGCTATTTTACCTCACAAAAAGAAAAAGGGGGGGGGGGGGAGTCCACAATCTCAGGAAAGTGGACCCATATTGTGTCCCCTTTTTCATGAGATTGTAGGACCCCACTAGACCTTATAAACCCACCAAACATCAATTAAATAAACACCAACAAGCCATTTTTTTTGGCAAAATAATTGGCCGCGGCACCTTTATTGGTTTAAACATATTAATATAACTCTTTTATTCAAATCATCAATTCAACCAACACAGAATTCTATCTGCTCAGTTTTTAGAACTCGAGCAGTACCACCATTATAAATATAATTAACCGTCCCCACAAGCCGGGCTTGAGTAACAAGGACGGCCCACCCCCACCACCGCGGCCACTGCATTCTCAATGCTATTTTGCAAACCAAGGTTAAATATATCCAGCCCCACTTCTGATAAATGAACCCCATCAGGCCTATATAGCCCTGGGAAACCACCCTCGAGATCTACATGACGGTAAGATAAACCGCCAATTTGAGGCATGAATTTCTCCATCGCCTTGTTAACCCTTTTCCTCATCTTTTCCATAACCCTCCTCTGGCCCGAGGAGAGCCAAGAAAAACGAGGAACTATTTCAGAAAATATGAACACTGTACCTGGGAACGTGATACTAAAACGAAGGAGGTCCCTTTTTATCATAAATAACAAATCCAACGTTCTAAGGTTACCTATGTCATTCCCCCCTACGTGAATAATCACTATGGAAGGCGGGGGCCACATCTGACATAACCTAGTTAACTGAAAATAAAGTTGATACCACTGAAGTCCTCTCACACCCTTCCAAAATAACTGAAAGGATTCTGGCTGCAGAGACAGATTCAATGAGTAACTGCGTTGAGCTGCTCTTTTTTGTGCCCAATATATAAACGAGTGTCCCAGGATCCATACCGTGTGCTGGGTACCTGAAATTAGATAAACAAATTAGGACGAACATATAACTTATAACATTGGGACCTCCACCTCCCCATTTCTTTAATATCAGACTCCGGGACCCCTAAGCGAGATGCTTCGGAAGCTGCACCTATCCTAAATGAGTGTGATGAAAACTTGAACCCTCTCAAGCCTAAATGCGTCAGGCATCTATGGAAGACTACATCGAACTGGTATTTCGTTAAAGGGATCCCATCCTTATGAATAAGAAAATTACCCGACACAGATGGCCTAATTACCAGGAATTGCCTGACGGCCGCTACAGGACACACAAATAAGTCCCCCTGCTCCCGCAAGTGGACCCAACTACCCCTGCCACATTGATCTGTTTTGGAATGATGTAACCTAATATGCACTCCCTCGCTGTCCATTACCAATTGTTCCAACCTAATTCCAGAGCCTCCCCGCTTATTCGGGGGAACCAGCTCCGAAATGCGGAATGCGCCAAAAAATGCAAGCGCAAATGCCGTTCTAAATAGCAAGGCCTCATATGCTGAGAAGCAAATGACTTCGGTACTTCTACAAAGGCCACCAAGGATGTCAAGTGAGATTGGTCGTCTGGCATCAGCCTCAAATGTTGACCGCCTGTATCCCTTTAGTGCCTGTTTAACCGAAAAATAATAAGAACAATGCTGTAAGCCAAACAATTTAAAGAAAAAGGAAATGCCGGCCAGCGTTTTCGCTATATAACTATATGAATACCGCTGGCGCATAAGGCCTGCCAAAAAAGCCAAAATCAACTCCTCTGACGGCATATTAAACGGAAAACTTTCATTGCTAGCAAATGACAACCAGCTCTTCCATGCTGCTGAGTAACTGGCCCAAGTCTTGGGGGCCAAGGAACCCTGAATAGCTTCTGACACTATATTGAGATCACTTCCCACAAATGGTCTGGGCATGGGATGCCATCCCGGTCTGCCTCTGGAAGTAACAGCCTGAAACGGTCCATCTGAAAGCGAGACAGAGAATCGGCTATATTATTCAATATTCCGGGCGTATATTTAGCTTTCAGCCAAATGTTGAATTTGAGGCATCTAAAAACCACCTGGCGCAGTACTTTAATCACCCACACAGAGCTGGAGGAGAGACAATTTACTGCATAAAGCACGCCTTTATTATCCGTTTCCACCAGGATACGCTTGTTTGCTAAATCTGACCCCCATAACTCCAAAGCCACTAAAATTGGAAATAACTCCAACAAAACGATGTTCTTAGTTGCGCCTAATTGTACCCAGGCATTAGGCCAATTGGAACAACACCAGTGTGTGTGCCAAATGGCCCCAAAACCTTGGGAGCCCGCCGCATCAGTAAACAACCTGAGATCAGGGGCAAAAATGAATTCAGATTGAAAAAACGACCGCCCGTTGTAACAATCAAGGAAATTTGCCCAAATTAACAAATCCTCCTTAAGAGGCATTGTCATGCGAATGTGGGCCCTAGGGGACTTGTAACCCGAGATGGATAAATAGAGGCGACGCGAAAAAATTCTGCCCACTGGCATAATACGACACGCAAACGCCAAAATACCCAGGAGAGATTGCATCTCTTTCAACCGGATTTTTTTCTTCTGGAGAACCCCAGCGATCAGCCATTTTAATTTGCGCAGCTTTAACTCGGGCAAACGAAATTCCATTCTATGGGTGTCAATTTCGATGCCCAAAAACTCTAAGACCATGCTGGGCATACATGTCTTTTCAGCCGCTAGCGGAATACCAAACTCAACCGCCAGTGCCTGAAAATCCATTAACAAATAAGCGCAACGCATGGAGTCCGCCGGACCGATAAATAAAAAATCATCTAAATAATGAATAACGCTGTCCGAACCCGACCGCTCGTCTAAAGTCCAATGAAGAAAAGTAGCGAATGCCTCAAAATATGCGCATGATAATGAACACCCCATAGGGAGACACTTATCAAAAAAATAATGCTCCTCAAAGAAAAACCCCAATGAATTGAATGCTTCTGGAGCGATAGGTAAAAGGCGAAAAGCCGATTGTATATCAGCTTTTGCCAATAAAGCCCCCTGACCGCACGACCTGATTTTTTTAACCGCGTCGTCAAAAGTTGCATAAGAAACTGAGCATAAGCTTGCATCGATGTCATCGTTTAAAGAATCTCCCTTCGGAAATGACAGATGGTGTATTATGCGGAACGCATTGGGTTCGCGCTTAGGGACTACCCCCAATGGGGAAATCCGAAAATTAGGGAAAGGCGGCTGCTTAAAAGGCCCCTCAATACGCCCCTCTGCAAGTTCCTTGCACAATTTATCCCTTACCACCTGGGGAAAAAAATCGACCGACTTTAAATTCCTCATAACTGTACAACCAGACCCTGAAAAAGCAGGCAAAGGAAAACCATTGGAAAAGCCTTCAGTGAGGAAATATGCCTTCTCCCTGTCTGGGTATCTGTCCAGCCATGGGCGCATTTTTTCCAGCCTCACTGGAGTGCAGGCTTTTTGGAAAAATATCCCTCTGCGCAGGACTTTGACTGACATTAGCTTTATTTTTGAAACATTTAGCTGCTGGATGCGCACCCGCACAAATAGAACATTCATGCCTATATTTACAGGTCGCATTCCAACGGCACTGACTTTCATTAAATGCAAAACAGCATCCTCTTCTGAAAGCAGGATTTTGAGGGTTAGCCATGGAAGGTTTAGGTGCCGCTATCCTCTGAGGCAGAATTAAATTGAGCCACAAACCCACGTCCTTCATTCCCCATTTTAACGATGGGTGTATAGACAATTTTTGACGAAAAGATTCGTCATAATAGAACCATCCCAGGCCCCCAAAGTTCTTATAGGCCTCTAAAATATGGTCCAGATGCTGGAAAAGGCCCCCACACATTTCAGGATGCTTGTCAGCCAATATACCAGCATAAATACAAAAAGCCTGCAGCCAATTATTAAATGACCGAGGAAACGATCTGCGTCTATCCTCCTCACCCTTCTCCTCCCCCTTTCTTTCTGTTCTAGACACAAAATCCTTATGTGAAGGCAAAAGGGAAAGGATTTCTATATATTCCCCCTTCCATATTTTATCTTTAATCGCTGCGCTCAAATGACAACCCAAAGGTGACATCTCACAAGGCATTACCCCTTTCATGCATGTCTCTGGTATATTTAGTTTAACAGGTGCAGCCGTGTACAGTGACTCAGGGCAAATAATGTCATTCTGCAATCCCACATTAACATTCCTATCATGCACAGCCAGACTGACAGGGGAAGGAGATAGCACAGCAGCAGGAGAGTTAAATGGCAGAGCTGCCATAGAGGAAGAAACAGGTACAGGCACCTGAGACAAAGATTGAACTAAAGAAGACAAAGATCCTATTAAACCATTTAAAATAGATAATTGGTTCAACTCACCAGCTGCTGGAGGATGTCTGTCTCCCTCCAGCAGCACTGCAGGGTCTGGGACTTGAAACTGCTGCCCAACCTGGGACTGATAAGACACCTCAGGGCGCTGAGTGTCATGCTGCACTGTTTCAGATGTCTGCTGCCATGGATGCTGCGGCGTCGACTGTCTTCCCCTGGCTTCACTGGTGGGCTGCTGGGCTATGCACATCCGACCGTTTCTGCCCGCTGGAGACTGGGAACAGGACCTCCTCTTCTTGGGCCCTCGGCGGCCCCGAACCGACCGGCCGGCATCCGAACGTTCCTGAGGCGTGCTTTCTTCTTCGGTTGCGACCGCAACCTGGCGAAAACGTTCGGGAGGAATGCTCCTCCTAGTTCCCATACGCAAGGCGGGCTCTCCTTCATACCGCCCCACGCCATTAGGGTCCGCCTGTTCGCCGCCTACCGCAGAGCCTCCGCCTTCAGCCCTGACACAGGGCTCCTCCTCTTCATTGGCAGACGCCAGGCAGCGGCGAAGCCATGCCTCTCCTCCTGCACTGCCGGCTTTCTCAATCAGCTGATGTAGTAGTGACTCCATAGCAGGACAGGTAGGAGCTCCAATCTTTTGCTGATCCAAAGGGAAAGAGGGCAAGCCCCTTTCCTGATATCCTTATATAGCCTCCACAGACTTCCAGAAAATTCCTTACTCCCTGATTGGCTCTTCCTGACTACCACTCTCTCTACCTTAAAGGGACAGCAACATATTAAACTGACACTGAAATAAATGCTATTTTACCTCACAAAAAGAAAAAGGGGGGGGAGGGGGAGTCCACAATCTCAGGAAAGTGGACCCATATTGTGTCCCCTTTTTCATTCCACCCAAAAGTGGAAGCTCAGCGTATATGCCTCCCCCCCTCTGGTGCCACATTTGGCACCAGAGGGGGGTAGTGGTTTTTGACAGGTACCCGTCCCCATTTCGGAGAGATCTCTGCTGGGCTCCCTTACTACAAATGGCGGCGGCAGCAACAGAGAGCTGATGGAAACATTGGCTGGGGTGTCGACATTGCTGGTTTCCAGGACAGGTAAGTGTCCTACTATTTAAAGTCACACAGCTAAAGTATGTGTAGCTGCTGACTTTACATTTTTTGCTAAATTGATGAAGAAATTTTTTACATTTTTAAAAGTGTTTTATATTAGAAAGTAAAAAATATTGTTTCTTTTTCAAAATAGTTATTTTTGGACCCGCTTTTGCCTTCATTCTTTGTGGCATAGATTAAAAAAGGTGTTGATTTTGGTCCATAGTGATATGGTAGCATCACGCAGTTGCTGCAGATTTCTTGGCTGCACATCCATGATGCCAATCTCCAGTTCCACCACATCCCAAAGCTGCTCTATTGGATGAGATGTGGTGAGTGTGGAGACCATTGGAGTACAGTGACCTCATTGTCCAGTGGTGAGATGATTGGAGCTTTGTGACATGGTACATTATCCTGCTGGAAGGAGCCATCAGAAGATGGGGACACTGTAGTCATAAAGGGATGGACATGGTCGGCAACAATACTCAGGTAGGCCGTGGGGTTTAAACGATGCTCAATTGGTACTAAGGGGCCCAAAGTGTGCCAAGAAAATATCCCCCCCCACACTATTACACCACCCCCACCAGTCTGAACCGGTGATACAAGGCAGGATGGATCCATGCTTTCATGTTGTTTACACCAAATTCTGACCTGACCATCTGAATGTCACAGCTGACATCCAGACTCGTCAGACCAGGCAACGTATTGTCCAATTTTAGTGATCCTGTGCCAATTGTAGCCTCAGTTTTCTGTTCTTAGCTGAGAGGAGTGTGGTCTTCTGCTGCTGTAGTACATCTGCTTCAAGGTTGGGTGCGTTGTGTGTTCAGAGATGGTATTCTGCATACCTTGGGTGTAACGAGGGGTTATTTGAGTTACTGTTGCCTTTCTATCATCTCCAACCAGTCTGCCCATTCTCCTCTGACCTCTGACATCAACAAGGCATTTTCCTCCACACAACTTCCGCTCACTGGATATTTTTTCTTTTTTCGGACCATTCTCTGTAAATCCGAGAGATGGTTGTGTGTGAAAATCCCAGTAGATCAGAAGTTTTTGAAATACTCAGACCGGCCCGTCTGGCACCAACAACCATGCCATGTTGAAAGTCACTTAAATCCCCTTTCTTCCCCATTCTGATGCTCGGTTTGAACTTCAGAAAGTTGTCTTCACCACGTCTAGATGCCTAAATGCATTGAGTTGCTACCATGGGATTGGCTAATTAGCAATTTGTGTTACCAAGCAATTGAACAGGTGTATCTAATAAAGTGGCCAGTGAGTGTAGGTGCCGCTCCTAGAGGATCCCTATCAATCGCCAACTGCTGAGAGTGCTCGCCTCGGCTCCAAACATCAGCAGGTAGTGAAGGAGCTCAGCCCCCTGGAGCCTAACCATAAATTATATCTGGGGGCAGAGCAAAACGCGTTGGGCGCATGGCCTGGCCGGAACCCAGGCTGAGACTGCCACATACTTTGCCATTAGTGGTTTTGAAGCGATGTGCGGCTTGAGGGGCCTCTCCTTCTCTGATAGAGATGTGCACTATACCTTATATTCCCAGGCAGAAGGCTGCCTTCATTTACTGAGCAGACTGCAGATGGGTTTTCCCACCAAAGCCTTCTCCTCTGCCCCTATAGCAGTACTGCTCTGATTTCCTGTAACTCACAGCAGAAAGTTGTCATATAGTCTCAGTAGTAAGGCCTCCTGCACATTGGGCATTAAAAATGAAACCCTTTTTAGGAGCGATTGATTGGGGGTTTTTTCTACCTCTAAACAGCCCTCAATTTTACCCTAGGCGTTTACAGGCAGAAAAAAAAAACACTGCTAGCATGTTCAGGAGCAGCAGTGTTTTAACAGAAAAAATGCTTGATGCACCAAAACGCATGTAAACGCACCTAAGCACGCGTTAACCACTTGGCATCACATGGCGTTCCCGTAGTTGGCAGTTTGAGTGGTTATACCAGGGCCATGGCTGCAGCTGCAGTCATGACCCCGATATATTTTTTTAGAGCTGGCGATGCTCTATAATCTAAAAACGATCTTAGCAGCTAATAGGCCGCTGGATCGCTTTTACAGGCAGCCTCCTCCCTCTGGTAAATCTCTGGGCTATCCTGTCTCACTAGGGAACCCAGGACTGAAGCTGGCTTACCATAGAGCAGTTTCCCCATCATCAAGTTCCCCAGCAGAGTCCCCAGCATCAAGTTACCCATCAGTGTCCCCAGCATCAATGTTGCCATCAGCGTTTCCCCAGCATCAAGTTTCACATCAGTGTCCTCAGCATCAATGTCCCCAGCATCAAGTTATCCATCAGTGTCCCCAGCATCAATGTCCCCATCAGTGTCCCCAGCATCAAGTTCCCCATCAGTGTCCCCAGCATCAATGTCCCCATCAGTGTCCTCAGCATCAATGTCCCCAGCATCAAGTTCCCCATCAGTGTCCCCAGCATCAAGTTCCCCATCAATGTCCCCAGCATCAAGTTCCCCATCAGTGTCCCCAGCATCAATGTCCCCATCAGTGTCCTCAGCATCAAGTTCCCCATCAGTGTCCCCAGTATCAAGTTCCCCATCATTTTCCCCAGCATCAAGTTCTCCAGCAGTGTCCCCAGCAACAAGTTCCCCATCAGTGTCCCCAGCATCAAGTTCCCCATCAGTGTCCCCAGCATCAATGTCCCCATCAGTGTCCTCAGCATCAAGTTCCCCATCAGTGTCCCCAGTATCAAGTTCCCCATCATTTTCCCCAGCATCAAGTTCTCCAGCAGTGTCCCCAGCAACAAGTTCCCCATCAGTGTCCCCAGCATCAAGTTCTCCAGCAGTGTCCCCAGCATCAAGTTCCCCAGCAGTGTCCCCAGCAGTGTCTCCAGCATCAAATTCACCATCAGTGTCCCCAGCATCAAGTTCCCCATCAGTGTCCCCAGCAACAAGTTCCCCAGCAGTGTCCCCAGCATCACGTTCCCCATCAGTGTCCCCAGCATCACGTTCCCCATCAGTGTCCCCAGCATCAAATTCACCATCAGTGTCCCCAGTATCAAGTTCCCCATCAGTGTCCCCAACATCAAGTTCCCCATCAGTGTCCCTTGCATCAAGTTCCCCATCAGTGTCCCCAGCAACAAGTTCCCCATCAGTGTCCCCAGTATCAAGTTCCCCATCATTGTCCCCAGCATCAAGTTCTCCAGCAGTGTCCTCAGCATCAAGTTCCCCAGCAGTGTCCCCAGCAGTGTCTCCAGCATCAAATTCACCATCAGTGTCCCCAGCATCACGTTCCCCATCAGTGTCCCCAGCATCAAGTTCCCCATCAGTGTCCCCAGCAACAAGTTCCCCAGCAGTGTCCCCAGCATCACGTTCCCCATCAGTGTCCCCAGCATCACGTTCCCCATCAGTGTCCCCAGCATCAAATTCACCATCAGTGTCCCCAGTATCAAGTTCCCCATCAGTGTCCCCAACATCAAGTTCCCCATCAGTGTCCCTTGCATCAAGTTCCCCATCAGTGTCCCCAGCATCACGTTCCCCATCAGTGTCCCCAGCATCACGTTCCCCATCAGTGTCCCCAGCATCAAGTTCCCCATCAGTGTCCCCAGCATCAAGTTCCCCATCAGTGTCCCCTACATCAAGTTCCCCATCATTGTCCCCAGCATCAAGTTCCCCAATAGTGTCCCCAGTATCAAGTTCCCCATCATTGTCCCCAGCATCAAGTTTCGACATCAGTGTCCCCAGCATCAAGTTCCCCAGCAGTGTCCCCAGCATCAAGTTCCCCAGCAGTGTCTCCAGCAACAAGTTCCCCAGCAGTGTTCCCAGCATCATGTTCCCCAGCAGTGTCCCCAGCATCACGTTCCCCATCAGTGTCCCCTGCATCAAGTTCCCCATCATTGTCCCCAGCATCAAGTTCCCCATTAGTGTCCCCAGCATCAAGTTCCCCATCAGTGTCCCCGGTATCAAGTTCCCCAGCAGTGTCCCCAGTATCAAGTTCCCCATCAGTTTCCCCAGCTTTAAGTTCCCCATCAGTGTCCCCAGTATCAAGTTCCCCATCAGTGTCCCCAGCATCAATTCCCCCATCCGTGTCCCCAGCATCAAGTTTCCCAGCAGTGTCCCCAGCATCAAGTTCCCCATCAGTGTCCCCAGCATTAAGTTTACCATCAGTGTCCCCAGCATCAAGTTCCCCAGCAGTGTCCCCAGCATCAAGTTCCCCAGCAGTGTCCCCAGCATCAAGTTGCCCATCATTGTCCCCGTTTGCCTCTTGCAGACTTCAGCTCTCCTGCACCTCCCGATTCCCGCCCGCTGCTACACACGCGGAATTTCATTGTAATACAAACAACGGGCAGGAAGCTGGGAGGTGCCCTGCTGATGAAGTCACTGGTGTTGCTAGGACATCGGCGCTCCCAGCAGCCAATCCTCCGTGCAGCATGGAAGCATGGGAGGGTGTGGGGGGGAGCAGATTTGTTTGCGGGACCTGACAGACATACTGCCGATAACAGTAGCTGCTTTTAAAAGGCAGCAGATCGGCAATGCTATGTTGGCAGAGTCTGAGCTGTGAGTCGGAGAAAACGCACAAGCGAGCTGGATGTGGCCCACGAGTCGGGGTTTGGAGACCCCTGGTCTAATGCAGGCCATACATGGTAGAATTTAGAACAAATTTTCTTTTCAAAATCAGAAAGTTCGTTTTTTTGTGATCCGATTTTGCCACCATTGATTTTCGAAATTCGGCCGACCAAGCCTTCAATTTCACCTCATGTTGCTACAGAAAATAATTTTCTTCTTCTTTTCTCTCCGTAAATTTTCTTTTCTTATTACATTTCTCGCACGATTCTCCCATCATTGATTAGAAAATCGTTTGTTTTTCCAAAAATTTCTAACATTTCCGATTCCTCAAATTTTATTTCTGCACGAAAATCGGCTGTTGCTGCAGCCCACTAATGGTGCGAAATTCGTACGGAAATTCTTAGATACGATTTTCTAAAGAAAATTCTTTGTGTATGGCCGGCATAAGAGACTGGAAGCGACAAGTAATTTGTCACTTCCGGTTTGGGCAGAATGTAAACAATCAATTTTTGGATTGCGAAAACATCTGTTCAAACCCATATCGGCTTGTTTAGATCCTTTTGAGGACAGACAGGAGATCAGATGTCTCAGTAAAGAAGACCTGTCAAGATTTATTGCTATCACAAGGGATAGCAACAAACCAGGTATTGATACTTTTGGCAGTGTGGGTAGGTGCCAAGTCCTGCTGGAAAATGAAATCATCATCTCCATAAAGTTGGTCAGTAGAGTGAAGCATGAAGTGATCTAGAATGTCCTGGTAGAGAGCTGTGCTGACTTTGGACTTGATAAAACAACGTGGACCAACACCAGCAGTGTTTAATACCTGGTGTAATGATCATGGTATCTCTGTGCTTTATTGGCCAGAAAACTCGCCTGACCTAAACTCCATAGAGTATTGTCAAGAGGAAGATGAGACCCAACAATGCAGACAAGTTGAAGGCCGCTATCAAAGCAACCTGGGCTTCCATAACACATCAGCAGTGCCACAGGCTGATCACCTCCGTGCCACGCCGCATTGATGCAGTAATTCATGCAAAAGGAGCCCCAACCAAATATTGAGTGTATACTATACTGTACATGGACATACTTTTCAGTAAGTCAACATTTCTGTAGTAAAAATCCTTTTTTTATTGGTCTTATGTATTATGCCCCGTACACACGGTCGGAAAATCCGACCACAAAATCCATCAGATTTTTTCCGATGGATTTTGTCCGACACTGGTGTTGCATACACACGGTCGGACAAAGTTGTCAGAAAATCCGATCATTCTGAACGTGGTGACGTTTGTTGCCTACGACGGGACTACGTAGAGGCTAGTAGCCAATAGCTTTGGTCTTGTAATGTGATCTGAGCATGCGTGGCATTTTGTCCGTCGGAATTCGCTACAAACGATCGGAAAAAGTCTGATAGGACTTTGTTGTCGGAAAATTTAAGAGCAGGAGATAAAACTTTGTCTGTCGGAAAATCCGATGGAAAATGTCCGATGGAGCCTACACACGGTCGGAATTTCACACAACATTGTCCGATAGGACATTTTCCGTCGGAAAATCCGACCGTGTGTATGGGGCATTATTCTAATTTTCTGAGATACTGAATGTTGAGTTTTCACTAGCTGTAAGCCATAATCATCAAAATTAAAAGAAAGAAATACTTTAAATATTTCACTCTGTGTGTATTGAATCTAAATAAATATGTGAGTTTCACTTTTTGAATTACTGAAATAAATAACATTTTTGATGCTATTCTAATTTTTGAGATGCACCTGTATGTGGTTACATTGGTCTGAGCTGGACCAATGTAACTACCGTATTTATCGGCGTATAACACGCACCGGCGTATAACACGCACCCCAAGTTTAGGAGGGCATTTTAAGGAAAAAAAGTTTTAGGAGGGAAGTTTAGGGAAAAAAAAACAACTTTAAGCGTCATTGCAGCTTGCCCAGCGTCATTGCAGCTTGCCCAGCGTCATTGCAGCTTGCCCAGCGTCACTGCAGCTTGCCCAGCGTCACTGCAGCCTTGCCCAGCGTCATTTGTAGCCTTGCCCAGCGTCATTGCAGCCTTGCCCAGCGTCATTGCAGCCTTGCCCAGCATCATTGCAGCCTTGCCCAGCATCATTGCAGCCTTGCCCAGCGTCATTGTAGCTTGCCCAGCATCATTGCAGCCTTGCCCAGTGCCATTGTAGCTTGCCAGCGTCATTTTCATTCTTTTCCTGGTTTAAATTTCCCGCCGCCGAGACGCTGTCGCGTGCGCCGCCGAAAAAACCCGAAGCACGGCCGAAAAAGAACGAAGCGCCCCCGGAAAAAGCCGAGCCGACTCGGACGGCTAAGCTCGCGGTCCCGCCTCCCTGCTGTTTCCGGAGCGAGCGCAGGGAGGCGGGACTACGAGCAGAGCAGAGTCGGCTCGGCTTTTTCCGGGGGCGCTTCGTTCTTTTTCGGCCGCGCTTCGGGTTTTTTCGGCAGCGCTCGCTATTTTTCAGCGGCGCTTGCCTTTTTTGTCATTTGTTTGGGGGGTATCGGCGTATAACACGCACCCCCGACTTTCCCCCGATTTTAAGGGGGAAAAAGTGCGTGTTATACGCCGATAAATACGGTATGTATAAAACCAGCATTTCTCAACCTTCTTTGGTTCTTGGTGTTCGATGTCCACCTTCCTCCCCCGCCTTTTTTTTTATTGGGCTCTTGGTCAAGTGGAATCGGATACTCTAGTGTAGGGTTTCTCAACCAGGGTTCCATGGTACCCTATGGTTCCTCGAGAGGTTGTTAGGGGTTCCTTGAGCAATGAGCAATTTCTTTCTCTCAGATAAGTTCCCACTGACACCATTGATCTTTTTTGCCACCTGTAAGGGGTAATTCTTCCTAATGCCCACAAATGTAAGGAGCATTCTTCCCACTGACCATTACACTAATCATGAGTTGTAGATATAGACATTTTTTGCAGGGGTTCCCTGACACCAGAAAGTAATTTTAAGGGTTCCTCTGTGTTAAAGAGGTTGAGAAAGGCTTCTCTAGTGAGTGAACAAAGCCCTATTTGTATCCTGCTGAGATTTTTGACTGTACATAAACTATATTGTATGGACTATGCATATTGTGTTGGACAAATACTTGTGCAATTTTTATTTTAGGGAACCGAACCTTGGAATCCTGAAGAAGCAGGCCTTGTCCCTGCAAAACTCATAGAGGCAGTCACAAGGTTAATGAGAAGTCCCCTGATACCATCTACGGCATGTCTAAGCTCTTGGGGAGTTTTAATCTTTTTAAACTAAGATTTGTTAATAAAAAATGGTAACGAAATATTTTAATCTGTTGTCTGTGAACACCAATCAAGTCCAGAGTGTCCATTTATCTCTGCATTCCCAATCCTCGGGTTTTGGGGGGTGAGATATCTTTGTACTTTGATTTCTCAACTGTTTCAACCCAGAGGAACCCTTGAAATAATTAATATTATTAATTAATTATCAATTAATTATTAATTAATAATCCCCTTTCACACTTATACGACTTGTCCCACGATTTGGGACTTCAAAGTAGCATGACAAGTCGTTCCCCATGATTTTCAATGACAGCCATTCATATTAGTACGACTTCAAGTCGCACCGACTTCAAAGTAGTCCCTGCACTACTTTGGTCCGATTTTGATGCCACTCACACAGGCATTCCTTGAAATTGCGGCAAAATCGAGGCAAAAATTGCGGTAAAATCGCGCGACTTTGAAGTCGCACAAGTGTGAAAGGGGCCTTTAAGTTACGGTTGTCACCAGAACAAGAGATGAGGGTTAATCTTCCAAAGGGGACACCTGTTCCAGTGACAACTGTCTAGGAAGTAATTTTCCCTCGCTTTGGAGAAATTTCTTCTCACTTCCTGTTTTAAAAAGTAAAAAACAAAAAAAAATTCCAAGCGACAGTACACAACGATTAAATACAGCCATTCATATTAGTACGACTTCAAGTCGTTACGACTTCAAAGTAGTCCCTGCACTACTTTGGTCCGATTTTGATGCCACTTACACAGGCATTCCTTGAAATCGCGGAAAAAATTGTGGTTAAATCGCACAACTTTGAAGTCGCACAAGTGTGAAAGGGGCCTTAGGGCACCCCTGGTAAGATTAGCCTATCAAGGGTCATTGTGAAAATGTCCCTTACACTGCTGGTGGTAGGAAGGAAGAAAGCCCCACTTACAGGGTGGTGACCAGAAAGATTCCTTTGCAATTTTTCTGCTGGTTCTGCCAATTGGCGCTGGACCTGGAACTATGAAGGCACCCTCAGATTGGGGGGAGTGGAGTCAGTTAGCCACAGCCCAAGGAATCCCTAGCTATCCTTAGAGGAACTCTTGGGTTCCACAAAACCCTGGTTGAGAATGGTTGATGTAGACAATATTCATACCTGGAATTCCTCTTTAATTCTTGTTTCCCCAGATTTCGCTTATCTTCATACAATAGAATGAATACATAGTAACTGAAAGGCAGGAGGATTTTGCCAGAAAAAGCTGTTGTGAATTTTTTACAAGCATGATACTCAATCTCTGGAGGTGCGACAAACTGTATTAACTGCTGCGTCAGCCTGAGCCAGGTCACCGCGCAGATCGCTGGAAATCAGATGCAGATGTTTGAGGCAAAGGAGTCCACAGTAAATTAATTCATCTAAAAAAAAAAAAAATGTAAAAATATACTACTGTACTAGCTAGGAAAATCAGAGTGAGAATGAGATTATTCCCTAAAATCAATATATCAGTCTCATTTGAAATTTGTCACCTGCCGATGTGGACAACTCCACCTTGGCACCAGTCTTATTTATTCCAGTGTTTTTTAATGAAGCCACTGTCTGCAAATTGAAAGAAGGCTTTCAGCACAACCTTGCACAGCCCTCTCTTTATAACCAGCTGGCTGAAAGGTCATTACATATAATTAATATACTTGAACATATATTATATATACAGTATACTATATATATATATATATATATATATATATATATATATATGTAGCACCCTCTAGTGCTAGAAGTAAAAATAGTTTTTTTTTTTTTCAAGTACAGGTAATTTTATGCAGGCTTGGCTGGCAGCCAAGCCTGTTGGTGTTTTTGTCCTGGTTTGGGCGGAAATCCAGAGAGAGCTGGATGACTCACAGGCGGTATCACTGAGCATAGTTGCCAACATGATCAAAAGATTTATAGGGACACTTTTTTGTATGTAGGCGGGGGTCTTATTATAATTAGGGGATGGGGCATTCATTTGTAGGTGTGGTGTAGCGGGATGGGCGGGCGTGGTTTAAACTAAATATTGGGTGTGGCTTAAAGGGGGTGTTGTTAGAGTCTGAGATGAATGAGGGATGGAGGGAGAAAGAAAGATAGAAAGAGAGAGAAAGAGAGGGAGGGAGAAATAAATAGGGAGTGAAGGATTGAGAAGGAAGGAAAGAAAGAGGGATGGAGGGACAGCAGGCCCAGATCCTACACCCCAATAGAAATATATGTATTCCAGAAAGTTTAACAATTAGCAGATAAAGATACTCCAAACACCTGCTGTTAGTGCTTCAATCATCACAATGCCATGGTTGATATGGTGTCAGGATGATTGAAGCGCATTATTTCTATTATTACATTGTAATAGTTCAACTCATCATAATGCAGAATCAGTGGGAGCCCTGAGCGTGTCACTTGCCACCTTCGCCTGCCTCCAGATGCAGCTTGTCACTTGTCACCAGATGCAGCTTGTCACCAGATCAGCATGTCACCAGATCAACTGGTCACCAGATCAGCATGTCACCAGATTAGCTTGTCACCAGATCAGCATGTCACCAGATCAACTTGTCACCAGATCAGCTTGTCACCAGATCAGCATCTCACCAGATCAACTTGTCACCAGATCAACTTGTCACCAGATCAGCTTGTCACCAGATCAGCATCTCACCAGATCAACTGGTCACCAGATCAGCATGTCACCAGATCAACTGGTCACCAGATCAGCATGTCACCAGATCAACTTGTCACCAGATCAGCATGTCACCAGATCAACTTGTCACCAGATCAGCATGTCACCAGATCAGCATGTCACCAGATCAACTTGTCACCAGATCAGCATGTCACCAGATCAGCATGTCACCAGATCAGCATGTCACCAAATCAACTTGTCACCAGATCAGCTTGTCACCAGATCAGCATGTCACCAGATCAGCTTGTCACCAGATCAGCATGTCACCAGATGCAGCTTGTCACTTGTCACCAGATCAGCTTGTCACCAGATCAGCATGTCACCAGATCAACTTGTCACCAGATCAGCATGTCACCAGATCAACTTGTCACCAGATCAGCATGTCACCAGATCAGCTTGTCACCAGATCAGCATGTCACCAGATCAGCTTGTCACCAGATCAGCATGTCACCAGATGCAGCTTGTCACTTGTCACCAGATCAACTTGTCACCAGATCAGCATGTCACCAGATCAGCTTTTCACCAGATCAGCATGTCACCAGATCAACTTGTCACCAGATCAGGATGTCACCAGATCAGCATGTCACCAGATCAGCTTGTCACCAGATCAGCATGTCAGCAGATCAACTTGTCACCAGATCAGCATGTCACCAGATCAGCTTGTCACCAGATCAGCATGTCACCAGATGCAGCTTGTCACTTGTCACCAGATGCAGCTTGTCAACATATCAGCATGTCACCAGATGCAGCTTGTCACTTGTCACCAGATGCAGCTTGTCACCAGATCAGCATGTCACCAGATCAGCATGTCACCAGATCAGCTTGTCACCAGATCAGCATGTCACCAGATGCAGCTTGTCACTTGTCACCAGATGCAGCTTTTCACCAGATCAGCATGTCACCAGATCAGCTTGTCACCAGATCAGCATGTCACCAGATCAGCTTGTCACCAGATCAGCATGTCACCAGATGCAGCTTGTCACTTGTCACCAGATCAGCATGTCACCAGATGCAGCTTGTCACCAGATCAGCATGTCACCAGATCAGCATGTCACCAGATCAACTTGTCACTTGTCACCAGATCAGCATGTCACCAGATGCAGCTTGTCACCAGATCAGCATGTCACCAGATCAGCATGTCACCAGATCAACTTGTCACCAGATAAGCATGTCACCAGATCAGCATGTCACCAGATGCAGCTTGTCACCAGATCAGCATGTCACCAGGGACTGGCACTGGTAATATGATCTCCACCGCCATTTTACAGAGAAGACCAGCTCTCCTTGAGGCTGAGGGGAAGAAACAAGAGGTGTAGCCTGGGTGGCAATGAAAGTGGCTGCCAATAGAAATGGAGCTGCCGCTAACCCCCCCGCCCCATGGCCTTTCCCACAACAGGTCACGGACCGTCAGCAGGCCGTGGGGCAGGGGGTTGGCAGCAGCTCCATTTCTATTGGCAGCCGCCTGGGCTCTGCCTTTTGTTTCTTCCCCTCGACTTCCATGAGGTCTGGTATTCTGTAAAATGGCGGCCGAGAAAATTATCAGTGCCGGCCCCGGACCTTTGGTGGTGGCTCTGGTGGACACATCCAATTTTCCGTGATCGGGACTGTTGGCATGTATGACTGAGACCTCCCCCCTACTTCTCGAATGTTCTAGTACAGACTTCAAATTTTCCACTCGCAACCCCTCCCGCTGATTCTGAGAGTAACCCATCGGCTAATTGGCCGCTCGGTTTGCTTTCAAGAGATAGAGAACCGCCGGCTGAAAAAAAAGTACTGGGGTTATGGCTGACAGCTTTTGCCATAAGGCCTATAAGCCACTTGTAAATGGCAATGTATATATACGTAGTGTCGGTCGGCAAGTGGTTAACACAAAAATTCATGTGGGATCTAACTCTTATGCCGCGTACACACGACCGGACTTTCCAGTAAACTAGGTCCGACGGTCTTCCTGACAGACTTTACTAACGAACGTTCGTTCGAACGTGGTGACGTAAACGGGACAAAAAAATATCCAGTAGCCAATAGCTGCCCTTGCGTCGTATTTGGTCCGTCGGACCAGCACACGGTTTTCCGATTTTAGTCCGTCGGATTTGAGTCCATCGGATAGATTTGAAACATGTTCTATTTCTAGGTCCGCCAGAATTTTTTCCTCAAAAACTAACAGATTAGCCCACACACGACCTGATTGTCCGACGGACTAATCCAGTTGGACCTAGTTTGCCGGAAAGTCTGGTCGTGTGTACGCGGCACTAGTGATATGACCCCGGAGACACAACAGGAGGTGAGCGTTGATTTTACCCAAAGTCAAGAGAAACCTCCTCTTATGCCCTGTACACACGGTCGGATATTCCGATGGAAAAAGTCTGATCGGATTATGTTGTTGGCAAATCCAATCGTGTGGGGGCTCTAGCGGGCTTTTTCCATCGGAATTTCCGATGGAAAAAATTTGAGAGCAGGATCTCAAATTTTCCGACAACAAAATCCGATTGGACTTTTTCCGATCGTGTGTAGTGAATTCCGACGGACAAAGTGCCACGCATGCTCAGATCAAATTACAAGACCAAAGCTATTGGCTACTAGCCTCTATGTAGTTCCGTAGTACGCAACGAACGTCACCATGTTCGGAATGATCGGATTTTCCGACAACTTTGTCCGACCGTGTGTATGCAACACCAGTGTCGGACAAAATCCGTCTGAAAAAATCGGACGGATTTTGTGGTCGGAATTTCCAACCATGTGTACAGGGGCTTAGACTGGTGAATGCCACTTACCACCTGTTGTAAAATTATGGATTTCCCATCACGTTATCCCTCTTTGGCAATGGACACCAGGACAAATAGAGGGGGTGTCCATACTGTACCCATTAAAACATCATTAACCGGTTCCCGACCGGCGCACAACGATATACGTCGGCAGAATGGCACGGACAGGCAGGAGGGTGTATATATAATGCCGTCCGTGCCATCGGGAGCGCGCCGGGAGCGGCGCGCTCCCACGCCGGTCGGGACCCCCGTGAGGCCGGTCGCGGGTCCCGCGGACTCGATCGCCGCGGGGACACCCGCGATCGTCTCACGGGAAGGCAGAACGGGGAGATGTGGAAATAAACAGCATCTCCCCGTTCTGCCTAGCAACTAGTGACGCCGATCTCTGCTCCCTGTGATTGGAGCAGAGATCAGCATTCACTTGCTGACAGCCACGCCCCCCCACAGTAAGAAACACACCCCTAGGCATACTTAACCCCTACACTGCCCCCTTGTGGTTAACCCCTTCACTGCCAGTGTCATTTATCCAGGAATCAATGCATTTAAATAGCATTGATTGCTGTATAAATGACAATGGTCCCAAAAATGTGTCAAAAATGTCCGATGTGTCCGCCATAATGTTGCAGTCACAATAAAAATCGCTGATTGCCGCCATTACTAATAAAAAAAAAAATATTAATAAAAATGCTATAAAACTATCCCCTATCTTGTAAACGCTATAACTTCTGCGCAAACCAATCAATAATCGCTTATTGCGATTTTTTTTACCAAAAATATGTAGAAGAATACGTATCGGCCTAAACTGAGGAAAAAAAATGTTTTTTTATATATTTTTGGGGGATATTTATTATAGCAAAAAATAAAAAATAATGCGTTTTTTTTCAAAATTGTCGCTCTTTTTTGTTTATAGCGCAAAAAATAAAAACCGCAGGGGCGATCAAATACCACCAAAAGAAAGCTCTATTTGTGGGAAAAAAAGGACGTCAATTTTGTTTGGGAGCCACGTCGCACCACCGCGCAATTGTTAGTTAAAGCGACGCAGTGCCGAATCGCAAAAAGGGGCCTGGTCCTTTGGCTGCAAATTGGTCCGGTGTGAAAGTGGTTAAGCCCTGGTTTACACTGATGCAATTTCTGATGTATTCCAGAACACATGGAATTCTATGACAATTGAAATAACATGAGTTTCTGCGGAGGGCGTTCACATACATGCAGTGCAAATTCGATGCGATTTAAAAAAATTGTTTAGAGTGGTGTAGTGCGATTTTTTAGCTCCATATATTTGAATAGAAACCGCATGCAAAACGCTTATCTGTCCTATAGTAACAGGATTCCAATTTGTTTTCTGCATGTCTTTGTAGAGAGAGAGAAAGAGAGGAGAGAATGTCACAGCTGTATCCAAACTGCATCAAGAACGCATTAGAATCAACTCGCTCAGCAGCTACTCCTTCAAATCGCACCGCACAACGGATTCACCCCAGACTGCATCAGTGCGAACCTAGGCTCAATGTTGGTTTTTTTTTTTTTTTTTTTTAATAGAAGCAGTGAAAGTGTCTGAATTAAACCTAATATCAGCCTCTTGTAGTGACTGTACAGCAGGGCTCATACTAGGAGAGGGAAAAGCAGCACAAGAAGCCAATCAACTGTGTTGCGGTGCTGATGTGTCATGCTGATAGGAGGAGAGAGCGGAGATGAGCTCATCAGTTTGCCTATTCTGTATTCCCTGTTCAGTATACAGGTGGGGGAAAGGACAAGACCTATAAGTTTCATTTACCTGCAGCAGAGAAAAATCAAGTCTCCCATCCTGCCAGATAGGGCAGAGCTGTGTAAATATCAGAACTGGATGGACAAAAATAAAAAAAAATCCTCTGGCGGGTATATTTGTATTTCTTCTATGTATTCAGTTGATTGGCTGCACTTCCGTTTTTAGTAGCGCTGTACAGTTATCACTCACATTACACCGTATGATAAAACATTACCCAGCTTGTCCAGCCCCTTCCTCATAGAGTCAGATTTTAGGTGACCCGACATCACAACAGTTCTGTGAAAATCAAATTAAAGAAGTATTAAACCCTAAACCAAATATTTTATATATTGCAGCTTACCAATAATGAGATGTGGCGACTGCATTCGTTTTCTTTTTTATACTTTTTCCCTGTCTGTTTTCACCTGGCCAGTAACAGGGCTGTCTTAATGCATGGGCACCCCTAGGCACTGCCCCGGGGCCCCAGGTGCATAGGGGCTCAATGATAGTCTTGCATTACATCATAGTACCAACTGTCCCGGATTTGCCGTACTAGTCAAGCTTTTTACTAAACTGTCCCAGGGTGGCCATTTCCTGAGCAGCATCCTGGAACCTGACCTCCCCTGTACTGTGCCCTCCTGACCCCCCCCCCCCCCCTGTACTGTGCCCTCCTGACCCCCCCCCCCTGTACTGTGCCCTCCTGACCCCCCTGTGCTGTGCCTTCCTGACCCCCCTGTACTGTGCCCTCCTGACCCCCTGTCCTGTGCCTTCCTGACCCCCCTGTACTGTGCCCTCCTGACCCCCTGTCCTGTGCCCTCCTGACCCCCTGTACTGTGCCCTTCTGACCCCCCCCGTACTGTGCCCTCCTGACGCCCCTGTACTGTGCCTTACTGACCCCCCTGTACTGTTCCCTTCTGACCCCCCCTGTACTGTGCCCTTCTGACGCCCCTGTACTGTGCCCTCCTGACCCCCCTGTACTGTGCCCTCCTGACCCCCCTGTACTGTGCCCTCCTGACCCCCCTGTTCTGTGCCCTCCTGACCCCCCTGTACTGTGCCCTCCTGACCCCCTTGTACTGTGCCCTCCTGACCCCCCTGTACTGTGCCCTCCTGACCCCCCAGTATTGTGCCCTCCTGCCCCCCCCCGTACTGTGCCCTCCTGACGCCCCTGTACTGTGCCCTCCTGACCCCCTTGTACTGTGCCCTCCTGACGCCCCTGTACTGTGCCTTACTGACCCCCCAGTATTGTGCCCTCCTGCCCCCCCCCCGTACTGTGCCCTCCTGACGCCCCTGTACTGTGCCTTACTGACACCCCTGTACTGTTCCCTTCTGACCCCCCCTGTACTGTGCCCTTCTGACCCCCCTGTACTGTGCCCTCCTGACCCCCCTGTACTGTGCCCTCCTGTTCCCCCTTTTCTGTGCCCTCCTGACCCCCCTGTACTGTGCCCTCCTGACCCCCCTGTACTGTGCCCTCCTGACCCCCCAGTATTGTGCCCTCCTGACCCCCCCCCCCTGTACTGTGCCCTCCTGACGCCCCTGTACTGTGCCTTACTGACCCCCCTGTACTGTTCCCTCCTGACCCCCCCTGTACTGTGCCCTTCTGACCCCCCTGTACTGTGCCCTCCTGACCCCCCTGTACTGTGCCCTCCTGACCCCCCTGTACTGTGCCCTCCTGGCCCCCTGTTCTGTGCCCTCCTGACCCCCCCTGTACTGTGCCCTCCTGACCCCCTTGTACTGTGCCCTCCTGACCCCCCTGTACTGTGCCCTCCTGACCCCCCAGTATTGTGCCCTCCTGCCCCCCCATACTGTGCCCTCCTGACGCCCCTGTACTGTGCCCTCCTGACCCCCTTGTACTGTGCCCTCCTGACCCCCCTGTACTGTGCCCTCCTGACCCCCCAGTATTGTGCCCTCCTGCCCCCCCCCCGTACTGTGCCCTCCTGACGCCCCTGTACTGTGCCTTACTGACACCCCTGTACTGTTCCCTTCTGACCCCCCCTGTACTGTGCCCTTCTGACCCCCCTGTACTGTGCCCTCCTGACCCCCCTGTACTGTGCCCTCCTGTTCCCCCTTTTCTGTGCCCTCCTGACCCCCCTGTACTGTGCCCTCCTGACCCCCCTGTACTGTGCCCTCCTGACCCCCCAGTATTGTGCCCTCCTGACCCCCCCCCCCTGTACTGTGCCCTCCTGACGCCCCTGTACTGTGCCTTACTGACCCCCCTGTACTGTTCCCTCCTGACCCCCCCTGTACTGTGCCCTTCTGACCCCCCTGTACTGTGCCCTCCTGACCCCCCTGTACTGTGCCCTCCTGACCCCCCTGTACTGTGCCCTCCTGGCCCCCTGTTCTGTGCCCTCCTGACCCCCCCTGTACTGTGCCCTCCTGACCCCCTTGTACTGTGCCCTCCTGACCCCCCTGTACTGTGCCCTCCTGACCCCCCAGTATTGTGCCCTCCTGACCCCCCTGTACTGTGCCCTCCTGACCCCCCAGTATTGTGCCCTCCTGACCCCCCTGTACTGTGTCCTTCTGCCTCCACCCCTGTACTGTGCCCTTTGTGTTGATTAGTCTTTGATTTATCAAATGCTTTTTTATTGTTTACAATCAATTTTATTGAAAGTACTAATACATTTATGTTTAATTCTATCAACTAATTCTTGAGTAGGTGCGTAAATTGGGGCCCCTGGGCCGTCTTAATAGCATCATGGGCTCCTGGGCAAAGTAATGCACCTGGCATTACTTTGCCCAGGGGCCCATGATGCTATTAAGACGGCCCTGGCCAGTAACACACCTCCTGTATTAAAGCGTGTCCCCTCTGGATGAATGAGAACAGGAGGCACAGCAGACAACAGCCTAGTCTGTGGGGGGTTGGGGAGGTGAGCATTAGATGGGCTAGCAGATTGAGATACAATAACAAACTGCAGCCAATTGGCAGTTGCACAAGCCATTACAGTGACAGCTTTTTTTTCCTTTTGGGATTAAGGTTTTACATTAAACATGATTTACAAATATATACTTATATTACATATAAAAAATTATAATCTTACTTGAAAAATGTCCTTCCATGTTGCAGTTTCTGCCTGCCTGCTTGGCTGCCTCTTTCCACAACTTCCTGGATTCCCAGCATGCATTACAGCTTTTTCCGAGGACTACATATCCCATGGTACCTTGCTGCCTGGAAGCAGTGATTCCTGTACTGACTCCGCCTCCTGAAACTCCTCCCCTCAGCTCCTCTGTAGATCAGAAGGCGGGCTCTGTGAAATGTGTGACACGGCAGAGCCTCCCCATAGGGCAGAGTGACTACGGAAGCAAATGTGTGAGGATCTTCACTAAGTAAAGTTTACAAACTTCAAGATTGTTCAGATGGAGAGGCGTAGCTAGAAATCATTGGAATACAATGTGGAAATGAATATAGGATTTTACATTTTTGATCATAAATATGCTTTAATTATTGCAAATTGTAATGTATTACAGCTTACCAATCATTAGATGTGGTGGCTGCATTAGTTTTCTTCTCAGGATTTTTCCCCTCTGTATTCACCTGGTGATCTGGCCAGTAACACACCTCTTGTATTAGAGTCCCCCCCCACCCACTCTGGATGAAGGAGCACAGGAGGCACAGCAGCATTGTCAGTCTGGGGGAAGGACAGTGTTAGATGGACTGGCAAATTTAGATTACAAAGTGTGTACAGTGGAACCTTGGTTAACGAGCGTTTTGAAAGATGAGCAGCTTTTTTTTTTTTTAATTCTAACTCGGTTTGCGAGTGTTGTCTCGCAAAACAAGCAGAATTCAAGCTAATGGGGTGTGCAGTACCACATTTGGCCAGAGGTGCGGGGGCGCTGGTGACACTCGGAGCGGTTCGGAGACGCTCGGAAATACTCAGAATGACTCAGAAATACTTGGAAATACTCCATTCCCGAGTGTTTCTGAGGCCTTCCGAGGCTTTCCAAGCTGTCCCCGAGTATTTACGAGGCTCTCCGGCGCCCCCCCACCTCTGGCCACGTGCGGTATTGCATGTAATAGAAGTCAATGCAGAACTAATTATCTTCGTTTCCATTGACTTCTATGGGGAAACTCGCTTTGATATGCGAGTGATTTGGATTACAAGCATTCTCCTGGAACGAATTATGTTCATAATCCAAGGTTCCACTGTATTCAGTTACAGCTGTTTTATTTTTTCCTTTTGAGATAAAGGTTTTATATTAGGGCTGTGAAAATTAAAGATTAATTCCTCGATTAATCGTTAATTTTTTTGATCGATCAAAACTCTTTTGATTGGTACTCACCTCTACGCCGGCTTCCGGGTCTTTAGGGAGTTTTGTCTGAGATCCGGCGACGTCAACGGACTCCTCCCCCCTTCCCCAAGTGCCTTTGTCTGCTAACGAAGGGAAGGGGGGAGGAGCCTGGTGACGTTGAAGTTCTGATTGAACGTAACGCGTACAGGGGAGGAGCTACACATGACGTCACCCGCTACTGCCCTACAGAACTAACACGATTGTCGGCTTTATATGCTGTGTTTTTATCATCTTTATGTGAGTAGTTTGTGTTTGAACACAAAAATTTGATCTTATACTTAAGCGGTGAGCACTTAGATCTTTTCTTTCTACCCATGACCTGGTGTCCTTGCTGAGATCTAAGGAGACGTGAGAGAAGTTTAAGGTCCGTGTTAACCCTTTTGATACCCGCTTGCATGACCACCTGTTTGCACAGGGGTCCATGCCATAAGGTGAGAGTGATTAGTTAGACCGGAGGTGGAGGGATCGTCACGCTACTGTGGGAAAAAAATGACTTACTTCAGTGCTACAGTTTGAATTTAAAACGTATTTGTGTGAACTGTGAAGTTAAGTCATGGATTGTGGAAACTAACTAGTGTCGGGTGATTGTATATAGTGTATACCACATTTACCACTGACTAATGCAGAGTTGCAATGCAAGGAGATCAGCTAAAAGTAGTTGGATCTGTATGTGCGTTATAATTAATCGAAATTAGTCGATTAATCGATTTAAAAAAAAAGATTAATCGAACATGAAAATTTTAATCAGTAACAGCCCTAAACAGAACGAAATTATGTATTTTACGAATGACAACGAACCGAAACTAAGCAAAATTTTCCGTTGTGCACAAATCTAATGGAAACCGTTGATTTTACGCCACTTGATTAGATCTATTGTGGACCAAAGCAATTTGTATGCTGGTCAATTCATCACCGCTAATCCCCATTTGACCCTTGCCAGAGAATGGAAACCTTTGAGAACGTCTGACGACGAAACGCGTAAGGCGTGCTGACGTCACTTCCGGTGCGGGACTTAGAGGCTTGGTACGCAGCTCGAGCGCAAGCCGCAAACCAGCCCTAAACCCCTCCGTTTTTTCGTGTTGTTAAAAACCTGCATTGTGTACGGTGGAATCAGGAGTATCCTGTGTGATACCCTGTTCTTTTATATTTGTTTTTAACCCTTAATTTTTAATAAATATTTTTCCATCTGGTAATACACATGGGACCTACATTTTTCTTTCTTTTTCTGTGAGGGATAACCTCTTTTGGGATTGCTGTTGGATCTTCCCCCCACCTACTACACCATGGGTCTTCAAACTATGGCCCTCCAGTTGTTCAGGAACTACATTTCCCATCATGCCTAGTCATGTCTGTGAATGTCAGAGTTTTACAATGCCTCATGGGATGTGTAGTTTTACAACAGCTGGAGGGCCGTAGTTTGAGGATCCCTGTACTACACCAAGGAAATTCTGGGTGGATTCATTGGAAGGATTAACCGGCCAGGATATCTTCTAGTGTGGGACCTGAGGAGCACCCGATATCGATACCTGAAAGCTGTTCACCCCTGTAGGGGTATCTACATCTGGTGAGTGAGGGAGCAAGAGGGGACAGCACAAAGTCACCATTACTGCTTGAAGCACAAAAGTCACCGATTGAATCACCACTTGAACTATCGTTACAAGATTATCTGACACAGAGTTATTATTATTTAAAAAATATTTTTGCTGTTTTTCTGTGGAGTCCCACCTTGAAATTGGACTTCTATATATATTCTTGTGTTTTTTCTTTTTTATTCATAATTTTTCCCAATTTTTTCACTTTGAAGCCTTACCTGGGCTATATTTATATAGCACTTTTTTGGTATTTTTCACTGGGACTGGTATACATACAACTCTAGCCCTCCTTGGGTTGTTATTGACATAATTACAGAATTGTCACATCTTGCATATATAACCTAGATGGTATTGCATAGGATGATATTGTTTTATTTTTCACTTTAAATTACACTAGCATTTATGGTAGGATATCAACTGTAATACGTTTGATCTCTACACGGGCGAGCTGAGGACTTATGCTAATTGGATAGTCATTCCGCTCCTCCCACTTGAGTTTGGTTATTTTAATCCACATCTAGCTCTAAACCACATTTTCACTGATAGTACTATTATTATTTGGCTTTGGGCAGATAGGGGCGTTAACCCCTACCCATCTCATAGCCTACTACTTATTGCCTAAAAAGTTAAATACGGAGTCGAGTATTTTAAATGTACACTTCTATCTATTAACCCCTTTAGGCACCCTGCACTGAGACACATAGGGAGCGCCATTCGTCCCTTAACTTACACTTTCTATTCCAAATTTACCCTCTAGGGGGCAACTGGATGGCGGACATGGCGAGGATGAAAGGTGTATATCCCTAGGAGTCTAGTTATGTCCATTGTGAATATCAGCTGTAAACATAAATGCCTGTAATGCTTGTTTTGCTGTCGGTGTCCCTGTTCAGAAGATTTGACCTCACTTTCTGTCCCTGTGACAAATGGATTTTGAAAATTTTGCGTTGTCGTGGATTGGTGATAAAGCTTTAGTGGAGACGCCTTTTTTCCATGATAACGCTTATGCCCCGTACACACGGTCGGAAATTCCGACCACAAAATCCGTTGGATTTTTTCCAACGGATTTTGTCCGACACTGGTGTTGCATACACACGGTCGGACAAAGTTGTCGGAAAATCCGATCATCCTGAACGTGGTGACGTTTGTTGCCTACGACGGGACTACGTAGAGGCTAGTAGCCAATAGCTTTGGTCTTGTAATGTGATCTGAGCATGCGTGGCACTTTGTCCATCAGAATTCGCTACACACGATCGGAAAAAGTCCGATAGGACTTTGTTGTCGGAAAATTTGTCCGTCGGATTTTCCGATGGAGCCCGCACACGATCGGAATTTCCGACAACATTGTCCGATAGGACATTTTCCGTTGGAAAATCCGACCGTGTGTACGGGGCATTACAGGAGTGAATTTACCTTCCTAGGAGTAGATTTCCTCTCACTTCCTGTTGTCTCCCTCCGTTTGTAAGTATGGGGACTTTTGGAGAGATCTGGGGCCAATAAGAGCCAAAATATCTCCTCTACCTTTAAAAACAAAAGATCAAAAACAATTTTATATTGATCTTTGGCTAAAAAAAAAAAAAATGTTTGCTTCCTCCCTAAAGCTTGCTGTAGCTGTCAGAAAACAGGGGGTTTTCAGTGTGGCCTATCAGTGCCCTTCAGTGCACTGTAATAGCTGTGGGCCAATCACAGCACACAATAGTAACCACAGCTGTTCTGAATGTAACTGATTCATAACAGTGAAAAACATTGCTGTTACAGTGATCATCACTTTGTCAGATGACCACCTAGCCATTACACACAATGCAATTCATGTTCGGCAGCACCACCGTCGATACAGGCAACTTTTACACGTGTAGAGAACCAATTTGTATCCGGTACAGGGCCCGTGTAAATTAGATTTCAGGCTGGAGAGTGGAGTTCTTCTTTAAAAAATAAGTTCCATAAATTTTAACTCCGGTGGTGAGCGGGGTAATTATAGCTATTGGCTACATATCCGGACAATCATAATAGTGTTGACTCACTCCCCTTCTCTTCCCTCTTCAATAATCTATACACCATATGCTTGAAAATATCTTGCAGCAAAAATTTGCAGAAAGTATGTTACAATATCTAAAATGAATGTGACTATATATATATATATATATATATATATATATATATAGAGAGAGTTCAGTATTTTTTTTTTTTTATCAGCTATCCTGGTCGTGTTACTGTTTTGTTTTTTGTTTTTTTGTTTTTTTGTTTTTATTGAACTATATTTTAGTTTCATTTTCAATTTTTGGTTCATATTTGAAATGTGTCTTCTATCAACTGAAAAATAAATATTTTTCTAACCTAATATAATACTATATACATAATATATAATATAATTTAATAAGTAATATTTACAAACAGTTGATGTAAATGTTGCGTTCCAAAGAAAATTAAACCTTCCCTTAAATATGGAAATTCTATTTTCTCGGTGGGGAAATTGCTTTAGCAGACCAAAACTGGTATGGCATCCGACCAACTTCCTATATGTTTAGAATGTGAAGTTTCCAAACCCCTTAGACTATCCGACAGGAGGACCTGTCCTACGTTATAGAGACAAAAATATGGAAAGTGATAATAATAAGTCAGTGTTTATACGTGTGTGTGTATATAGGTGTCTGGTTATGTAATGTAGATATGGATTAGACAGATTATATTAAATCACCTATAGGTAGATATTGAGGTGACAAACACTGCACATTCCTACATGATATAGATACAGTAGGTGAAAAAATAGATAGATAGATAGATAGATAGATAGATAGATAGATAGATAGATAGATAGATAGATAGATAGATAGATAGATAGATAGATAGATATCTTATAGCTAAATGATTTATTAAAATTAAAAAACAAGTCCATGAGGTCCCTACATATCCAGATAGATAGATAGAAAGATGGAAAGACAAACATACAGTAAATACAAAACAGTATATATGACCTTTTAAAAGGATAGATGGATAGAAAGAAAGAAAGAAAGAAAGAAAGACAGAAAGAAAGAAAGAAAGAAGACCCTGAAGTCCCTGCATATCAAGAAAGAAAGAACCGAGTCCCTGATAAGTCCTTGTATATCTAGATAGAAAGTTAGATCGATAGATAGATAAATTATTTGTTAAAAAGTAGAAAACTAATCCATGAGGTCCCTGTATATCCAGGTAAATAAATAATTAGAATGACGGAAAGACAGACATATATACATTCGATACAAAACAGATATATATGACCTATCAGATGATAAATAGATAGAAAGAAAGAAGTCCCTCATATCCCTGCATATCTAGATAGATAGAAAGGAAGAAAATAAATAGATAGATACTGTAGATATATGGATTGTTGGTTAGAAAGTAAATGATAGATAGATAGATAGATAGATAGATAGATAGATAGATAGATAGATAGATAGATAAATGATTTATAAAAAATAAAAAACTAGTCCATGAGGTCCCTACATATCCAGATAGATAAATAGAAAGATGGAAAGCCAGACATACATACAGTAAATACAAAACAGTATATATGACCTTTTAGAAGGAAAGAAAGGAAGAAAGAAAGAAAGAAAGAAGACCCAGAAGTCCCTGAATATTAAGAAAGAAAGCACAGAGTTCATAAGAAGTCCCTGTATATCTAGATAGAAAGATAGATAGAAAGAAATAAGTCCCTGAAGTCTCTGTATATTTATAAATAAAGAAAGAAATAAAGAATGGAGTCCCTGAGAAGTCCCTGTATATCTAGATATAAAGATAGATAGATAGAAAGAAGTCCCTGAAGTCTTTGCATATTTAGAAAGAAAGAACTGAGTACCTGAGAAGTCCCTGTATATCTAGATAGAAAGATAGATAGAAAGAAATAAGTCCCCAAAGTCTCTGTATATTTAGAAAGAAAGAAAGAAAGAAAGAAAGAATGGAGTCCCTGAGAAGTCCCTGTATATCTAGATATAAAGATAGATAGATAGATAGATAGATAGATAGATAGAAAGAAGTCCCTGAAGTCTCTGCACATTTAGAAAGAAAGAATGGAGTCCCTGAGAAGTCCCTGTATATCTAGATAGATAGATAGATAGATAGATAGAAGACCCTGAAGTCCCTGCATATTAAGAAAGTAGGCACAGAGTCCCTGAGAAATCCCTGTATATCTAGAAAGATAGATAGATAGATAGATAGATAGATAGATAGATAGATAGATAGATAGATAGATAGATAGATAGATAGATAGATAGAAAGAAATAAGTCCCTGAAGTCTCTGCATATTTAGAAAGAAAGAAAGAATGGAGTCCCCGAGAAGTCCCTGTATATCTAGATAGATAGATAGACATCTTATAGATAAAGATCTTATAGATAAATTAAAAAAGAAGAGAACTAATCCATGAGGTCCCTGCATATCCAGATAAATAAATAATTAGATTGACGGAAAGACAGACATATATACATTAGATACAAAACAGATATATATGACGTATCAGATAATAAATGGATAGAAAGAAAGGAAGAAAGAAGTACCTGCATATTAAGAAAGAAAGAAAGAAAGAAAGATAGAAAGAAAGTCCTTGAAAAGACTCTGAAGTTCCTGTATATCGAGATAGATAGATAGATATGGATTGTTAGAAAATAAATGATAGAAAGAAAGAAAGAAAGAAAGTCCCTGAAGACCCTGTATATCTAGATAGATAGATAGATAGATAGATAGATAGATAGATAGATAGATAGATAGACAGATAGATAACTAGATAAATAAATAGATTAACTTCTGTATTTTTTCTATCTGGTGTTCAGCTTTAAGGTGTTACTTATTTCAATGCAAATGCTGTGTGTCCCATACATCACTACAGGACTGAGAGGAATGACAGCATGTGACGGGGGGGGGGGGGGGGATGAATACCGGCTCCCCAGAAGGGTCAAGAAATGCTGCCATTTTTTTAACACATGGAACAACACATAGATAAGTATATTACCTTCCCTTACTGGGTTCCTATTGTACAATAGATCCCCTGGTGACAAGATCTATTTAAGGCAGAAGCGGAGTGATGGTGATCTGAGAGCTCCCTTTACTGACTAACAAACCGCTACCCTTATTATTATTATTATTATTATTATTATTATACAGGATTTATATAGCGCCAACAGTTTGCGCAGCGCTTTACAATGTGAGGGCAGACAGTACAATTACAATACAATTCAATGCAGGAGGAATTAGAGGGCTCTGCTATCACATGGTTCAGTGATATCAAGTCTGCCCATTGAGACGATTATTGCTGTGTTGTCTCTTTTGGAGACCCAGTGTGCTCTGGGAATCATTGTCAAGTATTAAATGTTTATTTGTAAAACAAGGATTGATTACATGTATAAATATATATATATATATAATGGGGGAAAAAAAAACATATATATATATATATATATATATATATATAAAGTGGGCAAAATAATTATTTGATCCCTGCAGATTTTGTAAGTTTGCCCGCTCAAAGACCAAACATTTTGAATAATAAAAAAAAAACCTCATCGTTTGTTATACAATGAAATGAAGGGTCTTTAATTTTTATCATGGGTGTATTTTAAATGATAGAGACAAAATATCAACCAAAAATCCACAAAAACATATAAAACAAATGTTATAAATTAAGTTGCAGTTCAGTGAGCAAAATAAGTATTTGATCCCCAAGCAAAATGACTTAGTACTTGGAGGAGAAACCCTTGTTGGAAGCACAGAGGTCAGACGTTTCTTGTAGTTGGTGACCCGGTTTGAACACATCTCAGGAGGGATTTTGGTCCACCCTTTACAGATCTTCTCTAAATCCTTAAGGTTTCTTGGCTGACGCTTGGCAACTCGAAGTTTCAGTTCCATCCATATATTTTCTATAGGATGAAGGTTTGGTGACTGACTAGGCCACTCCATGACCTTAATGTGCTTCTTCTTGAGCCACTCCTTTGTTACCTTGGCGGCATGTTTTGGGTCATTGTCATGCTGGAAGACCCATCCACGACCCATCTTCAGTGTTCTGGCTGAGGGAAGAAGGTTCTCATCCAAGATTTTACAATCCATGGCCCCGTCCATTGGCTCCTCAATGCGACAAAGTCGGCCTGTACCTTTAGAGAAACAGCCCCAATGGTGTTGTGTATATATATATATATATTAGGACTGTTACTGATTAAAATTTTCATGTTCGATTAATCAAATTTTTTTTTTAGAGAAACAGCCCCAATGATGTTGTTTATATATATATATAGTAGGGCTGTTACTGATTAAAATTTTCATGTTCGATTAATCGATTTTTTTTTTAATCAATTAATCAACTAATTTTGATTAATTATAACCCACATACAGATCCAACTACTTTTAGCTGATCTCCTTGCATTACAACTCTGCATTAGTCAGTGGTAAATGTGGTATACACTATATACAATCACCCGACACTAGTTAGTTTCCACAATCCATGACTTAACTTCACAGTTCACAAATACGTTTTAAATTCAAACTGTAGCACTGACGTAAGTCATTTTTTTTTCCACAGTAGTGTGACAATCCCTCCACCTCCGGTCTAACTAATCACTCTCACCTTATGGCATGGACCCCTGTGCAAACAGGTGGTCATGCAAGCAGGTATCAAAAGGGTTAACACGGACCATAAACTTCTCTCACGTCTCCTTAGATCTCAGCAAGGACGCAGGTCATGGGTAGAAAGAAAAGATCTAAGTGCTCACCGCTTAAGTATAAGATTAAATTTTTGTGTTCAAACACAAACTACTCACATAAAGATGATAAAAACACAGCATGTAAAGCCGACAATCATGTTAGTTCCGTAGGGCAGCAGCGGGTGACGTCATGCGTAGCTCCTCCCCCGTACGCGTTGCGTTCAATCAGAACTTTAACGCCACCGGACTCCTCCCCCCTTCCCTTCGTTAGCAGACGGAGGCACTTGGGGAAGGGGGAGGAGTCCGGTGACGTTGATGTCCGTGACTTCACAGAATCTCCGAGAGAACTCCCTGAAGACACGGAAGCCGGCGGAGAGGTGAGTACCGATCAAATAATTTTGATTGTTCAAAAAAAAAAATCGATTAAACGAGGAATTAATCTTTAATTTCCACAGCCCTAATATATATATATATATATATTGCATATATTTTGCACACGAAGCACTGAAGGTCTGTCTATGGGAGTGAGCAGGGGTGTGGCAATGGCGTGTTGCGAGCCTCATTATTTTGGCGCTGAAGGCTAGCCCACAAGTCTGCGGAAATTGTTACATCGTAGCTCTTTTACATGAAGAACAGTCGTTTAGATCCTCTGAAATTTCCCTTTACCGATTCATCTTTCTCAGGAAATGACAAAAGTTTGGAGATGAATTACAGATGAATTGCTGCTGGGTGCCTGGAAACCGTAAATCATCACTTCGCCCGGGCTCCGCGGCTTTTCCGTTTTTTTTTCCTTCCTGACGTTGGCCAGCCAGGAGCTGAGAGTGACAAGCCTCTCCGCACAGCGGCGCGACTAGAATTTCCTGAACTGGCAGAATTTCATCTTGCATGTGGAGAGGTTGCATTTTCTTTCACCGTGTCAGTCGGATGCTAACGACGTGCCCTGAAACTGCTTCGCAAACCTGCCGCTGTCAATCACGCTCCGGATCGGAGGAGCTCCGGGCACTCGGGAAAAAAAAAAAGCATACTTGTGGAAAGGAATACGCACCTTATCATTACTATCAATAGCAGGTCAGGGGCGGCTTGCTTTTCCACATTGTGCCATGATGAGAGCACAAGCCGGGTTATTTCCCTCCTGAAGTTCCAGAATAAACTCTACTGGATCTTGTTCTGTGTTGTAAATCTGCAGAACAGACTTAAGCCCCATACACACGGTCGGATTATCCGATGGATTCTGTCCTATCGGACAATGTTGTCGTAAATTCCGACCGTGTGTAGGCTCCATCGGACAGTGTACGTCGGATTGTCCGACGGACAAAGTCCTATCTCCTGCTGGATAGATTTTTCGACAACAAAGTCCGATCACACCAAATCCGATCGTGTGTAGCGTAGTCCGACGGACAAAGTGCTACGCATGCTCAGATCACATTACAAGACCAAAGCTATTGGCTACTAGCCTCTACGTAGTCCCGTCGTACGCAACAAACGTCACCACGTTCAGAATGATCGGATTTTCCGACAACTTTGTCCGACCGTGTGTATGCAAAACCAACATCGGACAAAGTACGACGGACATGATCCGATGGACCTGGTCCTCGGATAATCCGAGCGTGTGTATGGGGCATAAAAGTGATTCTAAAACACGCACACTGTTTAACCACTTCAATACCGGGCAGTTTTACCCCCTTCCGGCCCAGGCCAATTTTCAGCTTTCAGCGCTGTCACACTTTGAATGACAATCACGCGGTCATACAACACTGTACCCATATGAAATGTTTATCATTTTTTTTCACACAAAGAGAGCTCCCCTTTTTGATTGTATTTGATCACCACTGGGGTTTTTTATTGTTTGCTAAACAAATGACAAACAAAATTTGAATAAAAGAAAGCAAACTCATAGTTTGTTATAAAATTTTGCAAACAGGTAATTTTTCTCCTTCACTGATGAGGCGGCACTGATGGGCATTGATATGTGGCCCTGATGGGCACTGATATGTGGCACTGATGAGGAGGCACTATTAAGGCTGCACTGATAAGCAGCACTGATAGGCGGCACTGATGGGCATTGATATGCGGCACTGATGGGCACTGGTAAGCAGCACTGATGGACATTGATAGGCAGCACTGGAATGTGACACTGATGAGGAGGCACTGATGGGCACTGATAGATGGCACTGATGAGCACTGATTTACAGCACTGGTGGGACTGCACTCAGTGGTGTCATTAGGGTTGGTGTCACTTGGTGCGGCAAAACATGGTGTCGCCCCTTCTCCTGTCTATCCTGCCCAGCGTCCTGCAGGCAGCGCACGGTCATGGGGTGCACCCCCAAATGTCCCCTGTAAATTATAGTATAAGGTGGTATAGGGCAGGTTAGGGTGGTATAGGGCAGGCTGGGGTGGTATAGGGCAGGTAAGGGTAGCATAGGGCAAGTTAGGGTGGCATAGGGCAGGTTGGGATGGTATAGGGCAGGTTAGGGTGGCATAGGGCAGGTTAGGGTAGTATAGGGCAGGTTAGGGTTGCAATAGGGCAGGTTGGGGTGGTGTAGGGCAGGTTAGGATGGCATAGGGCAGGTTAGGGTAGTATAGGGCAGGTTAGGGTGGCATAGGGCAGGTTGGGGTGGTGTAGGGCAGGTTAGGGTGGCATAGGGCAGGTTAGGGTAGTATAGGGCAGGTTAGGGTGGCATAGGGCAGGTTGGGGGGTATAGGAAAGGTTGGGGGGCATAGGGCAGGTTGGGGTGGTATAGGGCAGGTTGCGGTGGTGTAGGGCAGGTGGGTGTGGCATGTGCCAGTTTGGGGTGGTGTAGGGCAGGTTGGGGGGGCATAAAGCAGGTTTGGGTGGCATAGGGCAGGTTGGGGTGGTACCGTGCCAGGTTGTGATGGTAAAGGGCAGGCTGGGGTGGTATAGGGCAGGTTAGGACTCTATGTAGAGACAGTGTGCAGTAACCTACAGCATGCCTGGAGATGAAGACATCCGGGGCTGCTGTGTTCTCGCCTTTTTCTCCTTTAGCTGTGGGATCAGCCAGAGTGAAGGCGTCTGTGGGAGGAGTGGAGGAGGCAGCCACACCCCCAGCACCGCCCACCAACTCCGGCTGCCTCCAGAGATATTGAAGATCCCGAGGGACTTGGCGATTACAGAGCGCGCCACAGGGGAAACTAAGCCCGCACTGTAGCCGTCTTTCGACTATAGAGCCGGAAGAAAGTAGTTAATTTAAATGATCCCTTCTATTTCTGTGTATTGATGACGGCACTGTAATTATTATTAATAGAAAAAAATATCGAAGTACCTTTTTCCTAATGGATATACAGCTGTCACGAGACCCAGATCTCTCCCAGCCTGTCTGCAGGGAAACATAAGCAGGAGAAGCTTCTAGTCCTCTGCTACTGGTCACATGTTCAAAATAAAAGAAAAAAAAATGCCTTTGGAATACAGAGTAAAAATAAATAATTAATATCAATAAACTGTTATAAATTGGCATACAAATATATATTTGAATTTAAATATTTATAATTTTTTTGGCAATAACATGGTGTGGGCGGATTTCTGCCAGTCACAGGATGTGCCATGTACCTCCAGCCTGTGTCTTAGAATAAGAGGGAGGTGAAGCCTCCATCAATCTACATGTAATATCCCACCCCTATTGTGGTTAGTGAGCATGGAGGAAATCCGAAGGAAATAGGCTGTCATTTATCACTGTGTGTACGCCCACATGTGTGACTTTATAGTCACATGGGCTGCGCAGATGTGATAGGGAGGAAATGTTTAGCATAGAAACTCACTGAAAACTGAGAATGTGCAGAGCTGCCAGAACTGCTCTGCGAAATCCCTATCGGCATTGGGGACATGGACAGAAGGGGGAGATAGAGAGCAGCAGGATCAACCAGGTTTTTTGCAGAATACTAAAAAGGAATCCCATAGTGACTGAGTATGAAAAGCATGTAATACACCATTTATTACAAGTTTTTTTTATGATGTGGGTTTAGTTACACCTTGAAGGAATGTATAGTGATACATATTTTCATTCTATATTATTCTATAATATATTATATAATAGTATATTACATTACATTGTATTATGTTGTATTGCATTGTATTATATTATATTATATCATAATATATTATACAAGGACTGCAAAAGTGGGAATAATATTTTCTTTATTCAATTTTCATAAAAATACAAAGACCACTTATAATAAACTACAACCAACCTTTAAACACATCAAATCCAAACATTACACAAAAAAAATTAAAAGAAAAAACAGCCACATCACCATGAATGCACCCAATCTTTTGTGTTGAGTTATTTTGAGGGGACAGCAAATTTACACTGTTATACAAGCTGTACACTCACTACTTTACATTGTAGACAAGTGTCATTTCTTCAGTGTTGTCACATGAAAAGATAGAAGAAAATATTTACAAAAATGTGAGGGGTGTACTCACTTTTGTGAGATACTGTATATACACTCACCAGCCACTTTATTAGGTGCACCTGTTCAATTGCTTGGTAACACAAATTGCTAATGAGCCAATCACATGGCAGCAACTCAATGCATTTAGGCATCTAGACGTGATGAAGACAACTTGCTGAAGTTCAAAATGAGCATCAGAATGGCGAAGAAAGGGGATTTAAGTGACTTTGAACGTGGCATGGTTGTTGGTGCCAGATGGGCTGGTCTGAGCATTTTAAAAACTGCTGATCTACTGGGATTTACACACACAACCATCTCTCGGGTTTACAGAGAACGGTCCGAAAAAGAGAAAATATCCAGTGAGCAGCAGTTGTGTGGAAGAGAAAGCCTTGTTGATGTCAGAGGTCAGAGGAGAATGGGGCGGACTGGTTCCAGATGATAGAAAGGCAACAGTAACTCAAATAACCACTCGTTACACCCAAGGTATGCAGAATACCATCTCTGAATGCACAACACATCGAACTTTAAAGCAGATGGGCTACAGCAGCAAAAGTCCACACTGGGTGCCACTCCTGTCAGCTTAGAATAGGAAACCGAGGCTACAATTTGCACAGGATCACCAAAATTGGACAATAGAAGATTGGGAAAATGTTGCCTGGTCTGATGAGTCTCGATTTCAGCTGCGACAGTCAGATGGTCGGGTCAGAATTTGGCGTAAACAACATGAAAGCCATGGATCCGTCCTGCCTTGTATCACCGGTTCAGACTGGTGGTGGTGTAATGGTGTGGGGGGGATATTTTCTTGGCACACTTTGGGCCCCTTAGTACCAATTGGACATTGTTTAAACCCCACGGCCTACCTGAGTATTGTTGCTGACCATGTCCATCCCTTTATGACTACAGTGTCCCCATCTTCTGATGGCTCCTTCCAGCAGGATAATGCACCATGTCACAAAGCTCCAATCATCTCACCACTGGACAATGAGGTCACTGTACTCCAATGGCCTCACCAGATCTCAAATTGGCTTCTGGAAGAATGGTCAAACATTCCCATAGACACACTCCTAAACCTTGTGGACGGCCTTCCCAGAAGAGTTGAAGCTGTTATAGCTGCAAAGGGTGGGCCAACTCAATATTGAACCCTACGGACTAAGACTGGGATGCCATTAAAGTTGATGCGCGTGTAATCAATACTTTTGATATTTAAATAATTTATATATATATATATATCATCTCTGTTAAGGCATTTGTAACTTCCAGCTTATTGTTTAGAAAAGTTGGACGCATTGCTAAATGCACAGAATATAACTGGCTAATAACATTTATATGTAATAACGTCAGTGTTTGTTGATCCAGGGAATACCCGATTGCTTTAAAGTGGAAGTAATCCCATTGATTTAATAGATTTAAAAAAAAAAACTGTTACATTCCCGGCATGCCGGAAATGCTAAATGTCCCATTGACTATGCTCTCAACCAAACTGTCAAATCTTCCAATGGCTGGTGCCATAACATCACATGTTCAGCATCATGGCAGTTGAAGATTAAACAGAGGACAAGATGGTGGCTTCCTTGGCTGAAAACGATAGGGGGGTTTACTTCCACTTTAAGAGATCATCAAGGATATTTTCCCCATTATAGCAAATCAGACCATGCTTTCTAAGCCCCAGTACACAAAATTCCGACCACAAAATCCGTCGGATTTTGTCCGACGGATTTTGTCCGAAACTGGTGTTGCATACACACGGTCGGACAAAGTTGTCGGAAAATCTGATCATTCCGAACGTGGTGACGTTAGTTGCGTACGACGGAGCTACGTAGAGGCTAGTAGCCAATAGCTTCGGTCTCGTAATTTGATCTGAGCATGCGTGGCACTTTGTCCGTTGGAATTCTCTACACACGATCGGAAAAAGTCAGATCGGATTTTGTTTGAGAGCAGGATCTCGACGGAAAAAGTCCGATTGAGCCCACACACAGGCGGATTTTTCAACAACATGGTCCGATCAGACATTTTCCGTCGGAATTTCCGACCGTGTGTACGGGGGCTAAGGCTGCCATCACGTGAAATCATCGTTAAGGCAGCACTCCATCTTAGAATCGAGCAGGTTCCACTGCTCAGTTAACCCTTTGTGTACATATCACTTCTTGACTGTTCACACTTCCTTTGACTGCTCTCTCTGCTTCTCCTAATGAATGCAACAATTCCGAGTGTGGGTACGGCCCGAGACTGTACCACACTCCATTCAACTCATTCAAATGGGCTGTCCTTACATCGTATTCAGTTCAACACCGAGATATCCAAAACATTTTAAATAAACACTGGGACATACTCAAAACTGATAAAATTCTATCTCCTCTCATACCAGATAGAGTTAAGGTGTCCCTTCTTTACAAAGCAAGTACTATCAATCCTCCAGTTCGACCTTCATTTTTTCACGATTTGAAGGGCTACTATCCCTGCAAAAAGTGTGGAGTATGTCGCTGTAACATAGCAGGGAGGTCTAAAAGTGTACAATTTTGTTCCACAGTTACGAAACGTGTTCATCAGATAAAAGGCTTTCACACCTGTTCGTCCAGATTCGTAGTTTATTTAATAACCTGTCCCTGTGGAAAACAGTACATAGGACGTACCACACGTACTTTCTCTATTAGGGTCGGGGAGCATTTGGCCAAAATCAGAGGCGGTGATGTAAAACATACAGTTCCCCGTCACTATAGAGAATGTCACGATCAAAATCCTGAGGGGACTTCTTTCCTTATAATAGACAGTTATATCCCCCCCATGGAGAGGTGGAGCAATGACACGTGGGGTGTCCCAGCTCGAAACTTTTTGGATATACACGTTGCAAACCTATCAACCTTGGGGTCTCAATGTTGAATGGGACATTAATTCTTTTCTTAACAAAGCCTAATATTTTATAAAATATTTTATAAATAATAAAAAAAAAAATTTTTTAAATAATTTTTTTAATTTTTTATTTTTATTTTATATATTTACACTCTAATTTTAAATGTAATCATGATGATATAGTTAATTTTAAGTCACCGTTGTAAAATGTAAATCGCATCGGTGAACCAACTTTTTATACATACCAGTGGGTTTATTAATTTTAATCAATATAGGATTGTTCTCTGCTCTCTACATTTTTCAATTATCCATATAGCAATTAATAAATAAAAATGAGAGGTGATAAAACTATATGGAT
Organism: Lithobates sylvaticus; assembly: GCA_028564925.1. NCBI lineage: Eukaryota > Metazoa > Chordata > Amphibia > Anura > Ranidae > Lithobates > Lithobates sylvaticus. Next base: position 511,761,551 of record CM053030.1, read on the forward strand.
TCATTTTGCATCAAGCAGATCATTATACCTTTTATTTTAATATTTAAATAATATATTTTATTCAATTTGCCACAGTGTACGAGGTCAGTCTCATATCAATGCTATTTCATTATTTAGAAGAATAACTATTTTTATTTTATATTTTTATTTTATATCAATTAATATGAATTAATAAAATATAAATGCATACTGCAGCTGTTAACCATTTTTCACATAGAAACCTGGTGAACAAGCTTTTATGTCTTGTGCACTCTGTTATTCTTTTTCTATGTCCTCATAATTTTATTCATACCGGCCGCTTACATAACATACATATCCAGCCTCATAACGAGGTCTGAACAACATTGCGTTCGATGTACGTCTTGCGCTGTTCACACATGCGCAGTTGCTACCCGCTGCTTACATTATTTACTACATCCGGCCTCAGAATGAGGCTTGGTCACTGCCGCGCTCCATGTACACCCTTCTTCCGGTGTAAACAGCGCAAATTACGTCATTTCCGCCCACTACGCCATTTTGCGAGAGCCTGTCAGCTCCGCTTTTTAAATAGCACACACACAGACCTTGTTAATATATCCTGATTTTCTCATCAGGTCGATATTATTTACATCATAAATTTGCACTTATGGCTGGCATTACTTATGCATATAGATATTTTAGGGCATAAGTCATAAATTTAAGAATTTGTAACTATTTGTTAATAAAGGGGATTCCATTACTCTAAATTCAGAATGAGGCTTGACACTCAAGCCATAGTCGCCATCTTGCCTCAAACAGGAATTCAGAATGAGGCTTGACACTCAAGCCATAGTTGCCATCTTGCCTCAAATAGGAATTCAGAATGAGGCTTGACACTCAAGCCATAGTCGACATCTTGCCTCAAACAGGAATTCAGAATGAGGTTTGACACTCAAGCCATAGTTGCCATCTTGCCTCAAACAGGAATTCAGAATGAGGCTTGACACTCAAGCCATAGTTGCCATCTTGCCTCAAACAGGAATTCAGAATGAGGCTTGACACTCAAGCCATAGTCGCCATCTTGCCTCAAACAGGAATTCAGAATGAGGCTTGACACTCAAGCCATAGTCGCCATCTTGCCTCAAACAGGAATTCAGAATGAGGCTTGACACTCAAGCCATAGTCGCCATCTTGCCTCAAACAGGAATTCAGAATGAGGTTTGACACTCAAGCCATAGTCGCCATCTTGCCTCAAACAGGAATTCAGAATGAGGCTTGACACTCAAGCCATAGTCGCCATCTTGCCTCAAACAGGAATTCAGAATGAGGCTTGACACTCAAGCCATAGTCCCCATCTTGCCTCAAACAGGAATTCAGAATGAGGCTTGACACTCAAGCCATAGGCGCCATCTTGCCTCAAACAGGAAGTGGTTTAATCATTGAGCCAGCATTGATGTCAGGTTGACCTCATCTGTAAGTACCCCTGTACCTATATATAAGCGGTGGCTCCAGTGAATCAGCACCCCCAGATGATGCCTCATTAAGGCGAAACGCGTCGGGAGAAAGATTTGCTGATGCCACTGCTGCCAATTTCTTTTCATACATGCCTAAATAAGCTTTTGTACATGTGAGTACCCATTTTATATGTTCATTAAATTTTAACTTGCTTGACGGTATTACGCTATGGTCTCATTTTCTCTTTATTGGTAATACCATTGGGGGATGAGCCACATACTATACCTGCCTACCACTCCTACTTTCCATCAACCACTCAACGCATAGTCTTGTCGTCGGTTACCAGACATCACAAATTGGAACAACTGCTCACATCGGTGTATTGCAAACACCATACAGCAATTTTGACTCATATGGCGTAAGCCTACCTGAGTCCACGATAGTCGGTAAGTCTTCCATTAATCGGTGACGGAGTACATCAGACAAGCCGCACAAGTCACTTTATGTTTTACTGTATTCACTTAAGTCACTATTATGGTGTAATATTGATTTTTATAACAATTATTTTTAAATTTTGAGACACTATACTGTTTATTTGTGATGGTCTCAATTCAGTCACGTTTTGTCTGTAATCAGTAGATTTCACCATTTGTAATTTAATGGATATTCTATATGGAATATAGTTCCACTATTGGTCACTTATATTTATTTATTTTGATGATATATAATTTTTAAAAAAAAATTTCTATTATTATATATTATTTCACAGTATATGTTTAATAATCACTATTGAACACTTTGAGCGCCGCACTATATACTTATTCACGCTTTTTGTACCACACTCCACCAGCACAGCTAGACATGCCACCTCATTTCCATTGACATTACAAGACTTCTCCCAGAAACAAGGAAGTAAACTCTTCATATGTTCCTGAGCTTCTTCGCCCCCCGATCCCACAAAGGACATTCCTACAGGGATTGGCCCATATTTGACACATAATGGGCTATCATAGTTCATGCCAGACTTCTCCTGTAATGTGTATACAGAGTTTCTCTGTAATCTTCCTTCCAGTCTGGTAAATTCATTTACTCCAAATTACCCAGTATCATTTGACTCCAACCAGGGAAGGGGTTCGTGAGGGAATCAAAATACCAGACTCTGTATCTATTTAGCACCCCTAAATGTCAAATTCCTCCTCCATTGCCAGCACAGCACAACCTAGGAACATACAGCACATAGTAACATGCAAGCTTTACAGATGATAATTCCACAATACAATAAAATCTTCAAGAACCAAGAACCGGCCATACCCATCCTATTCATCCTCCTTTAGTCTAGAAATAAAAAAAGTCTACATGGAGTCCAACTGTAAGCAATCAAGGCTAGATGGAGCCTATCTGTTTATTTACAGTTGGACTCCATCTAGGCTTTTTTTCTTGGATAGAATGTATGGAGTGTGGACCCCTGTTAGGTTTTATTGCTGTCTGTGTCCCCGCTGGCGGATACACACTCTATATTATTCCTGAAGACCACTGCCATTGAGACTATACAGCCGGCGATAGACGGTTAGAATCTCGGCCGGTTCAGTGTGTTCTCCACAGCAGAAGAACACAATAGCTCAGCGGGAGGCATTCCCCCATCAACACGGACTGTGTTAATGGGGGAACCGAGCAATTTTCGCATGGTTCCCCCATTATCGCATCATTTATGGCCGGCTTAAGTGATGAGAAACTCAAAATCTTACAGTTGTCAACAGAACAGTGAGGGGAAGTTTTTAGTGAGGACATCTGTTCTGGTGAAAACTGTTAAAGATTACTATAGGTTTTAATTTCCCAAAATATTTGGCTAAAATTGTGAGACTTGTGAGAGAATTGTGCACTAGAGTCAATTGGAAAGGCAATATTAAAGTGGAAGTAAACCCTCCTATCGTTTTCAGCCAAGGAAGCTGCCATCTTGGCCTCTGTTTCCTCTTAAACTGCCATGATGCTGCACATGTGATCAGCTATGACACCAGCCATTGGGTGGTTTGACAGTGTTACATTCCCGGCATGTGCCGGAAATGTGCCGTTTTTTTTAAACTGTTAAATGGATGGGTTTTCTTCAACTTTATGTTTTTTTTGTTGGTTTTTAAGGGTGTAAGGCACTTTAAATGGCTCCCAAAGATTAGGGTGGCTCCTTTTAACTATACTGGACCTACTCATATGTCACAGATTGGTCCCTCATTCGCCTCACATTTGTCACAAAAAAAAAGCAGACAGAATAAAGGATAATGAAAACAACAGTACAAAATATAATGGTTGAATACAAAGAAAAAAATCCGAAATACAAAAAACAGTAAAATTAAATGAACCAAACTACCCTAAGCACAGCTTAGCAAGCTCGGGAGTCTCCACTGAGGAAACATGTTACCAACATAGAATTTCAAGGTAAAATCTATTTCTGTGAAGTCACTTATCTTATTAAAATGACAAATCCCTTTACTTTAGGAAGTTTTCCTACAACTACCTATTTTTTCTTCAGTGCAGGATGTGGAGTGAAATGGGTATGGACGGTACAAACAGCATGCATGGCTCGATTTTCTCTCCTTCAGTCCACAGGCTGAACAAGAGAAAATCATAAGCTTCCCCCATCCACATTAATGGTGTGGTCGGAGGAAGCTCCACTGCCGGCTACTGTATACAAGCAGCCAAGGAACCCCCGCTGCTGCCTAAATACAGAGATGTTACGGAAATATGATTGAATCTGAGAGGATTCAGTCAGCCCATATTTTTCCACCTAGTTCTGTCGATTCTGTCGATTTTTAATGTCAACGTTTGTCAGGTTGGGTGGTGCTTGTAGGGCCATTTACAGCTTGAATTTTAGCAAATTTAGCAGGAATCGGAGGAAGATCAAACCAACTAGGGGGGCCTTAAACCTACTTTTATTTAGGATCCCTAAGAGTCAGTAGGAAATGTGCTCAGAAAGTTCGAGTCTGGGGATGTTTCTGGGCCAACCCTCTCTATCTATGTTAGGCTGAAGACCTAGAAGGGATAGTATTTTTTATCTCTTTCACGTGAATGAAAAATGACATTGGCCCAATGTTATGTGGCCAGTACAAGTAAAATAATACTTTGTAAAATTACTATTTAATCTAACAAATTGGCCAACTTAATGTGTCACTTTAGCTTAAAGTAAACCTATCAAAGCCTGAGTAATCCGGACTGGATGTATGAGGACATATTACATTTTATCAGATCTGACTTTAAGTGGAAACTTGATAAAAATAGCCCAAGACCACGAGTAATTGAAGTCACATGGAATCTAATTTTTCCCTGTAAAAGTTGAGCTTACCCCACCCTCTTCTGCTTACCAAACCTCTTTGAATGGTCATTAATTGTGATGAGTGGTTTCCCTGAATAATAAGAAAGCTTGAGAGATAGTAAGTATAGCTAAACTGTTATAGCTGCAAAGGGTGGGCCAACTCAATATTGAACCCTACGGACTAAGACTGGGATGCCATTAAAATGTATGTGCATGTAAGGGCAGGCGTCAAAATGCTTTTGACAATATAGTGTACATTGTGTTTTAGATCATATATCATATGTACCCCTCAGGAAGACAAGTGTTTGAAACACGGGTCATTCCATATCTATCCTGCTACTTCAGAGAGCAAGAGTTACTTACAATTTTATGTAATATAGGAAGACAATAGTGTTATATTGTATGGACTTTTGATACTGAATTGGCCTTGATGTATGGTTTTACCATTATCATTGTTTAACCACTTCCGGACCGCCCACCATCATTATACGCAATTGGCAATTTCTGCCTCTCAGATAAGTTCCCACTGACCCAATTGATTTGTAAGGGGTAATCCTTCCCAAATGACTGTGACTGTAATGCCCAGTAAACACGGTCGGATATTCCGATGGAAAAATTCTGATCGGATTATGTTGTCGAAAAATCCGATCGTGTGTGGTCTCCAGCGGGCTTTTTCCTTCGGAAAAAATTTGAGAGCAGAATCTAAAATTTTCCGACAACAAAATCCGATCGGACTTTTTCCGATCATGTGTAGAGAATTCTGACGCACAAAGTGCCATGCATGCTCAGAAGAAATTTGGAGACGAAAGCTATTGGCCTCTATGTAGTCCCGTCGTATGTGTTGTACGTCACCTCATTCGTAACGATCGGATTTTCTGACAACTTTGTCCGACCGTGTGTATGCAACACAAGTTTCGGTCAAAATCCGTCGGAAAAAATCCAACCGATTTTGTGGTCGGAATGTCTGACCGTGTGTACAAGGCATAAGGAGCATTCTTCCCACTGACCATCACACTAATATACCATATAGATATAGTCATTTTTTGTGTGGGGTTCTCTGAGGCTGGAAATTTATTTCAAGGGTTCCTCTGCGTTGAAAGGTTGAGAAAGGTTGATCCAAGAACTGGTAAACTGCAATATGTTATGTTACTTTTCTAGGGTTTATAAACTGAGGAAAACAGCGCTTAATTGACATCATCGGGTATACTATTCATTTTTCTGCCACCAGCCAGTAGCATCAGTCGGAATTTCCAAAGTTAGATCAGTACAACTAGTTCCTTGAAATGGTACAGACAGAAAATTGTTCATAAAATTTCTTCTTCCAGAAAAATAAAAAATATGATTTAAAAAAGAATTAATAACTCCTATGAATTATTCCAGTCATGCCTGGCTGGAAGATTGCTCAAGAACTTCTGCTATGGAGCTCAGAATACAAAACTCACCATGCTGGGTCAAGAATATTTTATAACCTTGGCTCTCCGCGGCTCTGGCTCTCTCTCGCATCTGCTATGTTGTATGATTTACTAAAGGAATAAGCTTTTTGCTTTTAGACTTTGGATCGGTGTTCCTTTTCCAGCAACCCAACAGGGTTTTTTGAAGTTAAAATTCTGCTATAATGATAAACTGGGTTTAGGAAGAAAACACAGAGGCCCAATATTAAAATGGGAGCATACCATCTCGGGAATAAGGAAATATAACCAAAACAATATTCTAATTGGAGGTTTGAAGGCGCTACTTTGATGATGCAATCATTTATTATTCACTTTTATTTTCTGATTGGAGGTTTGAAAATAATTCTTGAAGATATTTTATTAGGAATTAAGCCTGGAGTGGTTTCCAATGACTGTAAAGCACATATTTCACATTGGTGTGGATAGATTTTCCTTCAAGACTCAATTTTTTAAAACTATTGTAATGATGCAATCATTTGTTACTCAATGTATGTAAGGATAATTAATAAAAGAAAAATGTTCAGCTGACACAGGTCAACTATTCACGCTACAAACACCCAACCAAATTTAGTTTCAGTTTTCTTTTTCTCCCTTTAAGCTGATTGGATGGTTTTAATATAACTGATCATTCAATGAAATACAATCAATATACAATACACTTAAAAATAAGTCAAAATTATGATACCTTGATACTGATCATTCAATAAAATACAATCAATATACAATACACTTAAAAATAAGTCAAAATTATGATACCTTGTGCATCGTTGCATCACTTTGTACATATGTATAAAATCTAATAAAAATGATTGAAAGTAAAAAAAAAAAAAAAAAAAAAAATAGAAATTATTATTATTATTATTTTTAATTTTTAATTAGCCTTTAAGGGCTTCTGTTTGTACCAGAAATGCATATTGAAAGATTGCAATTTTTTTTTCTAACAACACAGATCTTTCCTCGAGGTTGTCATTATTATTATTATTATTATTCACGATTTATATAGCACCAACAGTTTACACAGCACTTTACAATGTACAGGGGGGACAGCACAATTACAGTACAGTTCAATACAAAAGGTACAGAAGGGCCCTGCTCATAAAGCTTACATTCTAAAGGGACGGAGTGGTGGCACAAAAGGTAAGGATAACACGTGGTTATTTTATTTTTTTAAATGCTCTCAAATGATTTATGTAGCATTAGTTGCAACAATATTTATATTGTAGTTTCTTTCTAAAGAAAAAAAAAATAACTTAGCATTTGAGATTTCCTGTCAAAATCAGTACGCTTTTAGCCTCTGCCAGAAAAAATTCTCCCAAGATTATGAACATCCAGTGACACTTAATATAATATTTAATATACACAGATGAAGATCACATAGCCCTCACAGGAAAATGTAAAACAACAACTTCTCTAAAAAAGTTAAAAAAACCTCTTACAGGACAAATGTTTATTGCTTCAGTGGTGAAGTGGCACCCTGTTATCATTGTTACAAAAATAATACTTAAAATTGTTTTGTCTTTCTGGTTTATCCATTTGGAATTTTATATGTGCTTCTGTTTATGCGTAGGATCCCTGCTTAGTTAGAAACTTTTGCATCTTCCGTCCACTGAGATAACCTAGACTGGGTTGCCTGACACCCACACACATTGCAATTACATTATGTAGTTTGGCTGATTTTGATTACGTTGAAAAAATTCTTATGTAGGGAGCATGTAGGTGCAACCATGCAAAATGTAACCAAAATATTCCAGATTTTTTTTTAAGATAATTTATACTGACTGAGATAAAACTTTTTTTTTTGCTGTGTAGTGGAATTATAGTAAAATAACAATAATAATAATAATTATTATTATTATAACATATTAGCAAAAAACTTTATTTACACTGCAATAAAATGCAATTGGACTATAGAGTATTTTAACAGACAATGCTCATCCTTTAAAAGTGTAACTCAGTTTTTATATATTTTTATTTTTTCTTGAGCATTGATAATGGATACATGGAGCCAGATTTTATTTTATGAAAGCTGCCTTTAAGACACATATTAGGATCTGTGACACGTTTTAAAATAGTAACCACAACACTCTGTCAATTATAATTTTTTAAATAGTTTTAAAATAATATAATATTGAATTGCATTAAATGATCATTTTATAATTTATCTATTAGAATGTTTGGCAAGAATAAACATTTTATGGGGCTGATTTATTGATCATTCCCTCTGTTCCTTTCAATTATCCATAAAAGTTCACTGTCAAAGTTTTTTTAATTCCTTTGAACATGTTTGGGTACTACAAAACAGACTAGCATAAAAATCACTTTTACAGATTACAAATATGAAATATCTAGGGAAAACTTTACCAGAAATAAAAAAATTTTTTTCACCAACATTGAATTCAAAACAGCAGTATCAACACTATTTAGTATTTTGCTTTTAAAAAAAGTTATTTCAATAACTGAGAAAATTGTTATCATTTATATAATATTTTTTTGTCAGTATTGTAAATGACGTTATGTTATGATGTGTTAGACAATGGGGTTGATTTACTAAAACTGGAGAGTGCAAAATCAGGTGCAGCTGTGCATGGCAGCCAATCAGCTTCCAACTTAAGCTTTGACAATAAAACCTGGAAGCCGATTGGTTTCTATGCAGACCTGCACCAGATTTTGCACCCTCCAGTTTTAGTAAATCAGCCCCAGTGTGTAAGAGCGACAATGACTTTACATATAAAAAAGTGATTTTATATTTATAGTTTATGTACTAGTAGACCCCTGTAACCACTCTGCCCCTGTATGCATTAGTATTATTTTTTTAACAATTGTATACATTGGGTACGGTGGTATTTTTAAAATATTATAAATAAGTATAATAATAATAATAATAATTATACTATTATTATATAATTAAATATATAAAAAAATATAATTATAATAATATTATTACCATTAACAATGATCATAGTAAAATAAAATCATAGGCCCATTTTAGGATAGGAGAATTTTTCTTCTAGCAGATTAATTACAAACATCCAGTTAAGCTTTAATGAAAAATGAAAAATAAATCTGATCGGTCGATTTATGGCGAACACAAGCCAGTGTAAAAATTACTCATGTGGTATGTCTATGTAAATATACATTTCTGTATGCCTGTAAGAGTTTAGAGCATATTTTACTAATTTCCTTACACTTTTTTTTTTTACATCGTAAAGCATATTTATGATTTTTTATATTACCATAAACAACCTAATATCTTTTTTAAATATATAGTGATATGTTTCTCTTTTATCCTATGCAGACACAAAAACAGTCATTTCAATATGATGTTTCACACCTGTCAGCCGCTCAATATTTCATTGCTTTGGAATTTGAAAACCAGCAACCCTCAGATTTTACACCGCAGGATATCTGGAATATTAGTCAGAATGTTGGTGCGTGTACAGCCTGTGAATTGTTCTCCGAAGTAGGATACTTATGGGTGTTATTCATCTGTACATAACAGGAATGGTGTACAGATTCTATATACTTGCAGTTGGATATAGGAATGGCATGAAAATGAAAGAGCCTTTCTGGATGTATTTTTATAATCTAGTGCCCTATACTTACAAAGGGGTTCCACGGCTTAAATAATAAAAGTCTTAAACTGATTTTTTCCTGTTGGTGTTGCCCCCCTTCCAAGTTGCCCTATTATTTACTTTTTTCTTGGGCCAACCCCAAATTTTATTTATAGCACCACCTGCTGGTAAAAACCAAGCCTTGCATTTTGTCCATTTTGTACATATTTTCTTTATTTATTGCAGTTAGGACAAAAAAAAATGGATTTTACTGTTGACCAATTAGGAACAAAATGTGCAACCTTGTAAAACAGTTCCAAAAAATACAGCTCTTGAGGTGGTAAACCCATCACTGCACACCTTGGACTTTAAAAAAAATTGTGGTTGTGTACCTATCATGAGTGATAGAAGATTCCAGCTTCACAGAGGATTCCCCATAGAGACACTTTCACCAGCTCCAGAGTTGACTGAACAGGCAAAAAATAAAAGAAACTCTTTAGGCGGTTACAGGTAATTCCAGGTAGACCCAGTGCTGAATACCTTGGACATTAAAAATAATGGTTATGTACACATTGTGAGTGATAGAAAATTCCAACCTCACTGGAAATGCCCTATAAAGACACTTTCACCAGTTCCAGAGTTGACTGAACAGCCAAAAAACAACTCTTAAATGGGGTCCCAGGTAATTCCAAGTAGTCCCATCACTAAACACCTTGGACATTAAAAAATAATGGTCATGTGCACATCACGAGTGATGGAAGATTCCAACCTCACAGAAGATTTCCCATAGAGATATTTTCACCAGCTCCAGAGTTGACTGAACAGGCAAAAAAAAACTTTTGAGGTGGTTCCAGGTAATTCCTGGTAATTCCAGGTAGACCCATCACTAAACACCTTGGACATTAAAAAAAATAATGACCATGTGCCTATCATGAGTGATGGAAGATTCCGATCTCACAGAAGATTCTCCATAGAGACACTTCCACCAGCTCCAGAGTTGACTTAACAGGCAAAAAAAACTCTTTAGGTGGTTCAAGGAGCCATCATTAAACACCTTGGACATTAAAAAATAATGGTCATGTGACCATCATGAGTGATGGAAGATTCCAACCTCACAGAAGATTCCCTATAGAGACACTTGAGGTGGTTCCAGAGTTGACTGAACAGGCAAAAAAACCTATTTAGGTGGTTCCAGGTAAATCCAGGTAGACCCAGCGCTCAAATACCTTGGATATTAAAAATAATGGTTATGTACCCATTGTGAGTGATAGAAGATGTCAACCTCATAGAGGATTCCCCATAGAGACACTTTCAACTCCAGAGTTGACTGAGCAGGCAAAAAAAAACAGCTCTTGAGGTGGTTCCAGGTAATTCCAGGTAGACCCACCACTGAACACCTTGGACATTAAAATATAATGATTGTGTACCCATCATAAGTGACAGAAGATTCCAGATTCACAGAGGATTCCCCATAAAGACACTTTCACCAGCTCCAGAGTTGACGGAACAGCCAAAAAACAACTCTTGAGGTGGTTCCACGTAATTCGAAGTAGACCCATCATTAAACACTTTAGACATTAAAAAATATTGGTCATGTGCCCATCATAAATGATGGAAGATTCCAACCTCACCGAAGATTCCCCATAGAGACACTTTCACCAGCTCCAGAGTTGACCGAACAGGCACTCCCAGCTAGATGTGGTCATCGATGAAGGAAAATGTTGGGCCAAGTTTGTGGTGATGCTGTTAGAGGCGATGTGTAGGTCTGCTTGCCATTTTGGTTTTATGGCTGTGCTCTTTATTATTATTTTTTTTTCATTTACTTGTCCGCCGCAGGTGAGTTTTTTTTCCTGCTGGTGACAGGTGACAGTGTCCCAGAACTATCTGGGACACTTTATTGCCATCTCACCATAGTGCACTGTTCTTTTGCTATTGTTTTTACTTTTTACTGAGAGCATTATATGTAATACTTACACAGCTGTTAGTGTTTTTGGATTCTGATTGCTATTCCCTCTGTTTTATTGCAGCTTTTTTGTGACACATAATACTCATTTGTGGTTAAGAGTTTTATACAATCAACGTTCATTGTCCAAAGCTATTTTGATTATAAAATAATGAGTATAAATGGAAAATATTAAACTGGAACTCCAGGATTTCCTTCTCTAGTGCTATATTTTTTTTTTTTTTTGCTGTCTGTGTCCCTTCTGGGGGCTCCGCTCGCTCTTTTCTCTTATTCTGGAGACCATTGTCACAGGTGATAGGAAGACTATTTTGAGTTGACCCTGGAACAGAGGGGAAATCTTGTTTCTTTGGTGGTGAAAACACTCTAAGTGGGAATTTTTGGATAGAGGTCTACCACTTCCTGTTATGTCTCCATACAGAAAGTGAAGGAAGGTTTTAACTTTTCCCTATCATAAAATAAACAAAAAAAAAAACGTTTTAGAGTAGAGAAAAGTTAAGTAAAGGCATTTTTTAAAATAACAAACATGTCTATACTTACCTCCTCCTCGTCTTGTGTCCCCCGTCGGCACTCCTGGCTCCTCATTTCTTGCTAGTGCCCCCAATAGAAAACCGATTCCCATGGGGGCACCCGTGTGGGCTCACTCACAAGCCCTGCTGCTGCGTCCATTGACACAGGCAGCGGGACTCGGCCCCACCCCTGCGCCCTTGTCAATGAAGTTGAGTGACAGGAGCGGGTACCAATGGATCCTACTGCTATCAATCTGCCCAATGAGGAGGAAGGCAGCAGCGAGAGCCGCTGCTCTCGTACATGGCACTGGATTGGATCTGGCTCAGGTATGAATAGGGGGGGATCCTGCAGCAGAGAAGGTTTTTTACGTTAATGCATTAAGGTAAAATACCTTGAGGTTTTAGAACCACTTTAGGAAGGCAGCAGGAAGTGCAGGAACTCATTTGGGAAAGGTGGCAGAGGGGAAACCAAAAGCTGGTGCTCGATTCAGCTGATCAGGATCCTCTTGAAACGGAAAGATTTGGGTAGAATTACCCTTTAAAACTATTAAACTACTCGGCGATCATGGCCAAACAGATAAACAATCAAAGAAGAACAATCAGAAGAAATCGAAGAAGAACAAATCGGAAGAAATGAAGTCACACACCGTATAATCCAGGGTCTTAGTTAACTTTTTGGATCCAGACAGACAGAACAAAGAAGCCCAGTTTGGATATTCTAAATCCACTTGAATGTGTCTAGCCAACCTACTTGGTCTGATCCCTATGTTTAGGTCCAGTAGGTAGGCAAAATGTGTTAGATCGGAAGCTACTTAGGCGTGTCTGTCTGTATTAATTAAGTGTGAAGTCAAGTTGAACCCGGGGTTCAGAGGACACCATCAGGAGCAGAGGTCTCCAAACAAAATACGTCCCTCTGCAAGATTTTAGGCAGCCTTCTAATGTAAGAGGGGACTCTAATAGGGACCCAGATGTAAGAGAGGAATCTGATGGGGATTCTCCTGCAAGGGGGTAAACTTTAATGTTTAAGGGAACTTTGATGTAAGAGGGACTCTGATGGGCTCAAGTTTATTTGGAATTTTTTGCTTTGGTTTACTGAAGTGTTTTTTTTTTGTTGTTCTAAACCAGTGGTCTCCAAACTGCGGCCCTGGGGCCAAATGCGGCCCTTTGCCTGCCTTTATCCGGCCCTTGGGACACTAATCCTCCCACTGATATGAGACACTATTCTGCCAACTGACCCCGACAATGAAGCCACTGACACCAATAACGGGGCTCTATTCCTCCCAATGATAGGGCACTGCTCCTCCCCCAAAAACCAAATGGGGCGATGTTTACTTTCACAGATACCAGGAAAATTTCCACTAGCACTGGTCATAGTCCGGCCCCCCTAAAGTCTAAAGGACAATAAATTGGCCCTTTGTTTAGAAAGTTTGGAGACCCCTGTTCTAAACCATACTTATTCATTTACTTAAATTAATTTTGTTTATTAATAAAACTGATTTTGTTTTTGGTGAATATTAGTAAAATATACCATGTGGCCCTCATAATGATATGTTTGGAGACCCCTGGTTTAGAGGCTTGGGAACAAAATAGTTTGAAATAATGTCCTTGCTGTTGTGATCCCCCCCCCATTCCTTTTGGGTTATACGCTGGCATACCACAATGGGTGATCACGTTTCATGACCTGCAATTCTGTAGATTTGGCGCCATTGCTCCACCTTCTGGTCTTGTGGTTACTGCTGCATATCACCACACTGGCAATGCCCACCCTGAGTTATTTTCCTGATGTACATCCCCCTCTTAAATGCTTCCTCCTCTAACTCTTTGATTTAGGGAGCACTCACAATTCTAGCCTAAATTATTCCTTCAGCTGATGTGTGTCAGCTCAATATAGGGTCCAATGTCAGGTACATACTGGGGTTGGACCACACCATAACCCCTGTAAGAGGGAGGAACTCATCCTAAAAAAAGGAGAGGGGGGGGCCTCACCAACCACAGGGGAAGGGATTTTGAATGTGCAAACACATGAGAAAAGACAAAAGCAAAAATTATATAAAATCATTGTTTTAATTATATCATTAAAATATAAAGTGCCATCCAATAAAACCATTTCATAAAAAAACAATAAAGTGTTGGACAGTCAATATTGATTGTAATAAGCACATGGAATCAACGCGTTTCGCTATAATAACTTCTTTAGGATTCACGCTGGATATTGCAAAAACAAAGAAACACTTGCCAAAAATCGAAGAAAAAAACACAACATGTATATATATATATACTGCAATACAAAGTTAATCATTCTATTTAATGAGGAAGGACAAAGAAAAAATGTTTTTTTTTTTAACCACTTCAGCCCCGGAACGATTTACCCCCTTCCTGACCAGGCAATTTTTTGTGATACAGCACTGCGTTACTTTAACTGACAATTGCACGTGCGACGTTGTACGCAAAAAAAAAATGATGTCGTTTTTTTCCCACAGATAGAGCTTTTTTTTGGGGGTATTTGATCACCTCTGCGGTTTGAATTTCTTTCGCTATAAACAAAAAAAGAGCGTCAATTTTGAAAAAACAATATTTTTTACTTTTTGTTATAATAAATATGCCAATTTTTTTTAAAAAAAAAAAACACATTTTGTCCTCAGTTTAGGCCGATATGTATTAGTCTACATATTCTTGGTAAAAAAAAAATCGCAATAAGTGTCTATTGATTGGTTTGCGCAAAAGTTATAGCGTCTACAAAATAGGTTATTGATTTATGGCATTTTTATTATTCATTTTTTTTTTTACTAGTAATGGAGGCGATCTGCGATTTTTATCGTGACTGCGACATTGCAGCGGACAGATCGGACACTTTTGACACTTTTTTGAAACCACTGACATTTATACAGCTGATCAGAGTTATAAATAGCCACTGATTACTGTATAAATGTCACTGGCAGGGAAGGGGTTAACACTAGGGGGTGATCAAGGGGTTAAATGTGTTTCCTCAGTGTGTGTTCTAACTGTGGGGGGGTAGGACTGACTGGGGGAGGAGACAGATCGGTGTTCCTATATACTAGGAATACAAGACCTGTCTCCTCTCCCCTGACAGAACGTGGATTGGTGTGTTTACACACACAGATACCGGTTCGTTCTCTGTCATTGCGGCCGCCGGGGCGCACGCATTGGCTCCTAAGTGACCCATATACCCCTTAAAGCTATGGCGATTTGCACAGGGGAGCCATTCTGCTGCTGTCAAATGACGGCGGCGGTCGGCATGTGGTTAATAAAAATGAAGAAATAAATAAATATAAATGATTATTTATGGGGGGACAGTGAGAGACAACAGGGGGCCTAAAAACCAACATCCCATGTATAGATAGCCACGGTCGGAATTCTCGTCGGAAAAAGCTCTGATGGTTTTCCCGTCGGAATTCCGATGGAATTTCGCTCAAACTGTCTTGCCTACACACGGTCACACCAAATTCCGACGGTCAATAACACCGCGACATACATGTTCGAGGGCACTATAAAAAGGAAGTTTAATGCTTCCGAGCATGCGTCGGAATTTTGCGTGTCGGAATTGCATACACACGATTGGAAAATCCGTGTATTGGAAGATTTTCCATCGGAAAAATTAAAGAGGAGGGCCCACAAAAAAAAAAATTAAAAGTCAGGAGCTACAAATACTGCAGCTGCTGGCTTTTAATAATCGGACACTTACCTGTCCCAGGGTCCAGCGATGCAAGGGAACGAGACCCCCCCTCGTTCCCCACTCCGCTCGCGGCGCCGGCATTCTTAATGTGAGAATCCGGCTGTGGCTTCACAGTCGGACACCCACTGCACATGCGCGAGCGGCGCCGTGCGCCGTAATTCGACGCTCACTCATCTGGGACACATGACAGGTCCCAGATGACTGTGCGGCGCCTACAGGAAGTGACGTTTAGCCCAGGCAATGAAGGTGGCAGACTACGAGGGACCCCCTAGCAACAGGCATTTAGAGGTGAGTAAAACATTTTTTTTTTCCAATTATTTTTTTCTTTTTATTTTTTTTATGATTTTTAAGCCACATTTTTTTTTTGGTCGCAACTCCACTTTAAGAACAGGCTCTCAATCCAAAGTCCGTCGGAAATGCCGACAGAAAAAGACCGATGGGCATACACGCGGTCGGAAAATTCAATGAAAAGCTTCCATCGGACTGTTTCCATCGGAAAAATTCTGACCGTGTGTACGCGGCATTAGGGACTTACCCACATACATCAAACTGTTACAGACTTTCAAAGAGACTTGAACAGTACTAACATAAAGCCCACCCTGTTTTGTCCATAAAGCGATGTGTGGTCCTAGCGGTTAGACTTGAGCTTCCAAAATATCGGATAAAGGTAGTATAAATATCCCAAAAATATAAATCTGCTAAGCAAATGACAGCATTCAGCTTCACAGGGCTTGATTTACTAAAACTGGAGATCCGGTGTAGCTCTGCATAGAAATCATTCAGCTTCTAGGGTTTTTTGTCAAAGCTTAACCGCTTCAGCACCGGGCAATTTTACCCCCTTCCTTACCAGAGCACTTTTTGCGATTCGGCACTGCGTCGCTTTAACTGACAATTGCGCAGTCTTGCGACGTTACACCAAAACAAAATTGACGTCCTTTTATTCCCACAAATAGAGCTTTCTTTTGGTGGTATTTGATCGCCTCTGCGGTTTTTATTTTTTGCGTTATAAACAAAAGAAGAGCGACAATTTTGAAAAAAAAACACAATATTTTTTACTTTTTGCTATAATAAATATCCCATTTTTTAAAAAAAAAAACTATTTTTTTACTCAGTTTAGGCCGATACGTATTCTTCTACATATTTTTGGTAAAAAAAAATCGCAATAAGCGTATATAGATCGGTTTGCGCAAAAGTTATAGCGTCTACAAAATAGGGGATAGATTTATTGAATTTTTTTTTATGAGTAATGGCGGCGATCTGCGTTTTTTTTTTTCGTGACTGCGACATTGCGGCGGACACTTCGGACACTTTTGACACATTTTTGGGACCATTCACATTTACACAGCGATCGTTGCTATAAAATTGCAGTGATTACTGTGTAAATGTGACTGGCAGAGAAGGGGTTAACACTAGGGGGCGCTGCAGGGGTTAATGTGTTCCCTAAGGTAGTGATTCTAACTGTGGGGGGAGGGGACCGTGTTCCTCCTTACTGGGATCACATGATCGGTCTCCTCTCCGCTGACAGGACGTGGAGCTGTGTGTTTACACACACAGCTCCACGGTCCCGCACGGTCCCGCTGTTTTCACGGGCAATCGCGACCGCCGGGCACTCGCACCGGGGTCCCGAGCGACGCCGCGGGCGCGCGTCCCCTAGGCGGCCGGGAATAGGAGGATGTCATATGACGCCCACCCAGGATGGTAGATCCACCTTGTGGGCGTCATATGACTATGGGCGGGTAGGGAAGTGGTTAACTGAACAAGCTGAAGCTAGAAGCTGATTGGCTACCATGCAGAGTTGCACCAGATTTTGCGCTCACTGTGTTTGGACAGAAAACAAGCTTCGTGTGACTTTCAGATGACTATATAACTGAACTAAAAAGATGAAAAAAATTATTAACAAAATGAATGCAAAAAAAAAATATATACTGGTTATAGATTTTAAGAAATATGTTGGTGACGATCTCCATTGCCGTGTGTCTGGCATTGGGTATGAATGGGTTAAATGTATTGAGAAAACTCATAGCGAGTTTATAGCGCAATGCGTTTCCCAGCTGTGGAATGTCCTGGCACACAGCAGATATTGTCGCCACGTCAGGTACACTGAGAACGGCCATATCCTCTCCAAAGATATTGTTCCTATCCCTTCCACATTCTGAGTGTCCCCTTGTTGATTTTAATTATATATATATATTTTTTTTAAACTCCTCCAAACCTCCATTTGCACATCAACTACATCACAAATTCCTCTAAATTTTTAGAAACTCAAGGTCAGACTATTCTTAGGTTCTGTACTCCAATTTTTTGAAATTTTTGGTTTTCTCTGCATGTCTTAATTTTTTTTGCCCCGTTTTCATTTCCAATAACATTTAATTAGAAAAACATATGAGATAGAAGTGGTAAACCATCAAAGTTTCACATACGTGTCAGGAATCCAAAGTTGTTTTTTTTTTTTTCTAATTTTTTTTTATTAATTTTCAACAAAATAGAAGAATACAAAACACCCAGGAAGGCTTCAAAGGGGAGGCATATCTGCCTTCACAAAACTTGAGACAGGTTACACAGAAGTATGGAAGGACAAAAAACATCAACCGAAATGATGTATGGAGTCAACTATGACTTTTAGGCAAGCATGACTCTACCGCTTAACCCTTAGGAGTGGAAGCAGAAAGGCAAAGTGCTAAAAGATAAGTCAGACAAAAGATAACCATAGACAAAACTTATCTATAGGTCTATACCAGTGGTCTCCAAACTGCAGCCTAGGGCCCGAATGCTTGCTTTTATCCAGCCCTTGGGGCAATATTCCTCCCACTGTCAGCAATAGTGGGGCATAGTTCCTTCCACTGGCACCGACAATGGGGCACGAGTCCTCTCACTGACACCAACTATGGCACACTATTCCTCCCATTGATACCAAGAATAGGGCACTATTCCTCCCATTGACACCAATGATGGGGCACTAATCCTCCCACTGACACCATTGATAGAGCACTATTCCTCCCACTGACATCAATGATGAGGCACTATTCCTCCCACTGACACCAATGATGGGGCACTATTCCTCCCACTGACACCACTGATAGAGCACTATTCCTCCCATTGACACCAATGATAGATCACTTTTCCTCCCACTGATATCAATGATGGGGCATTATTCCTCCCACTGACACCAACGATAGGGCAATATTCCTCCCACTGACACCAACAATAGGGCACTATTCCTCCCACTGACACCAATGATGGGGCACTATTCCTCCCACTGACACCACTGATAGAGCACTATTCCTCCCATTGACACCAATGATAGATCACTTTTCCTCCCACTGATATCAATGATGGGGCATTATTCCTCCCACTGACACCAACAATAGGGCAATATTCCTCCCACTGACACCAACAATAGGGCACTATTCCTCCCACTGATACCAATGATGGGGCATTATTCCTCTCACTGACACCAACAATAGGGCAATATTCCTCCCACTGACACCAACAATAGGGCACTATTCCTCCCACTGACACCATTGATAGAGCACTATTCCTCCCACTGATATCAATGATGGGACATTATTCCTCCCACTGACACCAATGATGGGGCGCTATTCCTCCTACTGACACCAACAATAGGGCACTATTCCTCCCACTGATACCAATGATGGGGCATTATTCTTCCCACTGACACCAATGATGGGGCGCTATTCCTCCCACTGACACCAACAATAGGGCACTATTCCTCCCACTGATACCAATGATGGGGCACTATTCCTCTCACTGACACCATTGATAGAGCACTATTCCTCCCACTGACACCATTGACAGAGCACTATTCCTCCCACTGACACCATTGATAGAGCACTATTCCTCCCACTGATACCAATGATGGGGCACTATTCCTCTCACTGACATCAATGATGGGGCACTATTCCTCCCACTGACATCAATGATGGCACACCATTCCTCTCACAGACACCAATGATAGGGCACTATCCTATTGATATCAACGATGGGGCACTATTACTGCCAATAATACCGATCATGGGGCATTGTTTAATCCCACTGACCCCAGGACATTTTCTTCTCCCTCTGGCCACAGTCAGCCCCTCCCCCCCCTAAAGTTTGAAGAAAACTGGCCCTTTGTTTAGAAAGTTTGGAGACCCCTGGTCTAGACTATAGGCCACTGGATAAGGTCCATTAAGGAAGCGGTCCTCAGGTTGTCAGGCGAGGGGGAATGGAAGGGGCAAGAGAATGACTTGACTCAGTTACTTTAAGTCTTGTCCAAGGAAAGGGTGAGCTCAGACTTTAGGTACCAGTCAGTATAGCAGGAAGGTTTGTATGTGAGATGATAGCTCAACTGGAGAAAAGGAATGTTCCATAAAACTTCTCCATCTGGCTATAAAACGCTGTGTAGACTTGAAGTTCTGGGTGATGGTATCTAATTTCTGTAAAGTGAATAAAGTCATCAAAGCATTCATAGCTAAAACACAAGGTGGTGATGAATGGGTCCATAAACTGAAGGAACGCTCTGCGGGCCACCAGAAGGCAAATATGTGCCCACTATGGCAGTCACTGAGGTTTAGACATTTGCATCAAGCCTTCGTAGCAGAAGAGGCACAGCATAGGGTCTTTAGGGATCCTTGTTGATGCACCTGTGCAATGTATGCCAGGTCCTTATCCCAAAACGCTGAGGCCAGCGGCCAAGGAATCCAAAGTTTTTGATACAAGTGCATAGACATGTGCACAACAAAAAAATGTGTTTATTTTCGTTTAGTTTTTTTCGTTTCCGAAAAAAATTTGTTTATTTTCGTTTAGTTTTTTTCATTTCCGAAAAGAATTTGTTTATTTTCGTTTCGTTTTTTTTTTCGTTTCCGTTGATTCGTAGCGATTTGTACATTCGTAAGTAGTCGGTGTTCGTATTCGTAACGATTCGTACATTCGTAAGAGTTATTTTTCATTGATTCCTTTTTTCGTTAGTTTAATTTTCGTTTATTCGTTTATTCGAAATTCGGACACATTCGTATTTATTCGTACACATTCGTAACATTCGTAGATTCGTAATCGGAGCATAATTCATAATTTTATGTAATGTGTATGCTATTATTACATTTTAATAATTTCCGAATCGAAAAAAAAAAGTTACGAATCGAAAAAAAAAAAGTTACGAATCGAAAAAAAAAGTTACGAATGTACACATTTTTTTCGTTCAATCCATTCGAAGCACATTAAGCAGCACCATTGTAAGGGACACGGAAAATTACCAATTCAACAAAAAAAAAAAGTTACGATTGTACAAATTTTTTAGTTCATTTTCGTTGTTCCTGTTTTCGTTTTTCGGATTTTCTTCATTCGTACATTCGTTGTTTCTAATTCGTTTTTTTCGGATTTTCGTTGTTTTTCGGATTTGTTCGATTCGAACGATTTGTTCATTCGTACGAAAACGAACGAACAAAAGAAACGAAAAAAAAAAGAAAAACAAAACTAATTGCTCATGTCTACAAGTGCACATATCCTGCAAAAAAAGGTATGAACCATATACAATCCCACAGATTGACATTCGTTTTTTGACCTCAGTGATGAGAAGATTTGAAGGAGCAGGATGGAGTTTTTTTTCTCGAATGAACACATTTCTATCAATGTACAGAATGTGGCTTTTATTCATTACAACTAATTCCAAAATAAAAATTTTTAAAAGCAAACAAAATCTTTTGAAGGGCTAGCGTATGTTCTAAGAATTTTTGTACACATTTTCCTAAGAGTTTTCATTCTAAATTCTATCCACCTGTGGCCAGCCTTAAAACATTTTCTTTCATTTTGGATGCAGTAATGCCGCGTACACACGGTTGGAAATTCTCGTCGGAAAAAGCTCTGATGGTTTTCCCATCGGAATTCCGACGGAATTTCGCTCAAACTGTCTTGCCTACACACGGTCACACCAAATTCCGACGGTCAGTAACACAGCGGCATAAAACACGTTCGACTGCACTATAAAAGGGAAGTTTAATGCTTCCGAACATGCGTAGAATTGTTTCCGAGCATGCGTCGGAATGTTGCGTGTCGGAATTGCATACACACGATCGGAAAATCCGATAGAAAGGTTTTCCGTCGGAAAAGTTAAGAACAGGTTCTCAATCCAAAGTCCGTCGGAAATTCTGAAAGAAAAAGACCGATGGGCATACACACGGTCGGAAAATCCGTTGAAAACCTCCCATCGGACTGTTTCCATCGGAAATTCCAACCGTGTGTACGCCACATAAGAGAGGGTTATAACCCCTTTCAGTTTTTTTACCATCTGTGTCCCATTGGGGAGATTTCCCTTTACTTCCTATCTTATAGCCAAACAGGAAGTTGAGGAAAATCCTTGCAAACTAAAAAAATCCTCAGGTCACCAGAAGTAGTGTCCCCATTGGAAGGTTTCCCCACTATGACTTTTCTGGGGACAACCCAAAATGTGTGATTTTCCTTTACTTTCACTTTCGATGATAATGATAAACAGGATAATTAATGAGGGGTCACAGATAGCAATAAAAATGGCAGAGATTCTAATTCATCTCCACTCTATCCAAAACTGAAAAAAGATTTTGCATTTAGTTGTACTTTAACCACTTCCTGACCGGCGCACGACGATGTCTCACATCTCACAGGAAGGCTGAACAGGGAGATGCGGAAGTAAACAGCATCTCCCCGTTCTGTCTAGCAACTAGTGACACTGATCTCTGCTCCTTGTGATTGGAGCAGAGATCAGTGTTCACTAAATCCCAGCCACGCCCCCCCCACAGTTAGTAACACGCCCCTAGGATCACTTAACACCTACACTGCCACCTAGTGGTTAACCCCTTCACTGCCAGTGTCATTTACACAGGAATCAGTGCATTTAAATAGCACTGATTGCTGTATAAATGACAATGGTCCCAAAAATGTGTCAAAAATGTCCGACGTGTCCGCCATAATGTCGCAGTCACAATAAAAATTGTTGATCGCCGCCATTACTAGTAAAAAAAAAAAAATTATTAATAAAAATGCTATAAAACTATCCCTATTTTGTAAACGCAATAACTTCTGCGCAAACCAATCAATAATCGCTTATTGCGATTTTTTTACCAAAAATATGTAGAAGAATACGTATCGGTCTAAACTGAGGAAAAAAAATTTTTTTTAGATATTTTTGGGGGATATTTATTATAGCAAAAAATAATGCGTTTTTTTCAAAATTGTCGCTCTTTTTTTGTTTATAGCGCAAAAAATAAAAAAACGCAGGGGCAATCAAATACCGTCAAAAGAAAGCTCTATTTGTGGGAAAAAAAGGACGTCAATTTTGTTTGGGAGCCACGTCGCACGACCGCGCAATTGTCAGTTAAAGCGACGCAGTGCCGAATAGCAAAAAGTGGTCTGGTCTTAAGCCAGCAAAATGGTCTGAAAGTGGTTAAGGACTGTTTATAGCATCTGTACAACGAAATGGTTCAGAGAATGATCAGCTCTTATGATAGTGTTAGGAGAAGAAAGTATTGAGGCGGGCCTGGGGAAACTTAGGTGACTACTACAAGCTAGTGCTGGGAGAAAGGCTATTGGAAAATCAAAAGAAAAGGAGAAGAAAGGAGAAAAGAAGGAAAAGAAGGGGAAAAACAGAGATGACAGTAGAGTTCTTTAGGAGGCCTTCAGACCCAGACGAGACATATGAGGGGCCCCACTACACAAGCAACAAAGACCTGTCTAGGTCTTTCAGAAGATAGTGGCCTGTCCAGGGGGACCATACGTTTCAAATTTACAGGTTGTATTGTTAGTATCGCTGTAATTTTTTTCATAGATCAGAAAACAAGCCATTTTCTGCTTTACTTGGGTTATCATTGGTGTGGAGGACCACAAGGCTTTCGCTAAAATTTGCTTTGCTGCTGTGAAAAAAAACTATCAATAACCGAAATTGAATGTTAGTGCAGTTAGGTGGTTTCAACTTCAAATTGACATCCTTGTGATTTGTGGATGCCATTTCTGAGGACTCTGTATACCAACAGGTACACTTTATGCCACATACACACGAAATGTTGGATGTGAGCTCGTTGGCGGAAAGTCCGACCGTGTGTATGCTCCAGTCTGACAATTGTTGTCGGACTTTCCACCAAAAAATGTTGGCTAGCAGGCTCTCATTTTCCGCCAACATATACGTGTTGTCGGATTGTCCGATCGTGTGTACACAAGTCCGTCAGACAAAAGTCCAAAGTACAAACACACATGCTCGGAAGCAGAAGCGGTCGGTCTTGTAAACTAGCATTCGTAATGGAGAATTAACATTCATGACGCGGCAAAATATGAATTCTAGAAATGCAGCGCACAATTCTCTTCTTCTTTAATGGGATAATAATGAAGCTGTTTGCTGGTGATACTGATGGAGTTGTTTCAAAGGCTTTTTTTTCCTAGTGATATCAAGAATAATATTATTATGGTTTATTTTATTTTTTTTGGGCAAATTACCACAACATCATTATCCCGTAGTTTTTAAGATACAAACTATGTTGGTGTCCCTTGTCAATTTTACATTGTATTTTAGAAAATGCAACTGCCGACTCCCAAACTGTCATTTGAAGTAAAACACAAAGCCAAGTATTATCCTCCACAATTTTTTTATTGTGCATAAAAAAATTTTTTTACATGATATCTGCCAATAGAACTTAACCAAAAAGTGAATTCTATGCATCCAAAAATATAGAAAATATACCAAATCAAATCATTATTATTCAACCCAAAAAATAATGTCAAAGCAATAACTCCAAGGCCAATAATAAATAACATGTTATCTCCTCCGATTCCGCAACGTGTCTGGTTGATGCCGTTTAGAAACGAACCGAAAAACGCAAAGCGCGAATCAACACTCACCAAACGAAATTAGCAGAAGGAGCCCAAAGGGTGGCGCCAAAAATACGTAGTACGTCACTACGTTTGTAATTGTTGGCCAACATTTGTGTGACCGTGTGTATGCAAGACAAGTTTGAGCCAACACCCTTCGGATAAAAGTCCATGGTTTTGTTGGCCAACAATCCAATCGTGTGTACGGGGCTTTAGTCTTTTTTCTGTCCATTTTCATTGCTCTTCCTTTTGCAATAGCCTTATGCTCCCATCTAGTTTTCAAATAAAGGCAGCTGCCATGGGTGCTGAAAAAACAAAAAAGTGAAAATTTAATTGTGTGAATAAAAAAAAAAAATCACCCTGATTTTTTGCCTACCCCTAAACTGACCTTAACACTTAGACCCCTTTCACACTGGAGGTGTTTTTCAGGCGATTTAGCGCTAAAAATAGCGCCTGTAAAGCGCCTCATCTGCAATCCCAGTGTGAAAGCCAGAGTGCTTTCACACTGGAGCGCTGCGCTGGCAGGACATTAAAAAAAAAAGTCCTGCAAGCAGCATCTTTGAGGCGCTTTAGGAGAGCCTCTAAAACGACTGTAAAGCGCCACTAAAACTAGCGGTGCTTTAAGGGCACTTAAAGCGTAACTACACCCATCGATTTAATGGTTTCAGAAAACAAATCCATTCCCTGCTTGCCTGGAATGGAACTGTCAGATTTGCTTGTGCTCTCAACCAAACTGTCAAGCCATCAAATGGCCGGTGTCATAACTGATCACATGTGCAGCACCATGGTAGTTTCAGATCACAGTCTAAGATAGCCGCTTCCCTGATTGAAAAAATATAGGTGGGTTTAGTTCAGCTTTAACCCACGCCCTTTCACATATGCTAATATTTAACCTTATTAGACATGTGCAATTTGTTTCGTTTTTTTTTCGTTTTTCGTTTTTTTTCGTTATTTTCGTTCGTTCGTTTTCGTACGAATGAACGAACGCTTCGCAAATTTTTTTAATGAATAAAGAATCAAACGAATCCAAAAAATAACGAAAATTCGAAAAAAAATTAGAAACAACGAATGTACGAATGAAGAAAATCCGAAAAGCAAAAACAGGAACAACGAAAATGAAAATGAACGAAAAAATTTGTACATTCGTAACTTTTTTTTTTTGTTGAATTGGTAATTTTCCGTATCCCTTACAATGGTGCTGCTTAACGTGCTTCGAATAGATTGAACGAAAAAATTCGTACATTCGTAACTTTTTTTTCGATTCGTAATTTTCCGTGTCTCTTAAAATGTAATAATAGCATACACATTACATAACATTATGAATTATGCTCTGATTACGAATCTACGAATGTTACGAATGTTACGAATGTACGAATAAATACGAATGCGTCCGAATTTCGAATAAACGAATAAACGAAAATTAAACTAACGGAAAAACGAACCAACGAAAAAATAACTCTTACGAAAATACGAATCGTTACGAATACGAACACCAACGACTTACGAAATTACGAATCAACGGAAACGAAAAAAACGAAACGAAAATAAACTAATTTTTTTGTTGTGCACATGTCTAAACCTTATTCGTAAGGTGGTAACCTTTAAAATGTAATCTGAACCCTTAAATGCCCAGTCTACCTTTTGCACTGATCTCATGATTCGTGTGTATTTACTTCTTTTTGCAATGAATTCTGCAGAGCTTTACACCCACGATCATGGCATCTTGGGTGCAATACACAGCTTCTTGCAAACTTTCCCCCCAGGCTCAGGTGCTGCAGCTGTATCTACACATTATACAGGATTTTTCTAGGAAGATGCATCCCACAATTTAGGTAGGGGGAGGGGGGGATTGGGTTTTGTGGATGGTGTTTTATACCATGTTTCATGTTACCCCCTAAATATGGGATATAACATAAAACAGGGTATAAATTGTGGACGTATCCTAAAAATTAACCCTCAAAGTCATACCTCCCAATGAGATGGGAATGAGGGACATCTATCAGCAAAAGTATGCAGGCATAGGACACACCCCTTGCCACACCCCCTTAAAGAAGAATTGTACAAAAAAACAAGATTGGTTAAACCCACAAGTACTTTTTTTTACCACTACTGTTCCTTCATATTGGCTTTTGGAATTTACAAATGCAGCAATTTAGAAATCCAATGAAAGGTTTAGCACTGGGAAACACTTTTTGATAGATAAAAAGTGCATTTTATATACAACTATATGGATCAGACCAAAATGAGGGACAAATTAGGAGGAATGAGGGACAGAGGGACATTGCCTCAAATCAGGGACAGTCCCTCGAAATCAGGGACAGTTGGGAGCTATGCTCAAAGTGCATCTGTGCCCAAAGTATGCGGTTTAAAATGTTTACATGTTCTGAACAAGTATTAAAAGCAATTTAACGGTTAAAATAATCCCTCACTAACCTCATTAGCTGCACGTACAGTTGAGAAATTAAAGACAAAGTTCACAACTGAAACCTCAACCCCTCTCCCCTTATTTTCTTTGGCAGCGGGGACTTGGCGGGCCTTCCAGCCTTCTAATGTAAACACACAGCTATAAGCTGTTATAAACCAACTAAAACCAACTTCAGAGTCTGTGTATTGTGGTTTTTGAGGATGAATTACTTCACAGTATATGAAGTTACAGAGCTCAGTGAGGGCTTATGTTACAGGTCTTTTACTGCATGTTAATATAGAAAAACCTCAGGGCCCATATACATTTCTTCTTTCCACTGTGACATGTTGACATGCATTGTAGCCATGGGGAGCATTTTTTTTTGCCAATACCTTAACTTCAGCACACTACATTGCATGGTATGTGCTTAGTAGTGCACTGTGGTATGTTGTGTGCTGACTGGTACTGTACAGTGCATTGGGTTTCCATTTACCATGAATGTCACCCTCATGCACTGTACTTAGAGAAATACATTGAAACTTGAGTTCCTTCAGGTGACCTACCCATGATCACCCTGTACTGAACTGCATGCTGGGTAGGCTATAAAAGGACACGCGCTGCCATTTTCTTTCTCTTCTGGACCCATGGCTTGCCTGTAAGGACCTGTGAGGAGGTCTCCAGAGAGAGCGGCCTACAGCCACTGCGGATCGGAACAGCTAAAGACTTTGCCTATTATCTGATCGCTGGAGAGACTGTGTGACCGCATCGGGAAGGATCCAAAGACACCTGTCGAAGCCATCAGATGGACCTGGTCCAGCTTGCGGAGCAGAGCTGTGTGACAGAGCCGGCCCGTGAGAAGCAAGACTGAGACCAGCAGAGTGGAGTTGTTGCATTCTTCAGACTCAGTTTGGTGAGAGGACTGTTGCCCACAGTTTTTTACGCACTTTTCATAAACCTAGACAACTAACACAGTGTTGCTGGGACCGGTAGTCCCACGAAAGAGAATCTAATAAACAGGCTGAGTTTAAGCAGGCCTCAAGCCTATCTTTCACTGTACTTTGACACTGTGTTGCCCAAAGTCAATTACACCAGAGGCAATTACAGTTGTACTACACCACGGGATTTGTTCTAACATCCACTTCACGTTAACCCTTTTGTTGTTCCACTGTTGGATTACAATTGTTACAACACCTATAGCTAGCAGAAGAAAGAAGATAAAAGACTGCATATTTTATTGCAAGTTTTTGCATTTTATTAAAGTAGGGGGAGCTCCCTAGTGATTGTGTTGTACTACATTTATCACTTTGCAGTTTTGTATTCACCAGAGTGTGCTGGAAGTGGGATGGTGCCCAGAGTAAGGTGTAGTCACTCTGAGCACTAGTCCCAAATGGAGAGACGCTCTCAAGGATAATCTGAGCCAAATTGATATGTACATATTTAAACTGTTGTGTGTTCCTACTATGCTGTCACATTATGTTGGTGTGACAGTGCAAATGTTGTAATTACTATTTTACACTAACCTCAGTAAAAATATGTTTCTGGTTAAGTACTATTGGTGTGGAGTGTTGTTCCTTTTCCGGCAGGTGGAACATCGGATGCCCAGGTAAAAATAAAGGTATACTGTTATTATACTGCATATTTTGGGGTTATCCTTCACTATTACACCCACACCAACATTGCACCACAGCTGTGTCAAGGGGACTGAGCCAAGTCAGTGGGGGTTCAATAGCAGAGTACAGGCCCAAACAAATTCAGCAGCTCCTTCGGGGGTCAGTGCTACATTAGGATACCTTCTAGTTTTTCAGGAAGCATGCACACACCTGATAGGCAGCTAAACGTCCAACTGAAGGATCGCACACGGAAGGCTGACAACACTTCAGCGTTCAACTGAAACTTCCCAACCCAACATTTGCAGCCCTGTATAATCCCCAAATTGGATACAGACACTTCTACTAAACTGTATGTGGACTTCAACTTTTGAGCTGAGGAAGGTGGAAAAATAGTACTGGGCCCATAGGGTTATCTTGTTGGTATTGCTATCCTGAAATATTGATGTTGATGTTAATGATTTGGTTCAAGCGGTCTTCTTGGACCCCTGAAATGCTTTGGATCACTTTGAATTGTCCCCCTCATTTTTACTGAAATAAAGATGTATCAGGACCTCTTATCAGTGGTGTGGCACTTCAATTTCCGTTTTAGTTACATTCATCTTTTGAGTGGCAATCTCTTTCATGCATATATGAAAAGTTGCTTCAGAAGGCCTTAGAGCTGGGGCATCAAACTCGATTTCATCAAGGGCCACATCAGCATTATGGTTGCTTTCAAAGGGCCAGTTGCATCTGTAAGACGAAATGTCCAGAGCACCCCACCCCCTTCTTACATAAGATGTCAAGAGCCCCCTACTCTATTATATTATTAATGCCCCTTCCTAACAGGAAGTCAGACCCCACAGCAAAAAAATAAACTTAGAGATTTGGAGGAGGCTGAGAGAAATAGAAGGGACCTTTTTAAATAGTTACATAGTTAAATAGTAGGTAAGGTTGAATAAAGACAATAGTCCATCCGATTCAACCTGTGTAGGTGTACATGTGTCAGCACTGATAATCATTTCCCATATCCCTGTATATTGTGTTCCTTAAGATGTATGTCCAAGAGTCTTTTAAAAATATCCATACTCCCCGCTGACACCACCAATTGAGGAAGAGAGTTCCACATTCTTACTGCCCTGACAGTGAAAAAACCCCTATGCAGCTTAAGGTTAAACCGATTCTCCTCCAATCTCATTTTGTGGCCCCCGTGTCCTCTTACACTCCCTGAGACTCAATAGATGTTTTCATACACTGGACTCACCATTGAGGTATTTCCAAATCGCTATCATGTTCCCTCTCAAGCGTTGCTTCTCCAGCGAGAATAAATTTAGTGCTTATAGTCGCTCCTCGTAATTGAGGTCCTCCAATCCCCTTATTCGTTTTTTTGCCCTTTTTGGACTTTCTCCAGCTCCAGCACATCCTTCCTGAGGACTGGTGACCAGAACTGGACGCAATAATCCAGATGTGGCCTAACCAGAGTTTTGTAAAGTGGTAGGATTATAGTTTTATCTCTGGAGTAAATCCCTTTTTTTATGCATGCTATTATTATGCCAGCTTTGGTGGCTTCAGCTTGACATTGCATGTTATTGTTCAGTCTGTCTTCTAGTAGGACCCCCAGATCTTTCTCCATCCTTGATTCCCCCAGAGATTCTCCCCCTAGTGAGTAGTTTGTATTTATGTTCTTAGCCCCCGAGTGCATTATTTTACATTTATTCACATTAAGGCTGGGTTCACACCATTGCGAATTGGATGCGGGGAGCCAAATCAAATTCGCAATAGCAGGAGATTTTGACCGGCTCTCTACGGAGCCAGTTTACATATCTCCGCTGCAGCTCCAGTGTGAATTTGCACAGGGGGCCTGTGTGTCTTTTGGTCTGTTTCAGGTCTAAATTCAGCCCAAAATTCGGTCTGAAATCGGACCTCAAACGATGAACCAGGACGCACCAGACCCCTGCTGGGAGCCGCATGCAGCGATGGTGTGAACCCGGCCTTAACCTCATTTACCATATAGTTGCCTACTCCATTATTATGTTCAGGTCTTTTTGGAAAATTTCGATATTCTGCTGTGAAGTTATTGCCCTGCTTATTTTAAAGTTAAGAATACACACTGGAGTATATATATTTTATTTTTTCAAACCAGAATTCAGTGTTACTTTAAGAGCATTTCACAATGCAGCAGTTCCTGACTGGTTAAGGCTCCATTTGCACCATTCATTTCAATGGGCCGCCATTGTGTGAGTGAAAAACACTCAAAAGAAACCCCTGATCCTTGAGAGAAATCATGCTGCACCAAAACTGCAGCACCATGAGTTAATCATTAATGGCACCATCCCGTGTCTCCAAAGAGCATTTTAGTGCATTGTGGGAAAGTGCATAACTTTGCGCACATTCCTGCATCACACATAAGTGAACGTAGCCTTTAGCCTCGTACACACGATCGGATTGTTGGCCAACAAAACCGTGGACTTTTGTCAGAAGGGCGTTGGCCCAAACTTGTCTTGCATACACACGGCACACAATTGTTGGCCAACAATTACGAACGTAGTGACGTACTATGTGTTTTTTCAGCTCTTTAGCGCCACCCTTTGTGCCCATTCTGCTAATTTCGTGTTAGTAGAAGTTTGGTGAGTGTTGATTCGCGCTTTTCATTTCACACTTTTTATTTCGCGCTTTTCAGTTCGTTCCTGAACGGCCGTTCGTCAACCAGGCAGACATGTTGCGGAATTGGAGGAGATAATGTGTTATTTATTATTGGCCTTGGAGTTATTGCTTTGACATAATTTTTTTGGTTGAATAATAATGATTTGATTTGGTATATTTTCTAGATTTTTGGATGCATAGAATGCACTTTTTGGTTAAGTTCTATTGGCAGATAGCATGTCTAATTTTCTTTTTCTTTTTTTTTTAATGCACAATAAAAAAATTGTGTAGAATAATACTTGCCTATGTGTTTTACTTTAAATGACAGTTTGGGAGTCGGCAGTTACATTTTCTAAAAAACAATGTAAAATTAACAAGGGACACCAACATAGTTGTATCTTTGATCTTAAAAACTACGGGATAATGGTGTTGTGGTATCTTGCCAAAAAAAAAAAAGCATAACAATATTATTCTTGATATCACTAGAAAAAAAAAAAGCCTTTGAAACTTTGTTTGCAATAACTCCATCAGTATCACCAGCAAAGCAGCTTCATTATTATCCCACTAAAGAAGAAGAGAATTCTGCGCTGCATTTCCAGATTTCATAATTTGCCGCGTCACGAATGTTAATTCTCCATTACGAACGCTAGTTTACAAGACCGACCGCTTCTGCTTCTGAGCATGCGTGTTTACTTGACTTGTGTACACACGATTGGACAATCCGAGAACAAACATTTGTTGGTGGATAATTTGAGAACATGCCAACCAACATTTGTTGGCGGAAAGTCCGACAACAATTGTCCGATGGAGCGTACACACGGTCGGATTGTCCGCCAACAGCCTGTCATCACACATTTCCCGGCAGAAAATCCGATCGTGTGTACGAGGCTTTCCAGTGACAATCCAGCCTCTCCTAGTCCTGCTGTGCAGGGAGTTACAGGTAGCTAATGAATGGAAAGATTTCAGGTATTTATACTAGGTGTATTAAAATGTATTTGGCTTTAAATAAACACAGCTAATAATTAAAAAAATATAAAAAAAATAGGATGCACTATACTATACTGCAGATATTGAAGTGGTTTGCAAAGCATTAGCTCGAAATTAATTCATTATCACCTTGAACCTCTCCCTTAAAATATAAGGCTCCCATAGTAAGCAGTGTGTTGGTTATGGTTGGTATGGTTAGAATGCAACATTTTTTTACATTTTTAACAGTTAATGGAGAAAAAATGAATGATTGGTTTTGACTATAGTAAGCTGAAAATGTGTTCACTCAATGATGGCATCATTGAATGCTCTGATGAACACT
Source organism: Lithobates sylvaticus (assembly GCA_028564925.1). NCBI lineage: Eukaryota > Metazoa > Chordata > Amphibia > Anura > Ranidae > Lithobates > Lithobates sylvaticus. The sequence continues at coordinate 511,794,201 of CM053030.1, forward strand.
TTTTCTGAATTTTGTATGAATGTTCCAATGAAACTCTAACCATGTTTGGCTATCTCAGTGTTTCTCAACCATGGTGCCGCAAACACGGAACCCAGTTAGACATAGATCGGTGTCATGTTTTGCCATGGTGTAGGCAAGCCAGCCAACACCACTATAAAGGCCCATACACACAATCTGACTTTTTGACAACAAATATGCAAATTAGCTGTTTTAAGGCAACATCCGACCGTGTGTACACTCCATCGGACAAACTTTTTCGGGTTTCATCGGACAAACATTCGCAGTGCAAATAGACAAACTTTTCGGGAGCAAAGTCTGATCGTGTGTACAGAAATCCATCGGACTTAAGTCCAAAGTACAAACACGCATGCTCAGAACTAATGCAACAGATCAGACAACAAAACAGAAGTTGACCAGAGGGTGGCGGTAAAGAGCAGAAAAAACACATGATTTGGTGAAAGTTGGCTGAAAAAGTCCTGCCGTGTGTATGCAATACAAGTTCATGGCCAACGCCCTTTGGACAGAAATCCACGGAAAAGTATGTTTGAAGTCCGATCGTGTGTACGAGGCTTTACAGCCAATGATACTCTAGGGCTAGGATGCATGGCGCTATTCATTGCTATGGTGATGGCGGCTGGCTCGCATGACTTTGATTCAGGGTGGGCAGCATGCAGGGCTACTGCCAGCATTCAGGAGAAGAAGGAACTCCATCTCTTACAGACCTCCTCCAGTTCTTGCCCCCCGGCTGCATTGCTGGAGCCGAAAAGTAGGGCTCTGATGTGAAGAGGGAGCCCTGTGATTGGAGCGGGGGGTTCAGTGATGGGAGAAGTATGTGATTGGGGGCTATGTGATGGGGCGACTCTCATGTATAGGGGGGCCTCAGATGTATAAGGGGTGACTTTGGATGTGATGGGGGGCCTCTGATTTGAAGGGGTGACTGACATAAAGGATGAACTCTGATGTCATAGAGGACTTTGTCATGGGGTACTCTGATGTGATGGGGGTCTCTCATGTTTAGGGAACACCTCTAATGCAGGGGTGTCAAACTCGATTTCATCGAAGGCCGCATCGACATTATGGTTGCCCCCAAAGGACCGGTTGTATCTGTAATGCCGCGTACACACAATCGGACATTCCGACAACAAAATCCTTGATTTTTTTCCGACGGATGTTAGCTCAAAATTGTTTTGCATACACACGGTCGCACAAATGTTGTCGGAAATTCCAATTGCCAAAAACACGTACGACGAGCCGAGAAAAATTAAGTTCGATAGCCAGTGCGGCTCTTCTGCTTGATTCCGAGCATGCGTGGATTTTGTGCGACGAAATTGTGTACACGCGCATAGAATTTCCTACAACAAGTTTTGTTGTCAGAAAATTTGAGATCCAGCTCTCAAACATTTCTTGTCGGAAATTCCGACAGCAAATGTCCGATGGAGGCTACACACGTTCGAAATTTCTGTCAACAAGCTCACATCGAACATTTGTTGACAGAAATTCCGACCATGTGTACGCAGCATTTGACTAGATGTCCAGAGCACCCCAGCCCCCACTTACATCAGATGTCAAGAGCCCCTCACCATGAGAAGTCAAGAGTCCCTCACCCTCCCTTACACCAAAGTGCTTCTCCCTTACCTTGTGCTGCAGCTGGGAAGGAGCAGGGAAGCAGAAAGTGCAGGGTCTGGAGGAGGACCAGAAGAGGGCTGGAGTCTGCTGAATGCTGAGACCAGGGAAGGCGGAGATGAGGGGGTTCTGTGGCTGCACAGAGAGGCACAGGATCTGTAGGAAGAGTCATGTTCTGCTCTCTGCTGCCGGCCGCTGAGACAAGATTATGATTGAGACGAGGGGGGTGCCGTAGCTGGAGGAGGGGTGCGAGGACCACATGAAATGGCCTGGAGGATGGGATTTGGCCTGTGGGCCTTGTGTTTGCCGCATGTGCTCTAATTTATAAGGAGATCTCTGTCAAGTGTTGGGTGAAGTTTGACATGAAGGGGGGATTCTGATGTGATGGGAGGACCTCTGATGTGATGGGAGGACATCTGAAGGAGGGGCATCTGTTGTAAAGTTGATTTTACCAATGATGGTTGTGTGCATCATCTCAGGCTCAGGTTTCCCATTGACATTTACATTTTTTTTTTTTCATTTTAGACTAGGGGCCTTGGGATTTTTCATACTTTCAAAGGCTGCCCCAACTGGAAAAACTTTGACAAACGCTGGGCTAGCTTTACTTCTATCTAAGTGGGTTGGCATCTAGTCAGAGTCTCTATACCCCGTGGGGGTTATTTACGAAAGACAAATCCACTTTGCACTACAAGTGCAAACTACAAGTGCAAAGTGCACTTGAAATTGCACTGAAAGTGCACTTGGAAGTGCAGTCGCTGTAAATCTGAGGGGTAGATCTGAAATGAGGGGGGCGTGGCTTGGCGCGCAACGGAGATGGAAGCATAAGGGAGGAGCTCCGTCAGACCTAAGGCCCTAAGCACCTTTTCTGCCAGTAATCAGCTGATAATGAGCAAACAGACCCGCTCTACTCAGCACACCCGGTCCCGCAGATCTACCGCTGCCTCCGCAGGGAGAAACATCACAGAACTTTTTAAGAACCGGGCCGCGATACAGCGGATCTCGGCAGGAGGCAAGATGGCGCCGGTGCACCACGAGGAGGACATGTCTGAGGATTCCCAGTCAGCAATGGAGGATAACGGTAGGAGGAATGCTCGCATAGATCACCCCCTGACCTACGCTGATATGTCGTGCTTTGCAGCCGACATTAAGGCCTCATTCTCAGCGGCAATTACCGACTTCAAGAATAATCTGCTAGTCCTTACCGAAAAGATGGCCACTGCTGAAGCAGCTGGGAAAAACAGGGACAGAGACATACACAGATTAGATGGGGTTGCAGCCTCACATGCAATGCACTTTATTGAGATGAACAGGCACATGGAGGACTTGGACAATAGGGGAAGGAGAAATAATATTAGGGTGCGTGGTATCCCCGAATCTGTAGCTGCAGAACAGATCACCCCAGTCCTCCAGAGAGTTTTTAACAGCCTGTTGGAAAGGCCTGAGGACACAGAGATTGAATTTGTGCGGGCGCACAGAGCTCTCAGAGCAAGGGGACCCGACACGCTACCACCCCGTGACATTATATGTTGCCTACAAAAGTTCACATTGAAAGAGGAAATTATGTTTAAAGCGCGAAGGAACGACCACATTGTGTTCAATGGCGAAAACATAAACTCTTCCAGGACTTATCGCAGATTACGCTTCAGAATCGCAGAGCTTTGCGCCCCCTACTGGACGATCTGAGGGAAAAGGAGCTACGTTACACATGGCGTTTCCCCTTCGCCCTCCTTGTGACGCACAATGGCAAACAACATACCCTACGCACGCCGAACGACTTGGCGGAATTCTGTGACACCCTGCACTTAGGACGCATTGACCTCCCTGAGTGGTATCAGGAGTTCGCATTACCGCCGAGAGAGAGAAGCCCACCACACTCACCTCTGGCAACTCCAGAAAAGCATCAAGATCTGAAATGAGGGGAAGCTCTGCTGATTTTATCATCCAATCATGTGCAAGCTAAAATGCTGCTTTTTATTTTCCTTGCATGTCCCCCTCAAATCTACAGCGACTGCACTTTCAGTGCAATTTCAAGTGCACTTTGCACTTGTAGTTTGCACTTGTAGTGCAAATTGGATTTGCCTTTCGTAAATAACCCCCCCCCCCCCCCCCCCCCGTGAGTTTAGTTGCACAGAGTCCTCACTGCTCAGCATACTACTTTTCCTAATCAATAAATAAATCCTAATTTATGGTCCTTGAATCACTTTTATAGCTTCAGAAGTCATGCCAAATGACATCAGTTAAGACTGCTGATAACAATACAAATAGGTCCCTGGTGTGTCTACGTGACCATAAATCTCCTTATTACGTGGTTGTTTTTTTGAGGTTTTTTTTTTTTTTTTGCATTGTTCGAAAAAAAAAAAAACTAGTAAAATTTGAAATATCCCATTAATAAAATGTGACATATTTATCAATGTGTGGGAACAATTACACAAATATTTATGCCTTTTACTAACAATTACTTCTTGTGGTTCCACATATGGTTTACGTTTAGTGGTCTGTCAATTTTTTCTTTTTTTTTTTTCTGTAGGTGTATTATTTGCTTTATGAATCCTTTGTTACAAATTCACTAATAAATACTTCACAGACAGGGAATTTACCTTATATACTCGAGTATAAGCCGAGTTTTTCAGCACATTTTATTGTGCTGAAAGTGCCCCCCTCGGCTTATACTTGAGTCAAGCACTTTTCTGCTGCTGACATTTTCCGACCCGACTTTGGGGCCTTTTGGTGGTAGGAACCCCAAATTTGGTTTTCAAACCCAGTGGAACCAACAGTACAACATATGGGGTTCCTAGCACTAAGTGGCCTAGAGATACGGGGGCCCCAAAGTCTGTTCGGAAAATGTCATTCTCTGCTGCAGAAAAGTGCTTGACATTTTACGAACCGACTTTGGGGCCCCCGTATCTCGGGGCCACTTGGTGCTAGGAACCCCATCTTTGGATATGTTGTAGTGCTAGTTTGACAAACCCAAATTTGGGGTTCCTAGCACCAATTGGCCCAAAAATACGGCGCCCCAAAGTCAGTCAACTGTGTCCATCTGCAGCAATGTCATTTCATTTCCCTTTGGGTACAGAGACCCCAAATTTTGGCTGCAGATAGGGGGCATCTAGGAACCCTTAACTACCAAGTTTAAAGTTTGGGGGACCTATGGCTGCAAATGGGCACAGCGACAGAGGCGGCTCTCTAATTAGGCAAATTAGGTGGTCGTCTTAGGCCTCGCACTCCCAGGGGCCTCGTGGTCACCCAATTTGCCTGACGTGTGTGGGAGTTGGAGGGAATGTCCACTTGAATTATTTTTCCTGTTTTGGGCGTGAGTGGGTCTTAGATTTGCCTAAAGCCTCACAAAGCCTAGAGCCGCCTCTGCACATCGAGGCATGCAAATGGGCACAGTGAGGCTGCAAATGGGCATTGTTGACCCTCCTTTCCACTTACAGTAGCTTTCTCACCTCGGCTTATACTGGAGTCAATACGTTTTTCCACTTTTTTTGTGGTAAAATTAGGTGCCTCGGCTTATATTCGGGTCGGCTTATACTCGAGTATATACGGTAGATGGTAATGTCTTAAAAAAAAAAGCTGATGTTGTTGGTGCTTTTGTATGAGTGCCTGAAGATGGTGCCTTCTTCTGTATATTATATATGTCATCCATAGAAGTGTCAAGGGAAGAGAGTATAATGTCAGTATGAGTACATAGAGCCGGCCTTTGACCTGTTAAATAAACATGATCATTGCCTTGAGCTGAGCTCTTGTGAAATCTCTGTATGTTCTCATACTGTAAGGAAAAAACAGATTTATCTCCTGGAGGAGACTATTTGTGGGTATAATTTTTAGGTTATTATCAGGGGGATAAGTGAATCAGACCGGATTCAATTCGGCAAGAGTTTGGGGAATCCTGTTTGAAATTTTGTAAACACATTGAAGTCTATTATTATTATTATTATTATATATAGGATTTACATAGCGCCAACAGTTTACGCAGCGCTTTACAATATAAAAGCGAGACAATACAGTTGCAATACATTAATATACAAGAGGGTTAAGAGGACCCTGCTTAACCGCTTCCCGACCGCCGCATGTAAATATACATCGGCTAAATGGTACGGCTAGGCAAAAGCACGTATATATACGTCCCCTTTAATTGCCTAGCCGTGGGGTCACGCGCGCGCGCCGCCGGCGGCGTGCTCGTGACCCGGTCGGGAGCTCCGTGAACACGGCCGCGGGACCAGCGGACCCGATCGCCACTGGTGTCCTGCGATCGGGTCACAGAGCTGAAGAACGGAGAGAGGTCTGTGTAAACAAACCTCTCCCCGCGCTTCCTACCCTGCCTGTCACTGATCTGCTGTTCCCTGTCATCGGGAAAGCCGATCAGTGACGTCAGACGTCAGCCCCGCCCCCTAATGTAAAAAAAAAAAACACACAACACGTCACACTAACTCCTGCCCGCCCCCTAGTGGTTAACACCTTCACTGCCACTGTCATTTACATAGGAATCAGTGCATTTAAATAGCACTGATTTCTGTATAAATGACAGTGGTCCCAAAAATGTGTCAAAAAAGTCTGATGTGTCCGCGATAATGTCGCAGTCACAATAAAAATCGCTGATCGCCGCCATTACTAGTAAAAAAAAAAATATTAATAAAAATGCTATAAAACTATCCCCTATTTTGAAAACGCTATAACTTTTGCGCAAACCAATCAATAATCGCTAATTGCGATTTTCTTTACCAAAAATATGTAGAAGAATACATATCAAAAAAAAAATTTTTTTTATCTATTTTTTGTTTATATAGCAAAAAATAAAAACCGCAGGGCGATCAAATACCACCAAAAGAAAGCTCTATTTGTGGGAAAAAAAGGACGCCAATTTTGTTTGGGAGTCACGTCGCACGACCGCGCAATTGTCAGTTAAAGTGACGCAGTGCCGAATCGCAAAAAGGGGCCTGGTCCTTTGGCTGCAAATTGGTCCGGGGCTGAAGTGGTTAACCCACTTCAGATTTGGCTGCTGAATGACCAGGCCATTTTTTTGCGATACGACACTGCAACGCTTTAACTGGCAATTGCGTTGTCGTGCGACGCTGCGCCCAAAACAAAATTGACGTCCTTTTTTTCCCCCACAAATAGAGCTTTCTTTTGGTGGTATTTGATCGCCTCTGTGGTTTTTATTTTTTGCGCTATAAACAAAAAAAGTACGCAAATATGCGCTGATGGCTTGAAGGGGTCATGTCGGGGTGATGCCGGCAGCTGCAGGCATCACCCCGGTACAGTTTGTTAGAGCCAACGGTTTGCTGTTATCCTAAGAAGTGGGAGTGGACACCCCCCCCCCCCTCCCTCCCGCCGCCTTCCGCCGCTCTTCCTGGGCCTCCCTTCCCACCGGTAGACCCAATTCACCACTCGGCACGTCCGTCACTTAGGCTGAGAACTGAACGAAGCCGTATTCGGCTCCGATCGGCTCTCTGATGTAAAATCCTAGAAGCGACGTCGCGGTTTACTCAGCTGCCAATGGGACCGATTTAAAAAGACATTACAGCATTCAGAAACGCAGATTTTGGCGATCTGAATACTTTTAAGTGCAAAAGAGGGATTTGGGGTCAGACCCCCGATCCCTCCATAAAGAGTACCTGTCACCACCTATTACTGTCACAAGAGATGTTTACATTCCTTGGGATAGCAATAAAAGTGATCTTTTTTTATTTATTTTTTTGGGACAATGTTAAAAAAAAAATAAGTATTTTTTTTTTTAATTCAAGCACGTATACTACTTGCATTCAGCCCCAGAAGATTTGGCTGCTGAATGACCAGGCCATTTTTTTTAGCGATTCGGCACTGCGTCGCTTTAACTGACAATTTTGCGCGGTCGTGCGACGTGGCTACCAAACAAAATTGACGTCAATTTTTCCCCATAAATAGAGCTTTCTTTTGGTGGTATTTGATCGCCTCTGCAGTTTTTTATTTTTTGCGCTATAAACAAAAAAAGAGTGACAATTAAAAAAAAAAAACAATATTTTGTACTTTTTGCTATAATAAATATCCCCATTTTTTCTTTTAAAAAAAGCTATTTTTTCCTCAGTTTAGGCTGATACGTATTCTTCTACATATTTTTGGTAATAAAAAATCGCAATACGCGATTATTGATTGGTTTGAGCAAAAGTTATAGCGTCTACAAAATAGGGGATAGATTTATAACATTTTTATTATTATTATTTTTTTTACTAGTAATGGCGGCGATCTGCGATTTTTATCGGGACTGCGACATTGTGGCGGACACATCGGACACTTTTGACACATTTTTGGGACCATTTTCATTCATACAGCGATCAGTGATATAAAAATGCACTGATTACTGTAAAAAATGTCACTGGCAGGGACGGGGTTAACACTAGGGGGGCGATCAAGGGGTTAAATGTGTTCCCTGGGAGGTGATTCTAAATGAAGGGGGAGGGGACTGACTAGAGGAAGTGACGGATCATGGTTCCTAGCTAATAGGAACACACGATCTGTCACTCCTATCAGTACAGAACAGGGATCTGTGTGTTTACACACACGCTTCCGTGTTCTGTCTCTGGTGCTCGCGATCGTTTGTGGCCAGCGGTCGTCGCGACCATTGGCCACGAGCAATGGCACCCCCGCTGTGCAGCGGGCGTGCACGCCTGCGATCCCGCGAGCCGACGTATAGCTACGATGGTGCCGACCTGCCTCAGTTAAATGACGGCGGCTGGTCGGCAAGCGGTTAAGCACTAGCCGAGCAGCCGCCGTCATTCTACTGCGTCAGGTCGGCTCTCCTGCGCAAATTGCCGTAGCTGAACGTCGGCCATTTTAACAGCTATAGCAGGCCCGCTGCACGGCGGGGGGCCCGATGCGCGCGCGTGATCGCGGACACGAGAGCCAGAACGTGGATGTGTGTGTGTAAACACACACATCCCTATTCTATCAGGAGAGCAGAGAGAGATTTATGTTCCTACTTGTTAGGAACAGTGATCTGGCTCCTCCTCTAGTCAGTCACATCCCCACCATAGTTAGAAACACACACGAGGGAACACATGTAACCCCTTGATCGCCCCCCCCCTAGTGTTAACCCTTTCCCTACAAGTGACATTTACACAGTAATCAGTGCATTTTTTATTTTATAGCACTGATCGCTGTATAGATGTCAATGGTCCCAAAAATGTGTCAAAAGTGTCTGATCTGTCCGCCGCAATGTTGTAGTCCCGCTAAAAATCACAGATTGCCGCCATTACTAGTAAAAAAAAAAAAAATTATAATAAAAATGCCATAAATATAGCCCCTATTTTGTAGACGCTATAACCAGTGGCGGAACTTTGAGGGTAGCAGCAGTCGCACTCACGACTGTGCCCTGCCGCTCTGCCGTTGTGGGGGTGCCCCAAGACCCGGCATCTCCCCCTGCACCTCTGGCTTTCAGTTTGGGATGCAGTGGGGGGAGTGGGAGGCGGCGATCGGCAGCTCTATGGTGCCCGCGGGGCTAGTAGTTCTCCTCCCGAGTGTATACAGTAAAAGCATAATGGGCTAGTATGCATCGCAGGTTTAGGAGCCATTTTCAGTACCCACAGGTAAGCCTTATTATAGGCTTATTATAGGCTTACCTGTAGGGAAAAGTGCCCTGTAAGGGTTTACAAACACTTTAAGCCTTTGATTGCCCCTGATGTTAACCCTCTTCTAGACAGTATCATTAGTACAGTGACAGTGCATATTTTTACTCTTTTTACTCCCAAAAAGTGTCAAAGGTGCCAGTTAGTGTCCAATTTGTCTGCCGCAATATTGCAGCCCCGTTAGAAGTCACTAATCGGCGCCATTACTAGTAAAAAAAAAAAAAAAAAAAAATCCCATAGTTTGTAGATGCTAAAAATTTTGCGCAAACCAATCAATATGTGCTTATTGTGATTTTTTTTTTTTTTTGTCATAAACATGTAGCAGAATGCATATTGGTCTATATTGATGAAGAAATTGGACTTTTTCTGTTTTTTTATTGGATATGTTTTATAGCAGAAAGTAAAAAATATATTTTTATTTTCAAAAAAACACAAAAAATAAAAACTGCAGGAGGTGATCAAAGACCACCAAAAAAAAAAAGTTCTATTTGGGGGAAAAAAAATAATATAAAATATTATTATATTATTACTATTATTATATTTATTATTTGATTACTAATTATATTATTTAGGTGAAATCACGTCACAGAAAGTTGTTGACTTAGTGATGACTTACTAAAGTTGTTGTCCAGTCATTGGCTTATTGCTGGCCATACACTGTACGAAAAATCGGTCCTTTAGACAGTTTGTTCGTTTTTTCGGCCAGTTAATGGGCACAAAATCGATAATCGATAAGGACAATAAGGACAGATCGATAAGGACAAGTTTGGAAATTTTCTGCTGATCGAACGATAAATTGAAAGGTTAATGTGTTTCCCGTTCGTTTTTTTTTACATAAACCTAGTGCAGACAGTTCGTACGGGAAACACATTAACCTTTCAATTTATCGTTCATTCGGCAGAAAATTTCCAAACTTGTCCTTCGTTTTTTTTCGACTCATAAATCGATTATCGATTTAGTGCCCATTAACTGGCCGAAAAACGAACGAACTGTCTAAAGGACCGAATTTCGGACGATTTTTCGTACAGTGTATGGCCAGCATAAGCCAATGACTGGACAACAACTTTAGTAAGTCGCCACTAAGTCAACAACTTGCTGTGATGTGAATTCACCTAAATAATATAATTAGTAATCAAATAATAAATATAATAATAGTAATAATATAATAATAAACTATATTATAAATAATAAAATAATTCATCTAAATAATATAATTAGTAATCAAATAATAAATATAATAATAGTAATAATATATTAATAAACTATATTATAAATAATAAAATAATGAATCTAAATAATATAATTAGTAATCAAATAATACATATAATAGGGGTTATAATATATTAATAAAATATTAAAATAATAAAAAATAAAAAAATAAAAAAATAAAAAAAAATATAAATAAAATAGTAAAAGAGGAACAGCAACAGCAGGCTACAGGTTGTCACGGTGAATTATTTCCCTTTGGTTATTACCATCTCTAAGTATGTGAACTCTGAACACTTTTCCAAGACATAAATTGTGTAAAAAGTGGCAATAATTATCGATTTAGTGGCCATTAACTGGCCGAAAAACGAACGAACTGTCTAAAGGACCGAATTTCGGCCGATTTTTCGTACAGTGTATGGCCAGCATAAGCCAATGACTGGACAACAACTTTAGTAAGTCACCACTAAGTCAACAACTTGCTGTGATGTGAATTCACCTAAATAATATAATTAGTAATCAAATAATAAATATAATAATAGTAATAATATATTAATAAACTATATTATAAATAATAAAATAATTCATCTAAATAATATAATTAGTAATCAAATAATAAATATATAATAATAGTAATAATATATTAATAAACTATATTATAAATAATAAAATAATTTATCTAAATAATATAATTAGTAATCAAATAATAATAGTAATAATATATTAATAAACTATATTATAAATAATAAAATAATTCATAAAAAATAATAGTAAAATAATATATAATAATAAACTAAAAAAAATAATTATAAATAAATAAATAATAATTCAAATAATAATAAAATAATAAATATATTAATAAACTATATTATAAATAAAAAATATTCATCTAAATAATATAATTAGTAATCAAATAATAAATATAATAATAGTAATAATATATTAATAAACTATATTATAAATAATAAAATAATTCATCTAAATAATATAATTAGTAATCAAATAATAAATATAATAATAGTAATAATATATTAATAAACTATATTATAAATAATAAAATAATTCATCTAAATAATATAATTAGTAATCAAATAATAAATATAATAGGAGTAATAATATGATAATAAACTATATTATAAATAATAAAATAATTTATCTACATAATATAATTAGTAATCAAATAATAATAGTAATAATATATTAATAAACTATATTATAAATAATAAAATAATTCATCTAAAAAATATCATTAGTAATCAAATAATAAATATAATAATAGTAATAATAAACGATATTATAAATAATAAAATAATTCATCTAAATAACATAATTAGTAATCAAATAATAAATATAATAATAGTAATAATATATTAATAAACTATATTATAAATAATAAAATAATTAATCTAAAAAATATCATTAGTAATCAAATAATAAATATAATAATAGTAATAATATATTAATAAACTATATTATAAATAATAAAATAATTAATCTAAAAAATATCATTAGTAATCAAATAATAAATATAATAATAGTAATAATATATTAATAAACTATATTATAAATAATAAAATAATTCATCTAAATAATATTATTAGTAATCAAATAATAAATATAATAATAGTGATAATAAACTATATTATAAATAATAAAATAATTAATCTAAATAATATGATTAGTAATCAAATTAAAAATATAATAATAGTAATAATATATTAATAAACTATATTATAAATAATAAAATAATTAAAAAAATAATAAAAAAATATAAATAAAATAGTAAAAGAGGAACAGCAACAGCAGGCTACAGGTTGTCACGGTGAATTATTTCCCTTTGGTTATCACCATCTCTAAGTATGTGAACTCTGAACTCTTTTCCAAGACATAAATTGTGTAAAAAGTGGCAATAATTTTTCTTTGCTGCTACAAATCTTTAACATTGTACAAAATATTATTCCAACCAATAGGCGAATGATCTTCCATCTATAAAAAAATAAAAATAAAAAAATATTAAGAAGAGGACGGATTAAAGGATTTATCATCCAAAGTGTTGCTGTAACTTGAACATCCAAGGAGTTGACCTAAACAAACCTCTAACACGAGGTCTATTGCCTTCAGCAGGCTTCACAGCTTGAGAAGCAAAAAACAAGGGCAAATCGATCTGTCTCGTTAAAAGTCCATTTCATTGTTCCCCTCATCTTGGCAGTGTCTGTCCGGGGCCGCTTAAGTTCTCAGTTTGTTATTTTAAATTTGTTTTAGCAAACCATGAAAGTGCTACTGACATATTTGGACACCGATTCGAAGGCTTTGGAAATGTAATAACCTTGAGCTTGCAGCCCTTGGAAAATAATTAAGTGCAATAAATGTTTTAGAAAATGAAAACTGGGTGATGCAATAATATTATCTTTTTTTTTTTTTTTTTGCTCTATTTTTACATTTGTCAGATTCCGGTGGACTTTGAAACATTTTTGGATTTGGATGTAAATAGGATCAGCTAAAAATACAAGATTAACTGAAATACCCTGCGTATCTGAAATGGCTCATCAAAATATGGCCTAAGGCAGTGGTTCTCAACCTGGGGGTCGGGACGCCCTCGGGGGTCAAATGATGATTTGCCAGGGGGGGTCACCGAATCCTGGGCTGTTCTGAAGCCTGCATCGCTCTCCCAGCCTTTTTGCGGCCGCCCAGCAGGGCTGTCCCTGGAGCCTGTGGCCGCCCACTCGGCCTCTTCGCAGCCGCACATTCAGTTCACAGCATGGCTGGGGGGCAGAGACTAGAAGTCAGCTGACTGGTGAGGAATGTGAAGTGGGAGGGGCTGGAGGAGACCCCATCTCCTGATTTCGGCATAGGTGTCACTGCTACGAGACACCACAAAGTCGGAGACACAGTGAAGCCAGAGACACAGAGAGTAACACTACCTGTAATTATAGTTGCCATTAAAATTTCCCACTACAGATCAGCAGATGACCTTGATTGAGAGCGCCTAAGTTGGCTGATCAGAACTCCCCCCAGCACTGCCACTCATCCCACACCCCACCACACCCCACCAGCACTGCCACACACCCCCCCCACACCCCACCAACATCCCACCACCCCCCACCACACCCCACCAACACTGCCACTCATCCCATTCCCCACCAGCACTGCCACTCATCCCACCCCCCACCAGCACTGCCACTCATCCCCACCCCCACCACACCCCACCAACACTGCCACTCATCCCATTCCCCACCAGCACTGCCACTCATCCCACCCCCCACCAGCACTGCCACTCATCCCACCCTCCACCACACCCCACCAACACTGCCACTCATCCCATTCCCCACCAGCACTGCCACTCATCCCACCCCCCACCAGCACTGCCACTCATCCCACCCCCACCACACCCCACCAACACTGCCACTCATCCCACCCCCCACCAGCACTGCCACTCATCCCACCCCCCACCAGCACTGCCACTCATCCCATTCCCCCCCACCAAGGAGTAATGACTTGTACACACGGTCGGACATGCCGACCACAAAATTCCTTCTGATTTTTTCTGATGGATTTTGTCCGAAACTTGTGTTGCATACACACGGTCAGACAAAGTTGTCGGAAAATCCGATCTTTCGGAACGTGGTGACGTTCATTACGTATGACAGAACTACGTAGAGGCTAGTAGCCAATAGCTTTGGTCTCCTTATTTGATCTGAGCATGCTGGCCGTCGTAATTCTCTACAAACGATTGGGAAAAGTCCGATCGGATTTTTTAGTCGGAAAATTTTAGATCCTGCTCTCAAGTTTTTTCCGTCGGAAATTTCAGATGGAAAAAGGCCGATCCCACACACGATTGGATTTTCCGACAATATAATCTGATCAGACTGGTGCCTATGAATGGCAACATCCTTGATGAGTGGAAGGGGCTGAACTCATTCAACTCAATTATTTTGGTCAATTATTTAATTGACATACAAGCAGCAGAAATGATAGAGGACATCTGGCTTGGGTCATTGCTTTCTTAGGAATTCTTAGGAATTCACAAATTAGACAGAAAGAGCCTCATCCCTTCTTTGATACTGAACAAACTTTTTTAATTTATATACATGCTTTGATATTGTTAGGTATATTTTAAGGGAACCTCCATACATCTCAGAGGATCCCCATGGCTTCATTGTTAATTACCCCCACCATACTATAGTGGCATGCAAGTCTTTTTTCAATATAGATATATGGGGTTGAGGTTGTGTTGACCGGACTAGTCATGCCCTTTTGGGTTACTGAACCCTCAATATATTGCTTTTAGATCCTTACTACAGAATAAAGCGGAGCTCCAGTCCCCCACTCAGTTTTTTTTTTTTAAAAGCTCCTCCATAATTGTCAAATCTTGCATAATAATAATTGCATGCTGTTCCTAATATGTCTTCTATCTAGTACATTTTACATGACTAATCTCACACATGATTACATGATCTTGGAAGCAGGCATGGTCCATCTCGTAAAGGGGCATCGCCGCATCTGAAGCCTGCTCCTGTTAATTTCCAGGATTAGATGCAGCTGGCTACCCAGCATAAACCTCCTGACTTCGCGCCTGCGCAGTAATGACACTGCACAGCACAGGTTGTCATTTGCAGGTTGTCATAGCAATGGCGGTGGCGGAAGTTCCCGCCCCGTTGTTATGGCAACCTGTCAATCAAACAAGAGCCCGGCAAGTGCAAATACCGCGAGATTTGAATATTGGGCTTCCCAAAGACTCCTGGGATATATGCCGATATCCCAGGAGTCAATGGGACTTGCCTAATGAAGTAATCGACCTAGGCGGCGGGGAGAGAGAGTGCCGCCTGAAGACAACAAAAAAAGGTATTTACATACTGAAAAAATAATAATAATTGCAATTTAGCACTGTACACTGGGGGAGGGGGGCATTGCAAAGAGGTGAATTAAAATAAAAGAGTGGAACTCCTCTTTAAGCAAATTTGGTCAGACTTCTTTGATAATTGATTGAAGCAAAACCATCATCCAACAAGGAAGAAGAACAATACATCTTTGCTACTCTCTTCATCTCAGTATTACAGTTAGTACCACAGACTATTAGGTAAGACATCTCCCCTGGCCACGTCTATTTTTTACTTTTTTTTTCCATACTTTTTTCATGGCCTCCCCTTGGGTTTTTGTGGCCACCTTTGGCTCTCCTTCCCATTCTACCATTGTTGGGATGTTCATGTGGTCATCCGTGTACCTCATCCACTGTGACTCAGGATTCCATGGCTGTTTTTAGGAAGGTTCTGACGGATGAGTGATTCTTAGTTGAACGTTTTGTTAGTATAAGAACAAAAAACACATCTGCTGTTATTATTGTCTGTAATGAAATGTGATATCAAGCCAACTAATTGTATGTCTAACACTTAGAGATCTCCCTCTTCTCAAGGCCTCCTGAAGATCTTGGATTGGAATGACTGAAGCACGTTGGGGCTGTTATATGTATTTTTCATGATAGTTATTATATGTTTTTGGATGAAAATGGAACGATGGCATGACAATATCTTAGTTCAGGTGAAAACCTGAGACCACTTTAGGCTGAAAACTTGGATAAGGACGCAACACAACCCTGTCCTCATGAACAATCAAATATGGCTCTTTACAAAAAAGAGCAGCCAATTAAAAAACCCTCCTTGCTGAGAATATAGCAACCAAGAACACTAACTTCCTTGTCAGAAGGACTAAGGGAGTATGCTGTATCGGTTCAAATGGCTGTTTTTGTAACACTGACAAAACTAAGTTCAAGTCCCAATGGTTCAAAGGTGATCTGACTGGCGGATTAAGCCGCATCACCCTTTGCATAAAAACCCAGACCAAAGAATGCGAAACAAGCGGTCTTTGAAATAAGAGCAATAAAGCTGAGACTTGGTCCTTAATAGTACTCAAGGCCAACTTCACCTCTACCCCTAATTGTAGAAATGCAAAAATTGTGCCTATGTTATACTTCTGAGGGTGCCAACCCTTGGACTCACACAAGGAAACATAAGCCCTCCATACTCTATAATATATAGTTCTGGAAGCTGGCTTCCTTGCATTAATCAAGGTAGAGATAACTGACCCGGAAAGCCCACATTTCTTCAGAATGTGGGTTTCAAAAGCCATTAAATTTAGAGTTTTTTAAGGTAGGATGGAATATTGGCTGATGTGAGAGTAGGTCTGGACGTAGTGGAAGGGACCATGGATTCCCCACCGCCATCTTTATGATTTTTGCATACCTTCTGGGCCATGCTGGGGCTACAAGAATTACTGGCTTTCTTTCCAACTTAATCCTGCAAATCATCCCTTGGCAGTAACTGAATAGGGGGAAATGCATAAATCAGTGAGAACTGATCCCACGGGGGTCACCAACGCATCTGTTCCGCATGTGAGTGGATCCCTTGTCGTGGACATGAAGTTGACCAACTTCATGTTGAATCTGGATGCCAGAAGATTTACGTTTGGAGTCCCCCATTTTTGGCAAACATCCCAAAAAATGTCAGGTGAAGGGACCATTCCCCCGGGAGCAACTTCTGGCGGCTCAAGAAGTCCGCCTGACAATTCTCTACTCCCAGGATGAAAACTGCTGATAGGCACGGAACATTCCTTTCTGCCCAAGTTAGGCTATGGTTCACCTCCCTCTCTGCTTTGAGACTCTTGATGCCCCCTTGGTGATTGATGTAAGCCACAGCTGTGGCATTGTCGGATTGGATCCTGACAGGACAACCCCGTAACCTGAATGTCCAGGCCTTCAGAGCCCGACCCGCTGCCCAAATCTCTAGGATGTTTATGGACAAGGACCTTTCGGTTCTTGACCACTGTCCCTGGACAGTTCTCTTGTCTAGCACTGCTCCCCAACCTGAAAGGCTGGCATCTGTCGTAACCACCTTCCAGATAACTGGTCTGAAGGATTTTCCTTTCAGCAGATTCTGGGTTACCAACCACCAACTGAGGCTTTGGAGCACCCTTGGGGACAGTCACATTGGCAATTCTAAAGCTTGAACCGTTTTGTTCCAAGCAGACAGGATACTGTTTTGCAACAGTCTTGAATGGAACTGGGCATAGGGAACTGCTTTAAATGAAGCCACCATCTTTCCTAACAACCTCATGCAAAGGCGAATGGAGGTATCTTTTTTCAACTTGACCAACTGCACCAGCTCACTTATGGCGCTGATCTTTGCCTGAGGCAAGAACACCTTTTTCTGGGCTGTGTCTATGATCAGACCCAAGTACTCCAGCCTTTTTAGCGGTTTTAAGGAAGACTACTCTAGGTTGAGAATCCAACCTAGACTTTCCAGGTAATTGGTTGTAATGCGCACGCTTTGCTCCAAATGAGCCACTGACTGGTCTATTAGCAATAGATCCTCTAGGCACGCCAAGGCTGTTATGCCCTGTGCCCTTAACCTGGCTAGAGGTGGTTGATGTATTTGTCCAAATCATCCCCAAATAGCCAATCCCTATAAAAAGGAAAACCAGTCAGGAGCCTTTTGCATGGTGCTTCGGCTGACCAATTTTTTAACCACAGGATCCTACGCATGTGTACTAACACAAGTGCGAGGCGGGAAGCCTGGTGAATAGAATCTTTAATGGCGTCTATGGCAAAACATAATGACCTTGGTAGTTCAGCCAAATCCCGGGCTTGATGTATAGGAACCTCCCTAAGAACCTGTCTGAACTGGTCTTTTAGGGATTGATTGAGTAACCGCACCTGCCAAAGAAAAATTTTAACAGAAATTCCAACCTTTTATCTGTTGGATCCTTAAGCATTTGTGCATTGTCTACTGGACAAGTTAGACTTTTATTCACACTGGATATAGCAGCCTGAACTGCTGGTACATTCCATCTTTTGGTGAATTTCTCCTCCATGGGATAGAGTACTGTGAATGTCTTTGGAGGGAGAAAATGCTTATCCGGGTGATCCCATTCATCATAAATAAGCTGTTCTAGTAATGCATGGACAGGAAATGCATGCAAAGGCTGAGAAGGTTTTAAGGAACCCAAAGAAGACTCAGCTGACTCAGGGGCAGCTTGAAAGTAGAACGAACCATCTTCGTAAGAGATTGTACCAGCAATTTCCCAGATTGCGAGGCTGAAAAGGGTTCATCCACCGTTGTTTCCTCTGCAGAGGAGAAATCGGTTTGTCTTTCTTCCCGATCGCCTGAGGGTAACACCTCATCCTCTAGACACTGTTCGCTTGGTAAAGGGTCTAAGGTGGGGAGGGGGATCTACCACGCTTCCTATCCATTTGGATGGAGGATGCGATTAAAGCCTAATCTTCCCTCTAGCCCCAACAGGGCGGAGGAAAAGGCATCTTCAGTCACGTAAACAGGGGCTGAGATGTGAGAAGCAGCTGCACCACCAATTGGTTCCAATGACTCACACTGGCTTGCCACATCTGGTATTTCAGGAGAAGATGACAGTGTGGAAGCATGACTGGAGTTCCCAGCGCCTGGGGGTGAATTTTTTGGTACCTTTTTTTAGGACTTTGTGGTGTCCTTTTTGGCAGGCATAGTCCTAAGCACAAAAGCAGAGGCACTATTTAAATGCACTAATCGCTGAACAATAGTCTGACAGTATAATGCAACTAATAAAAGTTCAGCCTAGCGCTGGGAAAAATGTCCTTTCCATATTGGGAATGCCCATTTGCAGCCCTTACGTGCCCCACCGCTCCTGTGTGCCGACTGATCAGCCAGCTTGCTTCTCCTCGCTATACAGCCGAGGAAAGACTGCTCTAGTATAATGTCTCCACCCTGCGCCTAGGCCTCGCCCTCTTTCATTTGAACATTCAAAACATTTCCGCGGGGCCTTCGGGTCACACAGACCCATCACGAGGGGGGGAAGAGAGGCAGAGCCTAACAATGACGCCAAGCAGGGGGAAACCTCTAGAGCCAAAAACCGGGACCTCTGCACCCCCAGCGGTGGGGGGGGGGGGGTATTGCAAGGGGAGCAGCAACAACTGTTGATTTTCCTAAACCTCTTGGTCCCTCCAGGGGGGAGAAATGTGTGATGGCAGATCTCTTACCTACAAGAGGAATCCCCGCTGTGCAAGCTGCTGCTGATCCACACACAGACTGACACTGAGCTGAAGTGAAGACAACAAATTAAGGTATGTACACATACTCCCTCTAGTGGAGATTTAAGGCATGACAACATTTTTCCCTAAGGAAGTAAAACCATAGGTGGACTTTTACAGTTCCTAGGCTTCTTCCTTTTCCTTATACTCGTCGCAGGATTCTGCTGATAACAGACAGATCCAACCTTTAGCCATCACGACGGGCTGCGATAAGCAAACCTTCAAGAACCGGGTCCCTTTTTATCGGGGTTCAACTCCCTTGCACCTGTATTAGTACCCCGCCAGAAAAAACATTAGGTAATGGAAGCATGACCAAAGCCCTGGGTCCCGAGGTCCAGCCCTGCAAGGAGAGGTAAGGCAAGGAAAAACCTTGTTCTTCGTATATGAGGCCCGGGTACCTTCCACTTAGGCCTCAGTGGTACTTTGGATGCATCCGTTCTTTGGAGGCTGTTTAAATCCAGCAAGTATCCCTCCAGCGGAGCTCTTCAGAGCATATCATCACTCGTGACCAACACCTTAGACAGTGGTGAAAAAACTGAGGTACTCCTGGTAGGAGGAGGGGTTATATAGGGAGTGAACTTCCTGTATTGGGTATGCCAGTGTCCATCACCTGAAGGTACCTTTATACCCATATAGCTAATAATGATGGCTCTGTGTCCTGTAATGTACAATAAAGTAAAATACATTTTTAGCTTCCAGAGGTCTGCTTTAAGCTACCCATATTAACATTGTTGATTTGGATCCAATAGGAAAAACCTTGGTGTATATCCATCACTTAGCCCAGAACATATAATAAAGACTTTTCCATCTGCATGCGATCTGCACAGGCCATGGGAGACAGGTCAGACACATAGAAGTCCCTATACACTGCCTCTATCCCATAGTTTGCACCACATAGGTTATCTTGGGCCGACCCTGACACAAGAGCGGGATTGAAGGCAGCACACCTATAAATTAATGCATAGAATGAGATATTAAAACAATCCTTGGGAACGTTTCCAAAGACTTGTTAGATCTTCCTGACAGTTAACCCATCTGTTTATCATTTCCATCTCATCTATAAGTCATTATATATTATGATATCACAATTGCATTATGTAGATATGCCGGGACCTGGATATGATCAAGAATGATTTGCTCGGGCCGGTCTCCTGGATGTGACAGCAGCGCAATCCGTGTTCCATCTCTCTAAGATATCCGGAGTCCTGCTTAACATACATCTCCCTTGTGTGGGAACCGGGGGTCCCTTTACTCGCTTTATGAGTCTGATGAGAAAAATCTGCGCCGTGGTTGGGTACGGGGCTCTGTTTGGCTTTAATTGGTAAATAAAAATGTTTTAACTTCTTTTGTCCTTAGCAAAAGTCTGTTTATTCAGTTTTAGATTTCAGGCGAGTTCAAAGTCTAGATACTCTGTGCAGGCTGACGAAGATTAAACAGATACTTGTCAGCAACTGTGTAAGGATTCAGTATCCGAGGTGAACATGCTGTATGCATTAGGCGGAATTGCTGCAACTACACTAACATTAGTACTAGTAATACACTACTACTGCTACCAGCTGCTTAAAGGGAACAATCCCTCCGATAGAGCCAATAAACTTAAAAAAATTACAAATGATATACTAGAAAGTAAAAAAGAACAAAAAATACATATATATATATATATATATATTTTTTTTTTTTTTTTGAAAATTTTTTTTTTTAAACACTTTAAAAATGCAGGTATGCTTGAATGTAAGTGCACACTGAACTATAACAGGAACATATAAATCCAAATAAAACCCACGTTATGGGTATTAATCCCAATTAATAAGTGCTAGCGGCTGCTCACAAGCAACATGAAACTCACCGAAATCAAAAAATAAGTCCCCTTTGCCTTAAAGTGGCAAAAGTAAAAATATATATTTAAACAAATATAAAAGTGTTTAAAAAAAATGATATAAAAAATATTTTTTTTAGGGCTGTTACCTTTTTAGGGCTGTTACTGATTAAAATGTTCGTGTTCGATTAATCAATTTTTTTTTTAATCGACTAATTTCGATTAATTATAACGTACATACAGACCCAACTATTTTTAGCTGATCTCCTTGCATTGCAACTCTGCATTAGTCAGTGGTAAATGTGGTGTACACTATATACAATCACCCGACACTAGTTAGTTTCCACAATCCATGACTTAACTTCCCAGTTCACACAAATACGTTTTAAATTTAAACTGTAGCACTGACGCAAGTAATTATTTTTTTCACAGTAGCGTGACAATCCCTCCACCTCCGGTCTAACTAATCACTCTCACCTTATGGCATGGACCCCTGTGCAAACAGGTGGTCATGCAAGCGGGTATCAAAAGGGTTAACATGGACCATCAACTTCTCTCACGTCTCCTTAGATCTCAGCAAGGACGCCAGGTCATGGGTAGAAAGAAAAGATCTAAGTGCTCACCGCTTAAGTATAAGATTACATTTTTGTGTTTAAACACAAACTACTCACATAAAGATGATAAAAACACAGCATGTAAAGCCGACAATCGTGTTAGTTCCGTAGGGCAGCAGCGGGTGACGTCATGCGTAGCTCCTCCCCCGTACGCGTTACGTTCAATCAGAACTTCGACGTCACTGGACTCCTCCCCCTTCCCTTCATTAGCAGACGAAGGGACTTGGTGAAGGGGGAGGAGTCCAGTGACGTCGATGTCCGTGATGTTCATGGCTCTCCGACAGAACTCCCTGAAGACCCAGAAGCCGGGGGGAGAGGTGAGTACTGATCAAAAGAATTTTGATCGATCAAAAAAATTAATCGATTAATCGAGGAATTAATCTTTAATTTCCACAGCCCTACTTTTTTTATATATTTTTATTTTTGCCACTTTAAGACAAAGGGGACTTTTCAAGGAAACAACTGTTAGAACATATTTAAGGCTACAAATAAAACCTATTTTTATTGATAGATAAAAATATCTATCAATAATTAAAAAAGAGCTTTTAAATGATATAATAATGAAGGAACACTATCATAGTTTAAATGTTACAAAGCATATTATAACAGAATATGTAAAAAAGAAATCAAGACCTCAAAATGACAGGTTGTAAAAGATAGTAAGACAAACCCCAAAAAATTATTTAAATATATTAACAGTAAAAAGGTCAGGTCTGAGAATGTAGGCCCTATACAAAATAATCTAGAGTGGGTGACTGGGGACAAAGAGAAGGCAAATGTATTAAATACTTTCTTCAGCTCTTAGCTTCTTAAAGTGGAGGGCCACCCCAAAAAAAACAGCATTAACCATTTTCAGACCGGATCATTTTGCTGGCTTAAGACCAGACCGCTTTTTGCGATTCGGCACTGCGTCGCTTTAACTGACAATTGCGCAGTCGTGCGACGTGGCTCCCAAACAAAATTGACGTCATTTTTTTCCCATAAATATGGCTTTCTTTTGGTGGTATTTGATTGCCCCTGCGGTTTCTATTTTTTGCGATACAAACAAAAAAATAGCGACAATTTTGAAAAAAACACATTATTTTTTACTTTTTGCTATAATAAATATCCCCCAAAAATATATAAAAACATTTTTTTTTCCTCAGTTTAGGCCGATACGTATTCTTCTACATATTTTTGGTAAAAAAAAAATCGCAGTTAGGGATTATAGATTGGTTTGCACAGAAGTTATAGCGTTTACAATATAGGGGATAATTTTATAGCATTTTTATTAATAATTTTTTTTTTTTTTTACTAGTAATGGCGGCGATCAGCGATTTTTATTGTGACTGCGACATTATGGCGGACACATCAGACATTTTTGACACATTTTTGGGACCATTGTCATTTATACAGCAATCAGTGCTATTTAAATGCACTGATTCCTGACGTACATCGGTGTGCGCCGGTAGGGAACCGGTTAATATTATTTAAAAAAAAAAAAAAAAAATTTGAAAAAATATTATTTTTTTACCTGACCAGAAACCCCTGTTGCTAGGCAGTCTTACTAATCTGCCTCTTCCTACTCCGCGGTGATCGTCGGTCTTCTCTCCTCCTCGTGTTGTCTTCTGGGTAATGGGGCACGCTGTGTTCTGGGAACTGTGTGTTTCCTAAAACGGCGCCTCCCATTCACAAAGCGCCGTGCAACTCGCGCATGCGCAGTAGGAAAGAGGCAGTGAAGCCGCAAGGCTCCACTGCCTGTTTCCCTTAGTGAGGATGGCGGCGCTGGGACCCGAGAGCCGAGGGACGTGGAAGTTAGATAGTCCAAGGTATTTAGTAAGAGGCATGGCAAGTTATTTAAAGTGTAGTTTTTTGTCATAATTCTTTGGAAAAAATAAAAGGATTTTTTTTTTCATACTGTCACCAGTGCTGTACAGCGTCATCATATAACTGTTGTGGCTGTGATCAGGGATACTCATTGGCGACAGTATGGGAAAAAATAATAATAATCATTTTTTATTTTACGTTTTTTTTTTTTAAAACACTTTTACCAGGGCAATATAATGTTACCTTAAGTAACATTGTTCTACTCTGGGGAAGTAATCAATATATTTTTTTTTACGCATCATGTTTGCATATAGCAATGAATTTCATTCCTCTAAGCAAACATTTTACTGAATGAAATTGATAAATTCTGTTTGTTTTGTTGTGATTAGCTGTGATTGGCCACAGCTGATCACATGGCACAGATTGGCTGTGATTTGCCCAGTCTGTACCTTGTGATCCCTGTGACCAATCACAGCTAGCAACACAATTGTACACAATGGATGGCTTGAAAGGAAGCCATCCATTGTTTACCACTGTCATGTGACCCATAACGCCCAACTTTTTGAGATGGGAATGAGGGACGCTTATCAGCAAAAGTATGCAGGCATAGGACACACCCCTTGCCAAGCCCCCTTAAAGGAGAATTGTACAAAAAAAACAAGATTGGTTAAACCCACAAGTGCTTTTTTTACCACTACTATTCCTTTATATTGGCTGTTGGAATTTACAAATGCAGCAAATCAGATGAAAGGTTTAGTGCTGGAAAACACTTTTTGATAGATAAAAAGTGCATTTTATATACAACTATATAGATCAGACCAAAATGAGGGACAAATGAAGAGGAATGGGGGACAGAGGGACATTGCTCCAAATCAGGGACAGTCCTTCCAAATCAGGGACAGTTGGGAGGTATGTGTGACCTGCTGTGAATGGTAACAGGGGTAACATGGTACCACCAGCGGTGATCAGTCATCAGCTGTGCCTGGTGGATGCAGCTGGTGACAGATCACACGGCAGCGCTGGCCAGCAAGCCGGGGCCTGCGTGAAGCGCGATCCGGGAGGACATCATATGATGTCCACCAAGATGGACGAGAGGCCCACCCAGCCTTCAATTTACTATAGGCTGGGCAGGAGGTGGTTAAGCAACAGAGAGCATGGATTCATGAAAGAAGTTGTAAAACAAACCTGATGAGGAGGTAAGTAAAACCTCCACTACTAACATTAATAATCAGAGATTTAAAAAAAATAAGTAAAACCTTGGACAGAGGCGTGGCGGTGGACGTGGTATACTTGGATTTTGCAAAAGTGTTTGACACAGTTCCCCACACACGGATAATGTGTAAGGTAAGGTCTACAGGCTTGCAAAGATCAGTTTGTAAATAGACTAGCTAGAAGTTGGGCAAACAGTTCGGGCCGAGCAAAAGTTCAGCCCAAACTTCGCCTGTTCAGCGAACACCCAAATTTGCAGGGTGCTCGTGGGATGTTCGCCCACTGTGTGCCCCACAATGCGCTGCCCTGTGCATTCTAAGCCCTGATTGGGCAAGGCTTTGCCCAATCAGGGCGCAGAAAAAGCTGGTTGTTTACCGCTTGCCGACTGCCTCCTGTACATATACATCGGGCACGCCTGCCGCAAGCTCCGTGACCGCGCCGGCGGGACCCGCAGACTTGATGCCCGCCGGGTGCCCGCGATCGTGTCACAGAGCGGCAGAACGGGGAGATGCCGATGTAAACACAGCATCTCCCCGTTCTGCCTAGTGACAGGACACTGATCATCTGCTCCCTATCCCTATCATCTGCTCCCGATCAGTGTCGTGTCACTGCTAGCCCTTCTCCCAGACAGTTAGAATCACTCCCTAGGACACACTTAACCCCTCCCCTGCCCCCTAGTGGTTAACCCATTCACTGCCGGTGACATTTTTACAGTAATCAATGCAATTTTATAGCATTGATCGCTGTATTAATGCCAATGGTCCCAAAAATGTGTCAAAATTGTACGATGTGTCCGCCATAATGTCGCAGCCATGATAAAAATCGCAGATCGCCGCCATTACTAGTAAAAAAAAAATATTAATAAAAATGCCATAAAACTATCCACTATTTTGTAGACGCTATAACTTTTGCGCAAACCAATCCATAGACGCTTATTGCAATTTTTTTGACCAAAAATATGTCGAAGAATACGTATCGGCCTAAACTGAGGAAAACATTTTTTTTTTATTTTTTGGGGGATATTGATTATAGCAAAAAGTAAAAGAGAATGCATTTTTTTTCTAAAAATAAAATAAAAACCGCAGAGGTGATCAACAGCCACCAAAAGAAAGCTCTATTTGTAGGGAAAAAAGGATGTCAATTTTGTTTGGGGGCCATGTCGCACGACCGCGCAATTGTCAGTTAAAGCGACGCAGTGCCGAATCGCAAAAAGTGCTCTGGTCTTTGGCCAGCAAAATGGTCCGGGGGTTAAGTGGTTAAGGAGCGGGACCGGGAAGCCAGACATGGCGTCCTTAACAACGGATGAGTCAGTAGCTGTCAATGGGCAATAGAAAAATGCTTAAAAAATGGCCCCCTTCCCTGGCCAAAATGCTAAACAAAAAAAAAAATGCCAAAATCCGTACCAGACACTTATCCAAGCATGCAGTCTGGCAAGCCAGAGAAAGGAGAGGGGAGACAAACACGCACCCCTCCCCCCCACTCTTGAACCATACCAGGCCACATGCCCTCAATATGAGGGGGTGTTGATGGGGACAAGGGACTCTTCCCCACAACCTTGGGCTATAGTCGTGGGGGTCTGCGGGCAGGGGGCTTATCGGAATCTGTAAGCCCCCTTTAACAAGGGGGCTCCCAGATCCCACTCCCCCATGTGAATAAGTATGGGGTACATAGTACCCCTACCCATTCACCCAATAAAGTGTCAAAAATAAATAAAAACAAAGACACGGTTTTCCCCAAATCTTAATTAAATTTGCCCGATGTAGATCAATCGTCAATCCCGGCGCCTGTCGCCACCTTTTGGATCCTAAAAAAGAAAAAAAAAAAGCTCCGCCTGAGACAAAGGCTAACTGCCGAATGCAGGCTCCCCCGTTTGATAGTTCTTATATAGGTAAGGAGCGGGGCCACCTGACGACGTAACCTGGTGGCACCGCCCCCCCTTGTGATGTCACTGACCCAGCATGCACCGAGTTGCGAGGTGAGACCTCCATGGACCAGACCTGTTTTTCTAGCACATCTCACAGATACCCGCTGTTGGGTTCCTCAAACCATTCTTGGACCATTTTTGCAGTGTGGCAGGGCACCTTATCCAGCTGAAAGACGCCACTGCCATTTAGGGTGACCACGTGTCCTGGATTGCCCGGGACAGTCCCGCATTCTGCAGGTCTGTCCCGGGCACCTTCACTCCAGGACAATACAGTGTCCTGGAAAGAAACTGACACAGGTCCCAGCAGATAGATCCCAGGGGTTCATACTGGGACTGGTAGTCCTTTACTTTTGGGGAATGTGACCCCCCCCCCAAAGTGAAGGACTACAGGTCCCAGCATGAACCCCTCAAAGCTGAAGATGTGACATGACACACCCCACACACCAAATAGTGAACTACAGGTCCCAGCATAAACCTGTGAAATCTATGGGATCACACCCTTAGATCTCAGTGGTTCATGCTGGGAGTTGTAGTCCTTCAAATTGGGGGGGGGGGGGTCACATCTTTAGATATCAGGGGTTCATGCTGGGACTTGTAATCCTTCATTGTGGAAGATGTGACCCCCCCCCCCCCCCAAATGAAGGACTAAAGGTCCTACCATAAACCCCACAGAGCTGAATATGTGACCTCCCCCCCCCACCCCCCAACCAGTGAAGAACTACAGGTCCCAGGATGAACCCGTGAAATCTATCTAAATCTATCTATCTATTTAGGAAGGGGGGGGGGTGTCCCTGAATGGCAGTTTGGAAATGTGGTCACCCTACTGCCATTAGGGAACAGGGTTTGCATAGAGGGGTGTACATTTTCAGCCACAATGTTTAGGTAGGTGGCACTTGTCAAAGTAACATCCGCATGTATGGCAGGACCCAAGGTTTCCCAGCAGAACATTGCCCAAAGCGTCACATTGCTTCAGCCGGCTTGCCTTCTCCCCATACTACATCCTGGTGCCATCTCTTCTCCTGGTCAGTGATACACCCACCTGGCCATCCACATGATGTAAAAGAAAACGTGATTCGTCAGATCAGGCCTCCTTCTGCCATTGCTCCGTGGTCCAGTTCTGATGCTCACGGGCATTGTAGGCACTTTTGCCTATGGACACAGGTCAGCATGGGCACCCTGAACGGTGGGCAGCTATGCAAACCCATACACAACCAACTGTGATGGCCATTTTTTTATGCATTCAACACATTAACTTCAGGGACAACATGTTTACTTGCTGCCTAAAATATCCCACTGATTTTCTTATGCCGTTGTAATGAGATAATCGTTGTTATTCACTTAACCCCTTCCTGCCGACCGTACACAAATATGCGTTCATGGCTTGAAGGGGTCATATCGGGGTGATGCCAGCAGCTGCTGGCATCACCCCGGTACTGTCTTTTAGAGCCAGCGGTTGGCTTTTTAGTGATAACAACCGATGCCTCCGGCCGCTCTTCCTGGGCCTCCCTTCCCACCGGGTGACCAGAATTCACCAGTCGGCACGTCCGCCGCCTAGGCTGAGAGCCGAACGAAGCCAGATTCGGCTCCGATCGGATCTCGGATGTAAAATCCCAGAAGGGCCATCGCGGTTTACTCGGCTGCCAATGGCGCAGATTTAGAAAAAAATTACAGTATTCAGCAACTCAGATTTTGGTGATTGGCATACTTTGAAGTGCAAAGGAGGTATTTGGGGTCTTTTAGACCTCCGATCCCTCCATAAAGAGTACCTGTCACCACCTATTACTGTCACAAGGGATGTTTACATTCCTTGTGATAGCAATAAAAGTGATCAGATTATTATTATTTTTTTTTTTTTTGGGGACAATATTAAAAAAATAAAAATTTCATTCAAGCACTTATACTACTTGCATTTAACCACTTCAGTCCCGGAAGAATTGGCTGCTCAATGACCAGGCCGTTTTTTGCGATACGGCACTGAGTTGTTTTAATGTTGTACCCAAACAAAATTGACGTCTTTTTTTTACCACAAATAGAGCTTTCTTTTGGTGGTATTTAATCATCTCTGCTGTTTTTATTTTTTGCGCTATAAACAAAAAAAGAGCGAAAATTTTGAAAAAAAAACATATATATTTTGTACTTTTTGCTGTAATAAACAGCCCCAATTTTTTTCCTCAGTTTAGGCCGATACTTATTCTTCTACATATTTTTGGTAAAAAAAATTAAAAAAAATCCCAATAAGCGTATATTGATTGGTTTGCGCAAAAGTTATAGCGTCTACAAAATAGGGGATATATTTATGGCATTTTCATTTTTTTTACTAGTAATGGCGGCGATCTGCGATTTTTATCAAGACTGAAACATTTTGGCGGACACATCGGACACTTTTGACACATTTTTGGGTCGATTGACAATTATACAGCGATCGGTGCTATAAAAATGCACTGATTCCTGTTTAGATGTCACTGGCAGGGAAGGGGTTAACACTAGGGGGGCGATCAAGGGGGTAACTGTGTTCCCTAGTGTGTGTTCTAACTGTGGGGGATGGGAGTCACTATAGGAGCTGAGAGATTGTGGTTCCTACCTTGTAGGAACTCACGCTCTTTCTCTCCTCTACTCACAGAGCTGGGATGTGTGTGTTTACACACACACACGTCCCTGTTCTGCCTCTCGTGCCCACGATCGCTCATGGCCATCGGTCAGCGATCGCGCGCCTGCTATTCCGCTTAAAGGGACCGTCGTATAGATACGACGGTTCGCGGGATCGTGCCGACCCACCGCAGTATAATGACGGCGGCTGGTCGGCAAGTGGTTAACATATGAAATTAAAACTCTGGGATAAGCCAGTATTGTCAAAATCCATTCATCATGTGTATTCTTCCTTAAATTGTGGTATACTTCCTGTAAAAAAAAACGCTCACTGCTGCTCTCGCTTCTTGTTCAGGGGGACTGGTCTGGTCTCCGCCCCCTCCTGTCGTTTTCTGCAGGCAGCCTATAGTGGGTGGAGCCTGCTAGGTCCCTCCCACCGTTCACCGCTGCTCTCTCTCCTTGTACAGGGTGGCTGGTCTTGTCTCCGCCCCCTCCTGTCATTTTCTGCAGGCAGCCTGTAGTGGGTGGAGCCTGCTGGGTCCCTCCCACCGCTCACTGTTGCTCTCGCTCCTTGTGTAGGGTGACTGGTCTGGCCTCGGCCCCCCTCCTGTCGTTTTCTGCAGGCAGCCTGTAGTGGGTGGAGCCTGCTGGGTCCCTCCCACCGCTCACTGCTGCTCTCGCTCCTTGTGCAGGGTGGCTGGTCTGGTCTCCACCCCCCTCCTGT
Source organism: Lithobates sylvaticus (assembly GCA_028564925.1). Taxonomy (NCBI): domain Eukaryota; kingdom Metazoa; phylum Chordata; class Amphibia; order Anura; family Ranidae; genus Lithobates; species Lithobates sylvaticus. Next base: position 511,824,380 of record CM053030.1, read on the forward strand.
CGTTTTCTGCAGGCAGCCTGTAGTGGGTGGAGCCTGCTGATTCCTTCCCACCGCTCACTGCTGGTCTCGCTCCTTGTGCAGGGTGGCTGGTCTGGTCTCCGCCCTCTCCTGTAGTTTTCTGCAAGCAGCCTATAGCGGGTGGAGCCTGCTGGGTCCCTCACACCGCTCACTGCTGCTCTCTCTCCTTGTACAGGGGGGACTGGTCTTGTCTCCGCCCCCCTCCTGTCATTTTCTGCAGGCAGTCTGTAGTGGGTGGAGCCTGCTGGGTCCCTCCCGCCGCTCACTGCTGCTCTCTCTCCTGCACTGTCTG
>CM053030.1:511829689-512097189 GCA_028564925.1 Lithobates sylvaticus
TTGCATGAAAAAAAAAGAAATGATCCAATTCTCCCATCTACACATTATAGGTGGATGGGGGAATCCTTGCAGTGTGGACCAGTGGTGGAACTACCAGGGTTGCTGTCCTGGCTATTCACAGCGCTGGTCTCTGTCTCCATGGCAGCGGTGGCACATTGGAACCCAGGGATGGTTACTTTATGGGGCTGATGTACAGGAGAGCCAGCACAATTTGTTGTTAGAGATGGGCAGGGCATGTTCAAAATCCCACATGCCCGATCCCGCCAGGAAGCCCACACTGCACGGCGCTAAGCACAAGCAGTGAGACATTTCCTGGTCCGCAGCTGCACAGATCAGGAATGTCTCACTGCCTGTGATTAGCCGTGTGCAGTGTCGGCTTCCTGGCGGGATCGGGCAAGTCGGATTTCAAACACACCTGAGCCCATGTCTAATGGTTGTAGAGTAGACAGTTGACCTCCCTGCAGGTTGCTTAGCAGCAGTGCAGCCTTCTCCGACATGCTGATCGTGATGCAATCCAGGTGATGCTCCTAGTCAAATCCTAGTGTTAAATATCATAGTGATTTTATTGATCAAAGCCCACACCTTACAGGCATAGAGCCCACATGGCTGCTGAACATACGGTTGATGTGGTTGTACTCTTGATGCTAATAAATACTGTGTTTATTAGATCTGACTGGGAGCATCACCTGGATCACATCCCGATCAGCATGTCAACAGAGAAGGTTATACAACATTACTGCTGCTAGGTGACCAGCTGGGGGCTCGGCTCTCTACAACCAATAGTGCCAGCCTTCCCCTGCATGCACCCATAATGTCACCAGCACTAGGTCCTAATAGACTGCTGCCACTGCCAAGGACACAGATGCAAGACCAGCACTGTCAATAGCAGGGGCAGGACAGCAAGAGGAGGCTGGGGAACACCACAGTGGCAGAACACCAAAGACCTTTGCAACCCTGATAGTTCTCCCACTGCTTTGGACCCTTATATTTTCTTGGTTTGCTGGTGACATATATCTCTTGTTTTCTGCCACCCTGGGGATCGTAGTAAAATTGCATTTTATAGTTGCCCCCCTACTTTTGTCCCTGTCCCCCCATGTGCCCCCCCTAAATATGAAAGCTGGAGACGCCACTGCCGCCGGACCTAGTCTGGCGGACAAGCCGCCACACTTTCCAGCTGGGCTTTGCCGGACTTGAAAGCGAACGGACTTGACCACACACGATCACGCTAAAAGTCCGGCGGTTCACGCGATGACGTACAGCACGTACGACGGGACTAGAAAAAGAAAAATACTAGAAAAATACTTGCTACTGAGCATGCGTCCTTTTTGGTCCGCCGGACCATCATACAGACCGCCGTATTGTCCGCCGGACTGCCAAGTTCAACCTAGTCCGCCGGACTTTTGGGTAAAAAAAGTCAGTCAAAGGCCCACACACGATTGGACTGTCCAGCGGACTCTAGTCCGGCGGACAATCCCGCGGGAAAGTCCGCTCTTGTGTACGCGGCATAAGTGGCCAGGCTGTGGAAAAGTCCCACATATGTGGTATCGTAATACTCAGGAGGAGTAGCAGAATGTATTTTGGGTGTCATTTGTGGTATACACATGCCATGTGAGAGAAATAACCTATTACAATGACAATTTTGTAATTTTGTGGAAAAAAAATAAAAAAAAATCGTAATTTTTCAAAGAATTGTGGGAAAAAATGACAACATCAAAAACCTCACCATGCCTCTTACTAAATACCTTGGAATGTCTACTTTCAAAAAAGGGGTCATTTGGGGGTATTTGTACTTTCCTGGCTTGTTCGAGTCACAACGAAATGAGATGCCACCAGTACATCAGATGTGATCAATTTTGTATACTTTGCACCACAGCTTGTAGACTCTCTAACTTTCACAAAGACCAAATAATATCCACTAATTTGGGTTGTTTTTACCAAAGATATGTAGCAGTATAAATTGTGGCCAAAATTTATGAAGAAAAATTAATAATTTGCAAAATTTTATCACAGAAACAAAGAAAAATGAGTTTTTTTTCAAAATTTTCGGGTCTTTGGCCGGATGGTAAGACTGCAGATGAAGGTTCGGCAGACAACCAGGGTGCAGGAGGTAGACCGGCAGCAGGAGCAGCAGCAGACGGCAGAAGTACCAGACAGCAGCAGCAGTAGACCAGCAGTGGATGGCAGCAGAGAAGGACCTGTGCAGGGACACTGGAAGCAGGGATGGTCAGGCAAGCCGGGTCACAACAGGTAAGGCAGTCAGGCAGAGACGGCAGGCAGAGGGATGGTCAGGAGACAAGCCGGAGGTTCAGCAGCAGTAACACAGTCCAAAGCAGGGTCAAACAAGCCGGGGTCAAGGAACGGAGAAGGCAGCAGAGTCAGGCAGGCCGGGTCACAGACAGGATACACAGACAGGTTCAGGTTGGGGTCACAGGTGGGAGCTGAAACGGACAGTGCCGCATGCAGGCAGCTGTCCCCTTTAAATAGGGCCACTGGCGCCAAAGCGGCGCCGATTGCGCACGTGCACGCGCATGGGGGCGCGCGCGCCCGCTATTCGCGCACGGGAGCGCGCGCACATGTCCGGCGGGCGCGCGCCGACGCGCGCGCTGACGCTCAGGGGGACCAGGGCTGCCCAGGTGCCCGCGCACCCTCAGGCTAACGTGCCCAGGGCGGCTAGAGCCCTGATATTGCCCCCTCACAAGGGGCAACCTCCGGGTGCCCACTAGGCGTTGTCTTTCTGGATGGGAAGAAAGGAAGGTACGGATTAGTCTCTTGGCGTGAAGGTTACATTCTGGTTCCCATGAATTACTCTCGGGCCCATACCCCTTCCACTTAATCAGGAACTGTCTCTCCCCCCTACGTCTCCTGCAATCAAGGATGGCCTCCACCTCGTATTCCTCATTGCCCTGGACCAGGACAGATCCGGGCGGGTTTGTACCCCTATCTGGGAAGGGATCGGGCACAGCGGGTTTTAGAAGGGAGACATGGAAGACTGGGTGGACTCTCATAGAGTCGGGCAGGGACAGCTCGTAGGAGACCTCATTGATCTTCCTCTTCACAGGGAAGGGTCCTAGGAACTTGGGAGCAAGCTTCTTAGAGGGACAAGCAAGTTTAAGGTTAGTTGTAGCTAGCCATACCTGGTCGCCCACCTGCAAGTTCAACTCTCCCCTTCTCTTCCGATCGAAGAACTTCTTGCTGTCCTCCTGTGCCTTGGTTATCGCTTCCTGAAGTATCCTGTTGTTGCGGCTGAGGAACGCTGCTGTATCCTGGACTGCCGGGACTGGAGATTCTGGGACAAAGTCGGGGAGAAAAGATAGGTGAAAACCGTAATTGGCAAAAAATGGGGATTGCCCCGTGGCAGAATGGCTGGCATTATTGTAGGAGAATTCTGCTAAGGGTAATAGGGACACCCAATCGTCCTGCACAAAGGACGTGAAGCACCTTATGTATTGCTCCAAAGTCTGGTTGGTGCGTTCCGTCTGTCCATTAGTTTGGGGGTGATATGCGGATGAAAGGGCCAGCTCAATCTTAAGGATCTCGCAAAGGGCCCTCCAAAAACGGGACGTGAACTGAACCCCCCTATCCGAGACTATATTGGCCGGGACCCCGTGCAGCCTGACTATCTCCTTAATGAAAAGGTGGGCAGTCTCTGTGGCGGATGGCGTTCCCCTTAAAGGCAGAAAGTGGGCCATTTTGGACAACCGGTTCACCACTACAAAGATGGCAGAGCACCCCTCTGAGCAAGGAAGCTCGACTATAAAGTCCATTGTTAACATTCGCCAAGGTCGATCAGGTGCAGGGAGAGGCTTCAAAAGTCCCCATGTTCGATTCCTTGACGTCTTGCTGCGGTTACAGACAGGGCAGGAGTCAACATAAGACTTGCAGAATTCCTTCAACTTGGGCCACCAAAAGGTGCGTTGCACCAGCTCCAATGTTTTGTGGCTCCCGAAGTGTCCTGCCAGTGGGTGGTCATGCAGTAAGGTCAGGACCTTCACTCTTACAGTTTCGGGGACGAAGACTTGACTCCCCCTCCAGAGAAGTCCATCACTGGAAGTTAGGGTGACCCCGTGGGGTCCCTGGGAATTGGCGGACGCCTCCCGGATTTGTGACAGCAGATCTGGTTGTAAAAGTAGGAAGTTTCCGGTAGATAGAATGGTATCTGGGGTGGTGGAGTCCTTGGGGTTGTCGAACATCCGAGAGAGGGCGTCAGGTTTAACATTCTTGGAACCGGGACGGTACGTGATATGGAAGCAGAACCTTGAGAAAAACAGAGCCCAGCGGGCCTGTCGGGGTTTGAGTCGCTTGGCAGTTCGTAAGTACTCAAGGTTCTTGTGGTCTGTGTAAATAAGCACTGGGTGATTTGCTCCCTCCAAGAGGTACCTCCATTCCTCTAGTGCTGACTTGATCGCCAAGAGTTCCCGGTCCCCGACATCATAATTCCTCTCGGCTGGAGAAAGTTTCCGGGAGAAAAACCCCACTGGATGCATGGCGTCCTTATTGCCCTGTCTTTGTGACACAACTGCCCCAACCGCTACTTCTGATGCATCGACTTCTAAGATGTAAGGGAGGGCAGGGTCGGGGTGACTGAGGATGGGGGCGGAGGTAAACAGTCTTTTAAGTTGGTCGAAGGCCCCTTGGGCCTCTGGGCCCCAGTGGGAGCGTGTGCCCAGTTTGGTCAGCTGGGTGATGGGGGTGATGATAGCAGAGAACCCCTTAATAAATTTCCTGTAGAAGTTTGCAAATCCAACAAACCGTTGGATGCCTTTCCTGTCTACAGGTGCTGGCCAGTCAAGGACGGCGGACACCTTTTGAGGGTCCATTCTAATGCCTGCCGGAGAGATTTCAAGTCCCAAGAACTGGATCTCCTGCTGCTCAAATTCACATTTCTCGGCCTTTGCATACAGGCCGTGCCGGAGTCGAAGGAGTACCTTGCCCACATGCCCTCGATGTTGTTCCAGGGTTTGAGAGAAAATCAAGATATCGTGCAGATAGACGATTACGAAAATGTCCAAGAAGTCCCTGAGTACATCGTTGATGAAATGCTGGAATGTGGCCGGGGCATTACAGAGCCCGAAGGGCATGACCAGGTACTCGTAGTGGCCGAAGCGGGTCCGGAAAGCCGTCTTCCACTCGTCTTCGGCCCGAATGCGGACCAGGTTGTATGCTCCCCTTAGGTCCAACTTGGTGAAGACTGTTGCCGATCTCAGTTTTTGAAAGAGCTCGGGGATCAAGGGCAGAGGTTACCGGTTCTTGACCGTAATCTTGTTGAGCTCCCGGTAATCCACGCAGGGCCTCAAGGTCTGATCTTTTTTGGTGACGAAGAATATACCTGCGCCAGCAGGAGAAGTGGAATGGCGGATGAACCCTTTTTTCAAGTTTTCTGAAATGTAAGTCTTTAAGGCTTCCTGTTCTTTCTCGGAGAGAGGGAATATGCGACCAAACGGGATTTCGGCCCCAGGGAGGAGCTTGATGGGGCAGTCATAGGAGCGGTGGGGCGGAAGGGAGTCTGCTCCCCGCTTGCTGAACACATCCAGGAAATCATGGTAAGGTTGGGGTACAGACTGGCACAGATCCTGGTCAGAGTCTAGACAAAGCAAGGTAGGAGGTGTCCTGGGGGTTGTGGGTAGGCAGTGTTCCTGGCAGTAGTGAGATTGGAACTCAACCTCCCCGGTGGACCAGTGGATCAGCGGGTTATGGGCCTGGAGCCATGGCATACCCAGAATGACTGGGAAAAGGGGAGAGGAGATCACGTCCATGGTTAGGAGCTCCTGATGTTGCGGGAAAATTGTAGCGGGTAAAGGCAGAGTCTCTTGGGTCACCTGGCCAGACTTAATACGGGACCCATCCGCCAGGAACACAGAAAGTCCTTGGGTCTTCTTCTGGAGAGGAAGGCGTGAGTGTTGGCAAAGGTGGCATCCACGAAACAGCTTCACGCCCCGGAGTCAATGATGGCGTTGGTGAGTATTGTCCTTCCCTGGCACTGCAACGACAGAGGAAGGGTAAGGTAAATAGTACTGGCTGGACAGGGTGCAGAGGGAGAAGAAACGGATGACAAGCACTTACGTGTCTTGACAGGGCAACTATTCACAAAATGTCCGGAGCCCCCACAGTACAGGCACAGATTCAACTGGCGGCGTCGGGCCCGTTCCTCGGGCGTCAAGGGAGAACGTAGGAGACCGATCTGCATCGGTTCGGAGCCATCCGGAGCAGGTCCCATGGGGGATGCAGAGGGAGCAGGTAGGTAACGGGTGGCAGGAACAGGAGCCCTTGCGACCATCCAGGCTGGGCGATTGGGTAATGCGGAGCGTTCAGCTCGGCGCTCTCGCAGGCGACGGTCCAACTGAATCGTCAGAGTGACGAGATCCTCAAGATCCTCTGGGACTCCTACACGGGCCAGTTCATCTTTCAAACCCTCCGAGAGGCCCATGCGGAACTGGTGTCTGAGAGCCGCATTATTCCATTGAGTATCCGCGCTCCAACGCCTGAAGTCCGTGATATAGTCCTCGGCCGTCCTGCGACCATGCTGGAGCGCGGATAGGGCGGATTCAGCTGTAGCCGTGCGTTGAGGGTCATCGTACAGCTGTGCCATTGCCTGGAAGAAGGAGGCTAAGGACTGGGTCATGATGCTGTTAGTTCCCAGAAGACGGTGGGCCCAGGACTGGGGTTCTCCTTGTAGAAGGGACACCACGAATCCCACTTTGGTGACCTCCAGGGAGAAGGTCCGGGGTTGCAGGGCAAAATATAGCTGGCAGGCATCCCGGAAGGCCTGAAACTTGGACCGGTCACCTGAGAACCTTTCTGGAACAGGCACTCTAGGCTCGGGAGGCAGCATCACCACTGTCGGTTGAGGGGCAGGTTGCACTGGCGGTGGGGGAGGTGCAGCAGCCATGGGGCCGGCGAGTTGTTGTACTTGGCCTTCCAGCTTGGTATATTCCTCCTGCAGGGATTTCACTGCTTGTGTAAGGGCTGCCAGGTGGGAGCAAAACTCCCGCATGGTAGAGGCTCCTTCCGCAGGCTCAGTCATATTGGCTGTCCGTACTGTTAGGTACCTGGTAGTGATGAGCCTGACTTGGTGGTTGGAGACCTCTCTTACAACTCTGGTTCAGGGCCTGCTGGATTGGGAACAGCGTAGCCGTGAACACAGCGCGTAGGAGTGTCCGTATGGATGCAGGTGGCCGATGCTGGGTGGATGCAGGTCTTTGGCCGGATGGTAAGACTGCAGATGAAGGTTCGGCAGACAACCAGGGTGCAGGAGGTAGACCGGCAGCAGGAGCAGCAGCAGACGGCAGAAGTAGCAGACAGCAGCAGCAGTAGACCAGCAGTGGACGGCAGCAGAGAAGGACCTGTGCAGGGACACTGGAAGCAGGGATGGTCAGGCAAGCCGGGTCACAACAGGTAAGGCAGTCAGGCAGAGACGGCAGGCAGAGGGATGGTCAGGAGACAAGCCGGAGGTTCAGCAGCAGTAACACAGTCCAAAGCAGGGTCAAACAAGCCGGGGTCAAGGAACGGAGAAGGCAGCAGAGTCAGGCAGGCCGGGTCACAGACAGGATACACAGACAGGTTCAGGTTGGGGTCACAGGTGGGAGCTGAGACGGACAGCGCCGCATGCAGGCAGCTGTCCCCTTTAAATAGGGCCACTGGCGCCAAAGCGGCGCCGATTGCGCACGTGCACGCGCACGGGGGCGCGTGCGCCCGCTATTCGCGCACGGGAGCGCGCGCACATGTCCGGCGGGCGCGCTGACGCTCAGGGGGACCAGGGCTGCCCAGGTGCCCGCGCACCCTCAGGCTAACGTGCTCAGGGCGGCTAGAGCCCTGACACCCCCCGATCACAGCCTGAGCAACAAAAACTAAAGAGCCTTCTGCAAGAATCCTCAAACATGGCAACAGCACCGCTTCTCATGACTGCAAATGACCTTTCCCATCCTTCTATGAACTTCACCCATCTCTCCTAATTGAGGTTAATCAGGAAGGCCGTATTTTAGATTTCCCTTGTATTTCACCACTGTGTCAGTACAAGCAGCTTGGTAACCGGCCAACGCCGTGTCTAAAACGGTTAGCTCTCGTCTAATATTCTTCTCTTCCAAATTCTGATTAAGATAAATAAATGAAGACTCTGCCGTTTACAACAACCAGGGGGGGGGGGGGGGGGGGGGGGGGGGGGGGGGGGGGGGGGGAGACGAGCAAGGGAATTAAACTTCATTAAAACTTTGCAACTCAATGTTTTTGTTTCTGTAAGTAAATAGTCGGGTTGTCACTTCTTCACGCCAAACCCGGACACTTTAGCAGCGCACAGTATTTATTTTTATTTTTTTATCAGCATACACTATAGAATTGTAACAGACCTGTAACTGACAATTCAGTTCTGGTTCCCACTTTAATTCATAACAATTTATTCTCACTTTATATTCTTAACAAGCAATAAAGCTTTAAAACAAGATCTTACAAACCTCTGCAGCTGAATGTACTGTGTAGTAATTCCTCCTTAAAGTTTACAGCAGAAAGCACATTCCCTTTCATTTCAGCAGCTCCGCCCCCCCCCGGCTACCCCTCCCACCAGTGACTTAGCAGCTCAACTCACTCTACTCCCCGTTCCAAGCTTTTACTTGACAGCTCAGGTGACCCTGCCCCCCCCTCTCAGCAGTTACTTGACAGCTCAGGTGACCCTGTTCCCCCCTCTCAGCAGTGACCTGACAGCTCAGGTGACCCTGTTCCCCCCTCCCAGCAGTGACTTGACAGCTCAGGTGACCCTGCCCCCCCCCCCCCCATCCCAGCAGTTACTTGACAGCTCAGGTGACCCTGTTACCCCCTCTCAGCAGTGACTTGACAGCTCCCCCCGTTCCCCCACCCCTTCCCCCCTTCCCTCCCTCACCCCCACCCCACCCCTTCCCTTCCCTCCCCTTCCTCCCTTCCCCCCCCTTTTTTCCCCCCTCCCCCCCCATCCCCCCCCCCTCCCCCCCCCCCCTTCCCCTTTTCCCTCCACCCCGCCCCCCCTTCCCCCCGCCTTCCCCCCTCCCCCCCATCCCCCCCTCCCCCCCCACCGCCCCCTCCCCTTTCCCCTCCTCCCCCCCCCTCCCCCCTTCCCTTCCCTTCCCTTCCCCCCCCCCTCCCCCCCTCCTGTTCCCCCCCCCGTCCCCCCTGTTCCCCCCCCTCCCCCCTCCCTCCCCACCCCCCCCCCCCCTTCCCCCTCCCTCCCCTCCCCCGTTCCTTCCCTTTCCTTCCCCCCCCCCCCTTCCCCCCGTTTCCTACCCTCCCCCCCCCCCCCCCCCCCCCCCCCCCCCCGCTCTCCTCCCTTCCCCTCCCTTTCCCCCCCCCCGCCCCCCCCCCCCCCCCCCCCCCCCCCCCACCCCCCCCCCCTCCGTCCCCCCCCCCCCCCTCCCCTTCCTTCCCCCTCCTCCCCCCCCCCCCCCCCCCCCCCCCCAGGCCCCCCCCCCCCCCCCCCCCCCCCCCCCCCCCCCCCCCCCCTCCCCCCCCCCCCCCCCCCCCCCCCCCCCCCTCCCCCCCCCCCCCCCCCCCCCCCCCCCTCCCCCCCCCCCCTCCCCCCCCCCCTCCCCCCCCCCCCCCCCCCCCCCCCCCCCCCCCCCCCCCCTCCCCCCCCCCTCCCCTCCCCCCCCCCCCCCCCCCCCCCGCCCCCCCCCCCCCCCCCCCCGCCCCCCCCCCCCCCCCCCCCCCCCCCCCCCCCCCACCCTCCCCCCGCCCCCCCCTCCCCCCCCCCGCCCCCCCGCCCCCCCCCCCCCCCCCCCCCCCCCCCCCCCCCCCCCCCCCCTCCCCCCCCCCCCCCCCCCCCCCCCCCCCCCCCCCCCCCCGCCCCCCCACCCCGCCCCTCCCCCCCCCCCCCCCCCCCCCCCCCCCCCCCCTCTTCCCCCCCCCCCCCCCCCCCCCCCCCCCCCCCACCCCCCCCAAAAGACCCTGCTCCCCCCTCCCTGCAGTGACTTGACAGCTCAGGTGACCCTATTCCCCTCTCTCAGCAGTGACCTGACAGCTCAGGTGGCCCTGCTCCCCCTCTCAGCAGTGACCTGACAGCACAGGTGACCCTGTTCCCCCCTCTCAGCAGTGACCTGACAGCTCAGGTGACCCTGTCCCCCTTCCCAGCAGTGACTTGACTGCTCAGGTGACCCTGCTCTCCCCCCCCAGCAGTGACTTGACGGTTTAGATGACCCTGCTCCCCCCTCCCTGCAGTGACCTGACAGCTCAGGTGACCCTGTCCCCATTCCCAGCAGTGACTTGACTGCTCAGGTGACCCTGCTCCCCCCTCCCAGAAGTGACTTGACAGCTCAGGCGACCCTGCTCCCCCCTCCTTGCAGTGACTTGACAGCTCAGGTGGCCCTGCCCCCCCTCTCAGCAGTGACCTGACAGCTCAGGTGACCCTGTTCCCTCCCTCCCAGCAATGCCGTGGCAGCTCAACTCCCCCTGCTTCCCTCACCCAGCATTGATTTGACAACTCATCTGATCCTGCTCCCCCTCTCAGCAGTGACTTGACAGCTAAACTAACCCTGCCCCCCTCCCAGAAAACTGAAATTCCTATTGCAGGGGGTGCCTAAAATCTGACTTGTATCTTAGCGCAGGCATCTGGGTAAATCAATTATCCAATCACACGAGCAGGAAATTATTTTTCTGGGGGTGTTCTTTACACCAACAATGTACAGAATGCCTCCAGACTGCCATGAGCTGTACAGAAAATTACAACGGCTGCAGATTGAAAAGGAAAAGTACTGTAATTGTTAATAACATTAAAGCGATATTAAACCAAAAAGCAAACATTTATTATATTGCAGCTTACCAATCATTACATGTGATGGATGCATTTGTCTTTTTTTTTAGGCTTTCTTTCTTCTATTTTCCCCTGAACTGCCTAGTAAGTCTGTTGTTTTTAAAAAGCACAAGCTCTCCAGCAGAATGTATCCGTTACAGAGATGAGACAAAACATTTACCACTGACAGGGGTGCTTACAATGATCAACTGTTATTTATTTATGTAAAACCTTTATCCCTAGAGAATAAAACTGTTTGCTGTAACTGCCTAAAAATGTGAGCTAGAGTTTGGCTTACATTTGTTAGTGTATTTCAATTTGCTAGCTCATTAAACTCACTCCTCCGCCCAGACTGACAAGGCTGCTGTCCAAATGTGCCCCCTGTACTCCTTCCTCCAGAGTGTAGGCACACTAATACAGGAGGTGTGTTACTGGAAGGTTGGGAGTCACGATGAAACTCTGTTGAAGGTTGGGAGTCGCTATGGAACTCTGTTGAAGGTTGGGAGTCGCTGTGGAACTCTGTTGAAGGTTGGGAGTCACTGTGGAACTCTGTTGAAGGTTGGGAGTCGCTATGGAACTCTGTTGAAGGTTGGGAGTCGCTATGGAACTCTGTTGAAGGTTGGGAGTCGCTATGGAACTCTGTTGAAGGTTGGGAGTCACTATGGAACTCTGTTGAAGGTTGGGAGTCACTATGGAACTCTGTTGAAGGTTGGGAGTCACTATGGAACTCTGTTGGAGGTTGGGAGTCGCTATCGGACACTGTTGGAGGTTGGGAGTCGCTATGGAACTCTGTTGAAGGTTGGGAGTCGCTATGGAACTCTGTTGAAGGTTGGGAGTCACTATGGAACTCTGTTGAAGGTTGGGAGTCACTATGGAACTCTGTTGAAGGTTGGGAGTCACTATGGAACTCTGTTGAAGGTTGGGAGTCACTATGGAACTCTGTTGAAGGTTGGGAGTCACTATGGAACTCTGTTGAAGGTTGGGAGTCACTATGGAACTCTGTTGAAGGTTGGGAGTCACTATGGAACTCTGTTGAAGGTTGGGAGTCACTATGGAGCTCTGTTAAAGGTTGGGAGTCACTATGGGACACTGTTGGAGGTTGGGAGTCACTATGAAACTCTGCTGAAGGTTGGGAATCACTATGGAACTCTGTTAAAGGTTGGGAGTCACTATGAAACTCTGCTGAAGGTTGGGAGTCACGATGGAACTCTATTGAAGGTTGGGAGTCACTATGGAACTCTGTTGAAGGTTGGGAGTCACTGTGGAACTCTGTTGAAGGTTGGGAGTCACTGTGGAACTCTGTTGGAGGTTAGGAGTCACTATGGAACATGATTGGAGGTTAGGAGTCACTATGGAACACTGTTGGAGGTTGGGAGTCACTATGGAACACTATCGGAGGTTGGGAGTCACTATGGAAAACTGTTGAAGGTTGGGGGTTCACTATGGAACACTGTTGAAGGTTGGGGGGTCACTATGGAACACTGTTGAAGGTTGAAGTCCCTATGGAACACTGTTGAAGGTTGCGGGGGTCACTATGGAACACTGTTGGAGGTTGGGAGTCACGATGGAACACTGTTGGAGGTTGGGAGTCACGATGGAACACTGTTGGAGGTTGGGGGGTCACTATGTAACACTGTTGGTGGTTTGAAGTCACTATGGAACACTGTTGGTGGTTTGAAGTCACTATGGAACCGTGTTAGAGGTTTGGGGTCACTATGGAACATGGTTGGAGGTTGGAAGTCACTATGGAACAGTGTTAGAGGTTTAGGGTAACTATGGAACACTGTTGGAGGTTGGAAGTCACTATGGAACAGTGTTAGAGGTTTGGGGTCACTATGGAACTCTGTTGAAGGTTGGGAGTCGCTATGGAACTCTGTTGAAGGTTGGGAGTCACTATGGAACTCTGTTGAAGGTTGTGAGTCGCTATGGAACTCTGTTGAAGGTTGGGAGTCACTATGGAACAGTGTTAGAGGTTTGGGGTCACTATGGAACACTGTTGGAGGTTGGAAGTCACTATGGAACAGTGTTGGAGGTTATGGGTCACTATGGAACATGGTTGGAGGTTGGGAGTCACTATGGAACATTGTTGGAGGTTGGGAGTCACTATGGAACATTGTTGGAGGTTGGGAGTCACGATTGAACATGGTTGGAGGTTGGAAGCCACTATGGAACAGTGTTAGAGGTTTGGGGTCACTATGGAACACTGTTGGAGGTTGGGGGGTCACTATGTAACACTGTTGGAGGTTGGAAGTCACTATGGAACACTGTTGGAGGTCTGAAGTCACTATGGAACAGTGTTAGAGGTTTGGGGTCACTATGGAACACTGTTGGAGGTTTGGAGTCACTATGGAACACTGTTGGAGGTTGGGGGGGGTCACTATGTAACACTGTTGGAGGTTGGAAGTCACTATGGAACAGTGTTAGAGGTTTGGAGTCACTATGGAACACTGTTGGAGGTTGGGGGGGTCACTATGTAACACTGTTGGAGGTCAGAAGTCACTATGGAACAGTGTTAGAGGTTTGGGGTCACTATGGAACACTGTTGGAGGTTGGGGGGGTCACTATGTAACACTGTTGGAGGTTGGAAGTCACTATGGAACACTGTTGGAGGTCAGAAGTCACTATGGAACAGTGTTAGAGGTTTGGGGTCACTATGGAACACTGTTGAAGGTTGGGAGTCACTGTGGAACTCTGTTGGAGGTTAGGAGTCACTATGGAACACGATTGGAGGTTAGGAGTCACTATGGAACACTGTTGGAGGTTGGGAGTCACTATGGAACACTGTTGGAGGTTGGGAGTCACTATGGAACACTGTTGAAGGTTGGGGGGTCACTATGGAACACTGTTGAAGGTTTGGGGGGTCACTATGGAACACTGTTGAAGGTTGAAGTCCCTATGGAACACTGTTGAAGGTTGGGAGTCGCTATGGAACTCTGTTGAAGGTTGGGAGTCGCTATGGAACTCTGTTGAAGGTTGGGAGTCACTATGGAACAGTGTTAGAGGTTTGGGGTCACTATGGAAAACTGTTGGAGGTTGGAAGTCACTATGGAACAGTGTTGGAGGTTTGGGGTCACTATGGAACATGGCTGGAGGTTGGGAGTCACTATGGAACATTGTTGGAGGTTGGGAGTTACTATAAAACATTGTTGGAGGTTGGGAGTCACTATGGAACATGGTTGGAGGTTGGAAGTCACTATGGAACAGTGTTAGAGGTTTGGGGTCACTATGGAACACTGTTGGAGGTTGGAAGTCACTATGGAACAGTGTTAGAGGTTTGGGGTCACTATGGAACACTGTTGGAGGTTGGGGGGGGTCACTATGTAACACTGTTGGAGGTTGGAAGTCACTATGGAACACTGTTGGAGGTCAGAAGTCACTATGGAACAGTGTTAGAGGTTTGGGGTCACTATGGAACACTGTTAGAGGTTGGAAGTCACTATGGAACAGTGTTGGAGGTTTGGGGTCACTATGGAACATTGTTGGAGGTTGGGAGTCACTATGGAACATTGTTGGAGGTTGGGAGTCACTATGGAACAATGTTGGAGGTTGGGAGTCACTGTGGAACACTGTTGGAGGTTGGGGGCATTATGGGGGCTGGAGGCTCTGCAGCAGGCTGGGGGGACACTGTGAGAGACTGGATGGCACTGTGGCGTGAGGGATGATGACGCTTTGGGGTCTCAGGGCACTATGGGAGGCTGTGGACATTATGGGAGCTGGGGGGGGGGGGGGGGTACTGTAGTAGGTTAAGGGTTCTGCTGCTCACTTGAGACCCAAGTAGAGGAAGGCCATGGCCCATTAGTTGGAAACCATTTATCTAAAGGACTCGGAGCATATCCAGAAACACACACACCAACACAGAAGATGCATTTTTTTCCCACTGCTAGCTGCTCAGCAAGGCCGCAAGGATATTAAAAAAAACAGCTCTACAATGCTAAAATCTGCTCTCGCACACGGCCGGCGTGCTTTGACTAAGCCAGTATTATTTTCTTGGCCCGAAAGACACAATGTCTTTTTTTTTCTTCCAGCATTCGCAAATATCACGGAAATCTGTATTACGTCCTGACACTTGAAATTGTATTTTTAAGGTTTTCCTGTTCGCCGTTTTATTCTTTCAAAATGTCTTATTAAAGTGTGTAATAGAAACTTCCACCAGGTAGTACCAGACTTTCCATGTAAGTCGTTCTGTTTTTTTGGAAAGGCGACTTTATTTAATAGTCTGGGATAATGCCTCTGAAGGATATGCGTTTCCTCTCCTCACTACAATCCCCCATTATTAAAGATTTAGGTCTAAGGATACAATTAAGATGGGAAGGCGAGCGCTCGAAGGATTCTTATTTTTCCTGAAAGTCGAATCGTATTTCTCCCGTCGATGGTTTGACGTTGAGGAATGCGGGTCATTACGGCGGGAAGGTTTTGCCAGGATAAACGTACCTGCATGGTTCCAGCCTGCTGGCCGCGGATCCGGTCTTTGTTGGGCTGTGAGATCATATACAACGCAAAATGTTTCTCATTTAAGTGGATTTGGTGGAACTTCCCCGGAATGGAAACCTATGTTGTAAATCTGCCTTTGAAAAGCACCAAAGAAAAAAAAAAAAAAAAAAAATTACACATGGCCGGTTTTAAAAGGCTTTTGTAGTCCGTGTAATCTCTCGTATGGTACTACTTGTAAAGGGCTTTGGGGTTTTTTATTTTTTTTTATTTTTTATTTAACCTTTGCAGGTGCAAAAGGAGGCCGATATTAAATTATGTTTTTAATGGTTTCTGGGTCAGCAGAACGTTTGTCAGTGTATTACAGTATATGACTCTGACGGCTCTGTGTCTTGTTTCAATGGAACTCCAGCCAAATGTATTATAAAAATAACATGTTTATTTTTTATTTTTTTTTTGTGATGTGTTTTAGATACTGTGTATATTTTATATATATATATATATATATATATATATATATATATATATATATAATATATATATATATATATATATATATGTATTAATATTAATAAAAAAATATATATATGTGTATATGTGTAAATATATATATATTTTTTTTTTTTATTAATTTTCTTTTTTTTAATGTGTGCATGTATATATTTTTTAATGTAAGGAGGAGGTAAGAATTGTTCTAGGAGGGGAAATTTGGGAAGCTGTGCTAGGACTAGTGGGGATTTGGGGGTTTGTGCTAGAAAAGGTAAATTGATGGGGGGGTTGTGCTAAGATGCTAAGAGAATTTTTGGGGTAGGGGGATTTGTGCTAGTAGGAGATTTTTTTTGTGGGGGGGTGGATTTGTGCTATTAGGGGAATTTTTTTTGGGGGGGGGCGGTGGATTTGTGCTGGGAGAAAGGGTTAGGAATAGGAGAGGGGAGGATTTTTGTTCGGAGGGGAAGTTTGAGGGGTAGAGGATTTTGTGCTAGGGAAGGGGGATTTTTTTTAGGGGGGGGTGTGGAATGAGAGGATTTGTGCTAAGCATGCAGATTGGCGCTCCATTTTTTTTTCTTGGGGGGTGGGGTTTTCCTCACATAATGCTCATACATCTTGGGGGGCGCAATTTGGCATGTTCGCCCTGGGCTCTAGATGACCTTGTCCCAGCACTGTGTATATATATATATATATATATATATATATATATACACATACTGGGATTTATGCAGCTATGGTATGACGCTATACTGGTAATGGTGATGATTGTGATAGTGTGGGGGGGCAATCTGGCACTAACCGACCCTCGCTGGGGACACTAACTGACACTGACATCAATAGTGACACTATTGCAGTGATCGTATATATTACTGCACTCTGTACACTTTATTAATGACACTGGCTGGGAAGGGGTTAACATCAAGTGGCATTTAAGGAGTTAACTGTGTGCCTAACAAGTGTAATGTGTGTAATATGGGCTGCTTTTACTAACAGATCTTGCAGTTTTTTTCTCCCTGAAACAGCCAGATCGATGATCTGTGTACAGAGCTCTGTGTGTTTGTATACACAGAGCTCTGTGCTGTGATTGGCTACAGCCGATCAGCAGGTCAGCCATAAATCATTCACTGGGACCTGCTGCCAAAATCCTGCTGTAGCTAGTGCTAGTTAGCAGGATGGGTGCCCCTCTAGCCCGGAACAGGCTGGATCACGTACATGCCGGTTATTTTTGGGCTTACCATTACCTTCTTGACCTCGTATGCGTCTAGGGGTTTCCCAAGGTAGATGGTCCAAAGAACTGCAGAGACCGACACTGGATCCGCTTTAGGGATTTTTATTTGCAAAATGGTAGACAAAACACAGTCTCTCAATAAAGGAATAGAGGGTGTAGGTAGGAAGCTCAGGTACTCTTAGAACTGCTTGAAATTGAATGTCTCTCACTATAGAATCCAGAGAATAACCATTCGCAACTGGATATTACAGCCATCAGATAAATCTCCTCTTAGTGGACTTAGGAGCCGATAGGTGATTCAGATAGAGCAAAGTCTCTGCCACAGACTTGGTTGTAACTGAAGTATATATGAAGTCAGAGAACCCTCATACGGTACCAGTATCTTGCAGCCGGTCCGGCGATACCGTACGAGTGTGGATTCACCTGGTGTCTTTCAACTTAGCTTCCAGGCTCTTGCCGAGCAGCCAGCCTTGTGCGTGGCCCTATTCTGAAGAGTCCTCCCCTGGTTGCCTTCTCAGTTGCTGGGCCTCTCCAAAGACGAGACGGCACCGGACCACCTTAGAATTCTCCTTCCAGTTACTGTGCCCCGGGCTAGCCAGCCACGAGACTCGGAATTGGATGGATCTGCACCCCAGGCCATGAGGGCCCCTTAGGGCTGGTCAGGAGGACCAGGACCAAACAGACAGAAAGATCTTCTGGACCGGAAACCCAGAACCACGTGACCTCAGTACCTTAAGTACCCTCTCCCAGAAAGCACAGCGAGACAACACACTCACTGGTTGGTTTCAAGAGAGATTGGCACCCAATGCGTCCAACCAGACTGCATTCCTGTGCTTGCCAGGAGTGACACCAACACCGAATGTCTCTCACTATAGAATCCAGAGAATAGCCATTCGCAACTGGATATTACAGCCATCGGATAAATCTCCTCTTAGTGGATTTAGCAGCCGATAGGTGATTCAGATAGAGCAAAGTCTCTGCCACAGACTAGGTTGTAGAACTTGTAAATGAAAAGTCTCTGCCACAGATTTGGTTGTAGAACTTGTAAATGAAAAGTCTCTGCCACAGACTTGGTTGTAACTGAAGGATATACGAGCTTAGAGAACCCTCACACGGTACCAGTATCTTGCAGCCGGTCCGGCGATATCGTACGAGTGTGGATTCACCTGGTGTCCTTTCAACTTGGCTTCCAGACTCTTGCCGAGCAGCCAGCCTTGTGCGTGGCCCTCTTCTGAAGAGTCCTCCCCTGGTTGCGTTCTCAGTTGCTGGGCCTCTCCAAAGACGAGACGGCACCGGACCACCTTAGAATCCTGCTTCCAGTAACTGTCTCGGGCTAGCCAGCCCGAGACTTGGAATTGGATGGATCCGCACCCCAGGCCATAAGGGCCCCTAAGGGCTGGTCAGGAGGACCAGGACCAAACAGACAGAAAGATCTTCTGGACCGGAACCCAGAACCACGTGACCTCAGTACCTTAAGTACCCTCTCCCAGAAGGCACAGCAAGACGACACACTCACTGGTTGGTTCCGAGAGAGATTGGCACCCAATGCGTCCAACCGGACTGCGTTCCTGTGCTTGCCAGAGGTGACACCGACACCTATGGCCAAGCAGAACACACTGCAATCCAGCCAAACTGGTACTGAGACCAGAATTTAGAACAATTAACCCCAAAATAGTTTATAAAAACCGCAGAGGTGATCAAATACCACCAAAAGAAAACTATTTGTGGGAAAAAAAGAACGTCAATTTTGTTTGTGAGCCACGTCGCACGACCGCGCAATTGTCAGTTAAAGCGACGCAGTGCCGAATTGCAAAAAGTGCTCTGGTCAGGAAGGGGGGTAAATCCTTCCGGGGCTGAAGTGGTTAAGGGGGAACACTGAGAACTCTGATGTACGGAGAGGACTCTGATGTAAGGGGGAACACTGTGGCCTCTGGTGTAAAGGGGAACTCTGATGTAAGGGGTGCTCTGAGAACCCTGATTTACCTTAGCGTACTTACTCAGAGGCAGGAGAGAGAAGGAGGGAGACTTCAGTCACAGCCAGGGTTGGATGGCGAGCTCACTCACCCCTTCAAATTTCAGGTCCCCACTTTCCTTTTCTGAGGCACAGTGCTGGGGATTGCAGTGTGGGCAGACACAGAGGGGGGCGGGGGAAGGGGTGCAGGTTGATTCCCTCTCTCCTCTCCCATCTGTGTGTGTCTTTGGGGGGAAATTGTTAGTGCTGGCTTTGGGCAGTGTGAAAGAGAGTGTAACAGACACTCTCAGCTTAGTAAACTGCAGCCAGCAACCCTGCTTGGAAGCCATAGTCCGGTCTGAATAATGTGTCCGGGTTTCAGGCAGTCTGAAACCCGGACACATGATTCCAAACCCGAACTGTCCGGGTGAATCCTGGACAGGTGGCAACCCTAGACCTATTGCTTCTGGGGGAACCTATTACTGACAGAGTGGGGTCCATTGTGTTGGAAAAGCAACAGCAAGGAGCTTTTTACATTGTGAACTATATATATATGCATCATACCATTGTATCCAGCAGGTGGCACTGCAGTGTTATAATGTGTATTCTATGGTAAAGTAATAAGAGGAAGTGCTTTCCTCTCTGTGCACTCGTTTGTTGTTCTCTTCCTGTCTCATGATGTAAAGATATGCACTGCAATCCTCCATAAAAGTAAAGCTATTGCTGCAAACAAGAAGCTTCCAGTGCATGATTTCAATACTCTGACAACAAATTGTTGTTGGGGCAGTCTATTGTTGTGTGAGGGATCTATTGTTGCTGGGGTTAAGGTCTATTGTTGCTGGGGGGACCTGTTGTTGCTGGGGTGGGGTCCATTGTTGCTGGGGGAGTCTATTGTAGTGTGAGAGATCTATTTTATCTGGGGTGCGATCTATTGTTGCTGGGAGGACCTGTTGTTGCTGGGGTGGGTTCAATTGTTGCTGGGGGGGATCTATTGTTGGGGGGACCTGTTGTTGCTGGGAGGACCTGTTGTTGCTGGGGTGGGTTCTATTGTTGCTGGGGGGGACCTATTGTTGCTGGGGGGGCTATTATTGCTGGGGGAGTCTATTGTAGTGTGAGGGATCTATTGTTGCTGGGGTGCGGTCTATTGTTGTTAGGGGGGCCTGTTGATGGGGTGGGGTCTATTGTTGCTGGGGGGACCTGTTGTTGCTGGGACAGGGTCTAAGAAATACACAGGAGAAAATGCATATTGACAAGGGAGTGTAGAGGTGGGTGGGGCGTCTACTGACATCACGATTCCACCCACCGAGCTCCGGACAACAGACCCACCCACCCAATCTGCAGTTTTTCTGGTTTCATAACAGACAGAGGGGAGACATTTGACAGGTAAAGATACAGGCAGGAGGCGTGCATATCCTTATAGATAACCCCTATGGCAGTAGTTTATAAAGGATGACATTGGGTTTACATCCACTTTAATATCTACAGGACACTTGTTATATACAAGAATGTGTTTTGTCATCCTGGTAGCATTTGGAAATGCATATTTCATCTGACAATATTTGCAAATCCCATTTTTTTTTTCAGAAGAACTTGTAATGTGAAAATGCCTCCATATGCTAGATGTTGGTCTCACCATTTTTTCTTAGGGGAGTAGGAAATTAAAACAAGAAAAAATCACTACTTTGCAAGAAGACACTAATCTATGGTTGTGTGTGGGGGTGGGGGAAGAACCAGATTGCTGGTAATTAAATTACTATTTACACAAAAGTTTATAACGATAAACTAATGTAGCTAAATTAATTTAGTTTTCTGGATTCAGAATGAGATAAATGTAAACTCTTACCATTTTTTTTTAATTAAGTATATACTTTCAGGTCCTTTTTGTTGCTCTGAATTTTCTTCCAACTAGCACTACAACATATCTTTTGAGGCCTAGTGAAGAGGACAGAACAAACCAAACACAACCCACCAACATGCAAAAGCAAAACTGTTTCTTGTCACAATAGCAGCACAGCACCTCCTAAAGGAAGAAATGCAAACTGTTCTTGCATTGGAGGGTTCAGTTTGTTACCTAGGACTTGCTTGTCCTCACTCACAGAAATTAGAATAATCTGATATCATAATTTTTTTTTTAGAAATGATTTGTAAAATATTTGAACACCCTGTCTTAAAATATTTTATTCATCATGTTAAAATAAAATATTCCACAATTTTTTTTTTCTTTTTTATTTCAATTTTTTTCAATTTTTGGGTAAAAAAACAAAAAAGCCTTCAGGAAAAGAACAGAAAAAAAGTGTTTTTTTCCCGAATTCTTCCGGTTTTATTCCGGGCCTTCCCATCTCTACCCCTGCCCTCCAAAGCAGCTAACCAAGCACACATTTGTGAGACCAGATATAGTGAGTGCAGGGTCCTGAGTTTAGTGTCTCTTTAACCGCTTCCCGACCGCCTCATGTAGATATACGTCTACAGAATGGCACGGGCAGGCAAAAGCACGTACGGGTACGTCCCCTTTAATTTGCCTGCCCGGGGGGCGCACGCGCGCCGCCAGCGGCGCACTCGCGACCCGGTCGGGAGCTCCGTGACCACGGCCGCGGGACCAGCGGACCCGATCGCCGCTGGTATCCCGCGATCGGGTTACGGAGCTGAAGAACGGGGAGAGGTCTATGTAAACAAACCTCTCCCCGCGCTTCCTACACTGACTGTCAGTGATCGGCGGTTCCCTGTCATCGGGAACGCCGATCAATGACGTCAGACGTACAGCCACACCCCCCTACTGTAAAAAAAACACAACACGTCACACTGACTCCTCCCCGCCCCCTAGTGGTTAACCCCTTCACTACAACTGTCATTTACATAGGAATCAGTGCTATTTAAATAGCACTGATTTCTGTATAAATGACAAATGTCCCAAAAATGTGTCAAAAATGTCCGATGTGTCCGCCATAATGTCGCAGTCACAATAAAAATCGCTGATCGCCGCCATTACTAATAAAAAAAAAATATTAATAAAAATACTATAAAACTATCCCTATTTTGTAAACGCTATAACTTTTGCGCAAACTAATCAATAATCGCTAATTGCGATTTTTTTTACCAAAAATATGTAGAAGAATACGTATCGGCCTAAACTGAGGAAAATAAATGTTTTTTTATATATTTTTTGGGGATATTTATTATAGCAAAAAGTAAAAAAATATTGCATTTTTTTCAAAATTGTCGCTCTATTTTTGTTTATAGCGCAAAAATAAAAACTGCAGGGGCGATCAAATACCACCAAAAGAAAGCTCTATTTGTGGGAAAAAAAGGACGCCAATTTTGTTTGGGAGCCACGTCGCACGACCGCGCAATTGTCAGTTAAAGCGACGCAGTGCCGAATCGCAAAAAGGGGCCTGGTCCTTTGGCTGCCAATTGGTCCGGGGCTGAAGTGGTTAAAAGTATTACTAAAGCCAGGACCCTGCACTCACTATATCTGGCCTCCCCCAATACACAGAACATGGAAATGCAATTATTTTAGTAAATATAAACTTCTAAATACCTTTTCCAATCAGAAGTATATAGCAGTCTTGTGACTTCAATCAGTTCTTGGTTACAGCTTGTAGGAGGAGTTTTCCTACTGCACTGGCTGATCTATGAGGATGCAGGACCCCTGACCCTATGTCTGGACAGTGCTGATTGGCCCCGTGCTGATCACATGCACTCTCTCTCTCAAAAAAAAAACTTTCAAGCAATACACACCAAACTGAGCATGTGCAGAGTGACTCCAGTAACTCTGTCTTATCCGGATTTGTTTTGGAGACAATGCAGGAAGAGGGTGATCAGAGAAGACAGGATCAAACAGCCTTTTTTCACAATGCAGGGGATTAACCCCTTAGGTTCCACAGTGAGTATAACAAGCATGCTTCACTGCATATACAGACTGATTTTACTACTGTGGGTTTAGTAATACTTTAAGCTTATAATATGTCCGAGTTTCTGTTCTTAATAAAACAAAATGTGTGACCCATAATTTTACCAGGAAAAGTTGCTTTTATGCATCTGCAACATAAAGTGTAAGTTTACAGATACAGAAAATCTTATCCTATTCCCCTGTTCAGAGCACACACAGCCAGGCACACAGCATTTCCTTCATTCTTTCACTGGCTCAGAAAACAGTCTAGAGCAGTGGTTCTCAACCTCAGTTCTCAAGTTCCCCCAACAGGCCACGTTTTCAGGTTTTCCTTTATCTTGCACAGGTGCTTTAAATCAGAGTCAATGGCTAGGTATTTTGGACAGCTATTTTATTTAATGCTGCGTACACACGGTCGGACATTCCGACCACAAAATCCGTCTGATTTTTTCCGGCGGATTTTGGCCGAAACTTGTCTTGCATGCACGCAGTCGCACAAAGTTGTCGGAAAATCCGATCGTTTGGAACGAGGCGGCGAATACAACGTACGAGGGGACTACGTAGAAGCCAGTAGCCAATAGCTTTCGTCTCCAATAGAGCGCACACACGATCGGATTTTCCGACAACATAATCCGATCAGACTTTTTCCGTCGGAAATTCCGACCGTGTGTACAGGACATAAGAGAAATTCCCAAAACAGCGCCTATTGTGGGTACTTGAGGACCGAGGCTGAGAACCACTGGTCTAGGGGTTCTTTTTAAGGTTTTTTATGGGAACAATGAACTTGGATAGGGGTAGGGAGCATGGGATACCCCAAAAAGACAATTTGAGGACTCCTCAGTTTGTGGCTGTACTTCACAGACTAAATGTCCCACAGGATTCCTAATGCTGTTGGTGACCTGAACTCCTTCCAGAGTTAAAAGCTTCACACAGTCACTTTCCTTTAGCATTGGGATCATCTACTACTCACAGGATCACCTTCTGCCAATATCCACCAAGTTCTTTCCAGTGGGGAACTGTAGACTCACACCACCATAGGACAGCTGGACTCCTCCCACCAACTTCCTCATGGCTCTCTCCAGTGAGCTTCCTCCAGATCCCTGGATACAGATCTGTAATTAGACCCCCCAGCTAAGTCTAGCTGGGACCTCGGTGTCTTTCTCAAGGCTCCCTCTAGGATCCTGCACCAGGAGGCAGAGCCCCAACACAGGGGGCCCTTCCTGCAGGACTGGACCCAGAAACACTGCATACTGCTGCTCAGGTCTAAGCCTATTTATGGGCTCTCTCTCCACCTTCTGGGCACACCTTCCCAGGGATTGGCTGGAGTTCCAAAAAAATTCAGGCCCACCTGTTTTGCTCTCTGGAAGCTTCTAGAACTGAGGTCTCCAAACTTTCTGAACAAAGGGACAGTTTACTGTTCTTCAGACTTTAGGGGGGGTCGGGCTGTGGCCATTGGGAGTAGAAATTGTCCTAGCCTCAGTGGGAGTAAACAATGCATCTTAGGTATTGGGGGGGAATAATAGTGCCCTATCGCTAGTATTAGGGGAGGAATAGTGCCCCATCGTTGGTATTAGGAAGAGGAATAGTGTACTATCGTTGGTGTCAGTGGAAAGAATAGTGTCCCATTATTGGTGTGAGTGGGGGGAATAGTGTTTCATCATTGGTGTCAACGGGAAGAATAATGCCCCATCATTGGTGTCAGTGGGAGGGATAGTGCCTCATCGTTGGTATCAATGGGAATAATAGTGCCTCATCATTGGTGTCAGTAGCAGGAATAGTGCCCCATTGTTAGTGTCAGTGGAAGGAATAGTGCCACATTGTTGCTGCCAGTTGAAGGAATAGTGCCCTATCATTGGTGTCAGTGCAAGGAATAGTTGCTGTCAGTAGAAGGAATCGTTGGTGTCAGTAGAAGGAATAGTGCCCCATTGTTAGTGTCAGTGGAAAGAATAGTGCCACATTGTTGCTGCCAGTTGAAGGAATAGTGCCCTATCATTGTTGTCAGTGCAAGGAATAGTTGCTGTCAGTAGAAGGAATCGTTGGTGTCAGTAGAAGGAATAGTGCCCCATCTTTGGTGTCAGTTGAAAGAATAGTGCCCTATCGTTGGTGTCAGTAGAAGGAATTGTGCCCCATTGTTTGAGTCAGTGCAAGGAATAGTGTCCCATTCTTTGGTATCAGTAGAAGGAATAGTGCCCCATTATTGGTGTCAATGGTAGAGAAAGTGCCCCATTGTTGATGTCAGTGGGGGGAATAGTTTCTTGTCTCAGTGTAAGGAAAAGTACCCCAGGGGTCGGATAAAGGCAAGCAAAAGACCTCATCCGGCCCCCTGGGCCGCAGTTTGGAGACCACCGCTCTAGAAGACAGGGGGAAGTAACAGAACAGCAGCCTGTGAAACACTGAACAGCCCTAAGCAATCAACCCCGGCTCCACCGATTACAGAGGAGCCAAGTTTTCCTATCAGTCTACTCTCTACTAGGAGGGTGCTACATAGAGAAGCCCAGAGAAGCAGTAATTACATCCCTGGGTCCAAAATAGGATATGTAATGAAAATGGAAAAATGTAATTTTATCATTGCTGATGGGGTGGGGTGAGGGGTGAGTGAACCAGGGAAGGCAAAATATAATCAGATTAAACCTTAGATTAAAATACACCCCTAATTGCAATAATGTTTCTATTTTACAGAAATCTTTTCCATATACAGTATAATTGTTTTACAATAAATGTTTCCTATCGACAATGTTGTCGGAAATTCCGACCGTGTGTAGGCACCATCGGACATTTTCCATATACATCTCCTGCTCTAAAAATTTTCTGACAACAAAGTCCGAGCGTGTGTAGCGAATTCCGACGGACAAAGTTGCATTAATCACATTACAAGACCAAAGCTATTGGCTACTTCACCACGTTCAGAATGATCGGATTTTATTTGTATATGCAACACCAGTGTCGGACTAAATCCGTCGGACCAAATCCGATGGATTTGGTGGTCGGATTTTCCGACTAGACATGTGCAATTCGTTTTGTTTTTTTTCGTTTTCCGTTAAAATTCGTTATATTCGTTCATTCGTTATCGTACGAATGAACGAATGATTCGCTAAAATTTTTAACTAATAACGAATGTTCGAATCGAACGAATATGAAAAACAACGAAAATCCGAAATAACCAAATTAGAAACAACGAAACTACGAAAGAAGAAAATCCGAAAAACGAAAACAGGAACAACGAAAATCAAAATGAACGAAAAAATGTATAACTTTCTTTTTTTTGTTGAATTGGTAATTTTCCGTGTCTCTTAAATGGCGCTGCTTAACGTGATTCTATAGGATTGAACGAAAAAATTCGTACATTCGTAACTTTTTTTTTCGATTCGTAATTTTCCGTGTCTCTTACAATGTAATAATAGCATACACATTACATAACATTATGAATTATGCTCCGATTACGAATCTACGAAAACAATGTTACGAAAGTACGAATAAATCAATCTAACGGAAGTACGAATGTAACTAAATCTACGAAAATACGAATGCGTCCGAATTTCGAATAAACGAAAATTAAACTAACGGAAAAACGAATCAATGAAAAAATAACTCTTACGAAAATACGAATCGTTAGAATACGAACACCGACGACTTACGAAATTACGAATCAACGGAAACGAAAGAAACGAAACGAAAATAAACAAATTTTTCTATTGTCCACATGTCTATTTATAACTTATTAAAGTCTTATTACCAGGGGCGGACTGACCATTCGGCCACTCGGGCACTTCCCGAGGGCCCCATCAGGGTTGCCAGCCTCAGTAAAACCATGGAGGACAGTATGTAAAAATCTGTGTTTTTTTTACATCTGTTTCTGAAATGTCCCTTACCGACATCCTTTTGGTCTAAAAATCACGAGATTATAGCTGCCCCACCTCTCCAGTACCTTCTCAGCCAATAGAAACATGTCTGTGTATACTGTGTGTACATGTATGTGTATACTGTGTGATTGTATACTGTGTGTGTGTGTATACTGTGTGGCCCCATAATCTCTGATTGCCCGGGGGCCCCATGAGTTGTCAGTCCGCCCCTGCTTATTACCGATTTATTATCACATTTGCAGATTCCAGTTTCTCGCAGCGTCTGTTTTTTTCCGGCAGACGGAATAGATCATGACAGAAGACGGGGGAATCGCATTGTCTCATGAAGCCAGACGGAGGAAGGGAGAGCCGCGCTTCGGCTGAACACATGTTCTGCACTTTCATTAACACCGACTGGCAACTTAAGGTGACCACATGTTTCGCCCTCCTTTGTAGCGCAGCGCATAGCACCGATGTATATTTTCCACTATAAAACTCACTTTAAAATTCAGACTTTGAAGTGCCGTTTGCAGGAAAAACCCCTCTGACACATTTTAATAGGCTTTGTTTTTTTGGGAATTGCACACACCTCCCACTCCGCATGGAGCAGGTTTTTTTTTTTTTGGTTTTTTTTTTAGCTTTTCCAGCCTGGGACAATATTAGTGAATTACAGCCAAAGGACCTGGCCCCTTTATTGCGATTCAGCAACCAATTCCAGAACTCCAGCTCGGTTTTTATTTTTTTGCAATATTAGTGAATTACAGGTGTTCTGCTCCGTATTGTTCAGCAACCAATTCCAGAACTCCAGCTCAGGCCTAAAACGCTTGTTCAGGCCTTGAGAGGTTTCCAGTCCTTAAAGGGGTTGTAAAGTCACGTTTTCAGTTTTTTTTTTTTGTTAAAAAACAAACATGTCTTACTTACCTCATCTGTGCAGTTGGTTTTGCACAGAGTGGCCCGATCCTCCACTTCTGGGGTCCCGCCGCGACGATCCTGGCTCCTCTTCTTCTCGAGTGCCCCGACGGAGAAGCGCTTTCCAAGGGTGCACTGGTGCGGGCGTGCTCCTGTGTCCTGCTGTTGCGTCCGTTGACACAGACAGCAGGACTTGGCCCCGCCCCCGGGTCCCACATAGGGTTGCCACCTGTCTGGGATTCACCCGGACAGTTTGGAGTCCTGTGTCCGGGTTTCAAACTGCCTGAAACCCGGACACATTATTTAGACTGGACTCTGGCCTCCCAGCAGGGTTGCTGGCTGCAGTTGTCTAAGCTGAGAGTGTCTGTTACACTCTCTTTCACACTGCCCAAGGCCAGCATAAACAGTTCCCCCCACATACAGAAGGGAGAGGAGAGAGGGTTCGATCTGCTCCTCTTCCTTCCGCTCCACTGCCCACACTCCAATCCCTGGCGCTGTGCTTCAGAAAAGGAAAGTGGGGGCCAGAAATTGGAAGTCTAGCAGCCTCAGATACATCTAAATGAGAGGTGCTGACTGCCAAGGGGTGAGTGAGCTCACCATCCATCCCTGTCTGGGACTGAAGTCTCCCCCCCTTCTCTCTCCTGCCTTTGAGTGAGTACACTAAGGAAAATCAGGGTTCTCAGAGCACCCCTTACATCACAGTTCCCCTTTACACCAGAGCCCACAGTGTACTCTCTGTATATCAGAGTGCTCAGTGTTCCCAGAGCATCCATTAGAGTCCCCAGAGTTCTCCCTTACATCAGAGTCTGCAGAGTCCCCCCTTACAGTGAAAGGGAACTCAGTGGATTTAGATGTAAAAAGGGGAACTCTGTGGACTCTGATGTAAAGGGGGACTCTTGTTATTAAAGGGGAGGTCCACCCTAAAAAAAAAAAAATGCATAAAAATGCTCCAATAAAATGAAAAAAAAACAAATAAAAAAAAATATAGTTTTTTATTTTTTTAACTTGCCAGAAATGCCTGCGCGCTCCCGTGTCCTACTGTTGCGTCCAATGATACAGACAGCAGGACTTGGCCCCGCCCCCGGCTCCCGCATCATTGGATTTTATTGACAGCAGCACTTTGCAGTGGTTTTAACCCTTTCTCTGTCGCTAGCGGGTGTAAAAGCGCCCCACTAGCGGCCGAATATCGCCGCAAAATTGACGGTAAAGCGGCGCTAAAAATAGCGGCGCTTTACCGCCGACGCACCCACCGCCCCAGTGTGAAAGGGGCCAAATTCTATCCATAATAAAAAAAAAAATAGCTTTGGTCTTGTAATGTGATCTGAGCATGCGTGGCACTTTGTCCGTCGGAATTTCTTCGTTAACCACTTGCTGCCTGCGCTATAGCAGAAAGATGGCTACAGCACGGCCGTCCAGTTCTGGGATGCCAACTACTCCATGCCCACGCAATTTTCACTCAAAGTGTGACAGCACTGAAAGCTGAGTATTGGACTGGGCAGAAGGGGGGGGGGGGGGGGGGGGGGGGGGGACGTTCCCAGTACAGATATCCTAAAGAGCTGAATAATGAGGTCCTCATGCCATAGCTACCAGCCAGTAGCTCCTTCTACACTCTACTAGACATAATTACAACACATGACAGTCTCAAAATTAGGCATAGTAAAGTAAACTCATTTGGAGATGCTCCAAAATGCAGTCATCTTCCTAGTCCTCCAGGCCCTAAAGAAGCCTCCAAGTTATAAATGGATCCTTAAAGAACAACTAATTGGCAGCGTACCAATGACAATGGATCCTTAAATATCTCTATTGTTGGCCCTAGATTCTGCAGTAGCAGCCGCCTGATAGGAACCTTACTTCAGGCCCCATTCAAGCAATCACAGATATATTAAAGAGCTGAATAATGAGATCCCCATGCCATGTCCACCAGCCAGAAGCTTCTCATAAGCTCACCTGGACATAATTACGCATGGCAGACTCATAATTAGGCATAGCAGACTCATCTGAAGATGCTCCAACAGGCAACCATCCGCCTGGTCCTACAGACCCTGATGCAGCCGCCAGTGCCATCCGTGAGTTCCCGGATCTATACACCTAACGCGCCCATTATGAGGGGTCCCCACCATCCCTGCACTGAGTTAACCGGGCCTGTACACCTGCTGTGCCCATTATGAGGGGCTCCCACCATCCCTTCACTGAGTTCTTGGGTCTTTACAACTTATTTGCCAATTATGAGGGGTTCCCACCATCTCTGCTCTGAGTTCCTAAGTTTTCACACCTGCTGTTATGAGGGGGCTCCCACTATCCCTGTATTGAGCTTACGGGTCTGAACACCTGCTGTGCCTATTATGAAGAGTTGCCACCATCCCTGTGCTTATTGTGCAAGTCTGCACACCTGCTATACCCATAATGAGGCGCTTCCACCATCCCTTCACTGAGTTCCTGAGTCTTTTCCCCTTCTTTGCCAATTATGAGGGGTCCCCAACATCCCTGTGCTGAGTTCCTGGGTCTACACACCTGCTGTGACCATTATGAGGGGCTCCCACCATCTCTATGTTGAGTTCTTGGGTGTGAAACCCTGCTGCACTCATTATGAGGGGCTTCCTCCATCCCTGTGCCAAGTCCTCGGGTCTGTGCACCTGCTATGGCCATTATGAGAGGTTACCATCCCTGCGTTGAGTTCCCAGGTCTACACACCTACTGTGTCCATTAGAAGGAGTTCCTACCATCTAGGTGCTGAGTTTGCAAGTCTGCACACCTGCTCAGCCCATAATGAAGGGCTCCTGCCATCCCTGCGCTGAGTTCCCAGGTCTGTAGACCTCTCTTGACCATTATGAGGGGTTCCCACAATCCCTGTGCTGAGTTCCCAGGTCTGTAGACCTCTCTTGACCATTATGAGGGGTTCCCACAATCCCTGTGCTGATTATGAGGGGTTCCCACAATCCCTGTGCTGAGTTCCCAGGTCTGTAGACCTCTCTTGACCATTATGAGGGATTCCCACAATCCCTGTGCTGAGTTCCCAGGTCTGTAGACCTCTCTTGACCATTATGAGGGATTCCCACAATCCCTGTGCTGAGTTCCCAGGTCTGTAGACCTCTCTTGACCATTATGAGGGGTTCCCACAATCCCTGTGCTGAGTTCCCAGGTCTGTAGACCTCTCTTGACCATTATGAGGGGTTCCCACAATCCCTGTGCTGAGTTCCCAGGTCTGTAGACCTCTCTTGACCATTATGAGGGCTTCCCACAATCCCTGTGCTGAGTTCCTAGGTCTGTAGACCTCTCTTGACCATTATGAGGGGTTCCCGCAATCCCTGTGCTGAGTTCCTCGGTCTGCATACCTGCTGTGCCCAACATGAGGGGCTCCCACCATCCCTACTGGACATGTATTTATTCTATATATTATGAAGAACAGGTGAGCAGGAACACCCATAACTTCAAGGTGGATAGCAACAAAGCCAGACCTCATTGTTGGAATATCAAAGACATACAAGGAACCATGGACCAGGCTCCTCTTAAAACTAAAATACCACTTTTGGGTGGATTAGCCCTTTAAATTTTAGAATCTTTATTTGGCTATTTCTTTTGAAACCATAGAACCAAAAACCATAATTTAATTTGAATTCTTTGCGAACACATGACAATTCCTCACTACGTTCAACATCAGAGGTGCCTTCTGTTATCGTCTTCACAGCTCTACGGAAAGTCTCCATCATTGTTTCTTTATGGGTGAAAATGAGCCTCTATTTCCAGCGTGCGGCCTGTTTTCATTTATTGAAAATAGTATACCGTATTTAATAAATGGCCCATTCTGATGTAAGCCAAATGGTGATTTAATAAGCCAGGGAGACTTTTATCCTGGACATGACAAAAAAACGTGCTGCAATTTTCTAACCATTTACCTAGGATGAAAATAAACGGTTAATTTGCTATTTAAAAAAAGAAAAAGAAGGGGGGCAGGGGTGGGGGAGGGGGGGGGTTGACGTGTCTTTGTAGGTTTCTGGAAATTAGTACAACGGGGTTAAACAGGAGATTTGTAAGGAAAAGAGAACGTTGGTTCCAACATCCCTGGAATCCCCAGAGTTCCATTGAGGAAGTAGGAGTGTTTCCTGCCCCAACAGCCAGATGCAGCGGTCCGAGGGCCGCAGGAACCGCAGAGCTTATGGAAGGACAGATAATTCAGAGGAATAATCCGCCAGCAGCGGAGAACTATCATTAGCCTTCATGTGTCCTGCCTGGTAATATTAAAATTTTTAAAAGACAATACCGGGCAGCACTTTTCAAGGACATGTTGATTTTGGACAGTGGCAGAGTTTGTTTTAAAGGGAAACAATAAGGTATGGGTTTGGAGTTATTGCTGTAAATTTGAAATGTGATTCAATGTATTGTGTGAAGTTTGAGCAATTGCCCATCGAAACAGTAGGTTCTGATGCCAGGGTTCTGATGCCGGGGTTCTGATGCCAGGGTTCTGATGCCGGGGTTCTGATGCCAGGGTTCTGATGCCAGGGTTCTGATGCCGAAGTCCTGATGCTAGGGTTCTGATGCCAGGGTTCTGATGCCAGGGTTCTGATGCCGGGGTTCTGATGCCAGGGTTCTGATGCCGAAGTCCTGATGCCAGGGTTCTGATGCCAGGGTTCTGATGCCAGGGTTCTGATGCCGGGGGTTCTGATGCCAGGGTTCTGATGCCAGGGTTCTAATGCCAGGGTTCTGATGCCGGGGTTCTGATGCCGAAGTCCTGATGCCAGGGTTCTGATGCCAGGGTTCTGATGCCAGGGTTCTGATGCCGGGGGTTCTGATGCCAGGGTTCTGATGCCAGGGTTCTAATGCCAGGGTTCTGATGCCGGGGTTCTGATGCCGAAGTCCTGATGCCAGGGTTCTGATGCCAGGGTTCTGATGCCAGGGTTCTGATGCCGGGGGTTCTGATGCCAGGGTTCTGATGCCAGGGTTCTAATGCCAGGGTTCTGATGCCGGGGTTCTGATGCCAGGGTTCTAATGCCAGGGTTCTGGTGCCGGGGTTCTGATGCCGGGGTTCTGATGCCAGGGTTCTGATGCCAGGGTTCTGGGGTTCGGATGATGATGTCCTTAGGTGTAGAGAGGGTTAGTCTTCAATGAGCATGCAAATAAAGAATAAGGTATCATGAAAGTGTAGTGTGAGGGCTAGTGTAAGGGTTATAGGGGGATTTGTTTTTAGGGTTACAGGGAGGGTTGGTGTTAGGATTACAGTGAGGGTTGGTGTTAGGATTACAGCGAGGATTCGTGTTAAGATTAAAGGGAGGGTTGGTGTTAGGATTACAGGGAGGATTGGTGTTAGGATTACAGCGAGGGTTGGTGTTAGGATTACAGCGAGGGTTGGTGTTAGGATTACAGCGAGGGTTGGTGTTAAGATTAAAGGGAGGGTTGGTGTTAGGATTACAGGTAGGATTGGTGTTAGGATTACAGCGAGGGTTGGTGTTAGGATTACAGCGAGGGTTGGTGTTAGGATTACAGCGAGGGTTGGTGTTAGGATTACAGCGAGGGTTGGTGTTGGGATTACAGGGAGGGTTTGTGTTTAGGATTACAGGGAGGGTTTGTGTTAGGATTACAGGGAGGATTGGTGTTAGGATTACAGCGAGGGTTGGTGTTAGGATTACAGGGAGGATTAGTGTTAGGATTACAGGGAGGGTTGGTGTTAGGATTAAAGGGAGGGTTGGTGTTAGGATTAAAGGGAGGGTTAGTGTTAGGATTACAGGGAGGGTTGGTGTTAGGATTACAGGGAGGGTTGGTGTTAGGATTACAGGGAGGGTTGGTGTTAGGATTAAAGGGAGGGTTAGTGTTAGGATTACAGGGAGGGTTAGTGTTAGGATTACAGGGAGGGTTTGTGTTAGGATTACAGGGAGGGTTTTTGTTAGGATTACAGGGAGGGTTGGTGTTAGGATTACAGGGACGATTGGTGTTAGGATTACAGGGAGGATTGGTGTTAGGGTTACAGGGAAGGTTGGTGTTAGG
This sequence comes from Lithobates sylvaticus, assembly GCA_028564925.1. NCBI lineage: Eukaryota > Metazoa > Chordata > Amphibia > Anura > Ranidae > Lithobates > Lithobates sylvaticus. The sequence continues at coordinate 511,863,140 of CM053030.1, forward strand.
ATTATAGGAAGGGTTAGTGTTGGGGTTGCAAGGGTTTTAGTGATAGGGCTACAGGGAGGGTCAGTGTTAGTGTTACACAGGGATTAGTTTGTAGGTTAGCTTTAGAAAGACAGATTAGTGGAGGGGGGCAAGGAGGGTAAGTGTTAGGGTTATAGGGAGGGTGAGTGTTAGGGTTACAGAGAGGCTTATTGTTAGAGTTACAAAGAGGGTTAGTGTTAGGGTCATAGGGAGGGTTAGTGTTAAGCCTTGTACACACAAAGTGGAAAATCAGGACGGAAAAAAAAAAAAATGCTTTCAGATCGATCGTACGATAATATGATCATTAGTACACAGCTTTCAGGAGCCGATCATGACAGTTCATGTGAAAATATTTAACGGGACAAGCTCGAAAATGTTTCTCGTAAGATAACAGAACAAATGATTTTTGTGTAATTAGTGTAGTAATTGTATGAAAAAAATGAGGTGACCAGGACCGCGCATGCTCGGAAACGAATGAATACATTACAATACATTACATTACGTCACTTCCGAAGTTGTATTCTGTCTTTCAAGCATTTTTGGAACTTTGGTAACCTACTAATATTCAATATGAGAGTATGGCAAAAAAAAAAATGGACGACCATTCGTCCGATATTCGCATTGTGTGTATGAGGCTTTAGGGTTACATGGAGGCTTAGTGTTAGGGTTACAGGGAGGGTTAGTGTTGGGGTTACAGGGTGGGTCAGTGTTAGGGATACAGGAAGGTTAGTGTAATGCCGCGTACACACGATCAGACTTTGTCCGCCGGACCTAGTCTGGCGGACAAACCGCCGGACTTTCCAGCTGGGCTTCGCCGGACTTGAAAGCGAACGGACTTGACGACACACGATCACGCTAAAAGTCCAGCGGTTCATGCGATGACGTACAGCACGTACGACAGGACTAGAAAAAGAAAAATACTAGAAAAATACTTGCTACTGAGCATGCGTCCTTTTTGGTCCGCCAGACCATCATACAGACGGCCGTATTGTCCGCCGGACTGCCAAGTTCAGCGGACAATTTTAAAACAAAACTTTAAACCTAGTCCGCCGGACTTTTGGGAAAAAAAGTCAGTCGAAGGCCCACACACGATCGGACTGTCTGGCGGACTCTAGTCTGGCGGACAATCCCGCGGGAAAGTCCGCTCGTGTGTACGCGGCATTAGTATATGTGGAGGGTTAGTATAAGGATCACAGGCAGGGTCAGTGTTAGTAAGGTTACAGGCATACTTACTAACTGTCCCAAATTTCCCAGGACATTCCCGGGATTTGGACCTTTTTTTCGATTTCAGCGGTTCCCAGGAAATGTCCTGGGAAATTCTTTTTTTCCCGATTTTTCACAGCTCCCCGCCGCCTCTGCTAGAGTTCTGCTATTTTACCAAAGACCAAGAACAAGAGGCAGATCCGGCCAGGTGGCTGACAATAGAAATTGAGCAGTGAAACTGCCCACGGCCGCCCCGCTGATGGTCTGTTTGTGACCTGTTGTGGAAAGGGGCGGGGGTGGGCTGGCGCCGCAGCTCAATTTCTATTGTAGCCACTCGGCCAGCTCTGCCTCTATCTTGATTACCTTGGCCTGTTACTAATAATGTATGGTAATGGCAGCGGAAACTCCGCTGCAGGCACACCGGATGTAAGGAGGGGCTCCGCTGGGGACACCAGATGTAAGGAGGGGCACCGCTGGGGACACCAGATGTAAGGAGGGGCTCCGCTGGGGACACCATATGTAAGAAGGGGCTCCGCTGGGGACACCAGATGCAAGGACGGACTCTGCTGGGGGCACCTGATGGCATCTGGTGGCAGGCGACGTGGCAGGTGACATGCTCAGGGGTCCCACTGATTCTGGATTATGGTGAGTTGAATGAATGAAAGACTTGTATAGCGCTGTAACTGCGTCCTGTGCTTCCTGCTTGTTAGAAGAGGTGGGTCTTGAGTTTTTTCCTGAATGCCCGATGGTTTCTTCCATGCGGATGTCAATGGATAGATCGTTCCATAGCCGAGGTCCTTGGACTGTGAATCTTCGTTCTCCCTTGGATTTGTAGCAGGATTTAGGGATGAGGAGGAGGTTTTGGCTAGTTGATCAAAGTCTGCGGATGGGTGTGTAGTGTTTTATTTTCTCAGATAGAAATTAAGGAGCGTTTCCTTGTGTGCATTTGTGGGTGAGGCAGAGGGTCTTGAAAGTGATCCGATCATTAACGGTTAGCCAATGAAGGGTCCTTAGGGCTGGGGAGATCGATTCCCAGGGTATGTTTCCAGTGACTAGTCTTCCTGCCATGTTTTGGACGACTTGTAGGCGTGCAATCTGGTATTTGGGTAGTCCTATGTAGAGGGAGTTTGCATAGTCGAGTCGATGATTGTTCCAACTACTACTTCTTTCTTTTTTTCTGGAATGAAGGGGATGAGTCTACGTAGCAGACGGAGAAGATGGTGTGAGCCACTGACTACTGATCCTATTTGAGCATCCATTGACATCTCTGAGTCGAAGATGACTATGAGACTTTTGGCTTTGGTGCTAGGGGAGGTGGTCTGTCCAAGGATGGTGGTGGTGTCTAAGGGGTCTTTGTTTTAATATTTCTGTTTTCGTTGAGGAGAAGAAGCTCTGTTTTGGATCCATTGAGTTTGAGGGAGCTCGTGGTCATCCAGTCCTCTATCAATATGAGGCATTTTTCTAGTTCTTGGTATTGATCATTTTGTCCGGTGATTCGAAAGTAGAGTTGAGTATTATATGAGTGCATATGAGTGGTAGCATAGGTCCGTTGTCCTGATGATTTTGAGGAGAGGGCGGATGTAAATGTTGAAGAGCACGGGTGACAGGGGTGATCCTTGAGGGACACCATACAAAATTTCCCGCGTTTCAGAGGTGAAGGCTCCTAGTTTCACTGTCTGTGAGCGATTACCTAAGAAGGAGGCGAACCATGGTAGATCGGAATCTTTAACTCCTGCTACTTCTTTGAGGCGTATGAGCAGAGTGTTGTGGTCGACTATGTTGAATGCTGCACTGAGGTTCAGAAGTACCATCTGCTGCTTCCAGGGCATCGTCCCATATTTTAAGAAGTGGCGTTTTTGTGCCATGGCCTGGGCGGAAGCCTGATTGAAGTGGGTCTAAGAGTTTGTGTGTGTCCAGGTGGAGTTGTAGCTGTTGTACTACTGCTTTCTCCATAATTTTGGCAATGTTGTTCAGGCATGTTATGGGTCTGCGGTTGTTAGGGTCTTTTGGGTCAAGGTTGGGTTTCTTTAGCAGGGGTTTGATTATGCCTTGCTTGAGGGCGGTCGGAACCATCCCTTCTTTGAACGACTGATTTACGAGATGTGTTATCGTCAGAGCCAGGATGTCGGAGCATTCTTTCCGGAGTTTAGTGGGAATGATGTCATTGGGTGAAGTGCTGTCTCGGAGGCTTCTGATGATGTTTTTGGTGGTGTCCGCGGTGATCGTGATCAGCAAAAACTTTGGTGATTGTGTCCAGTTCGAATCGATTTCAACTTTAGTAAGCTTAGTCGTTTTTTCCTGTAGAATTGTTTCCCGAATGTTGTCAATTTTGTGGATAAAATAATCCGATAACTTGTTGCAGAACTCTTGCGTGTCGTTTGCAGGGGACTCGAAACAGGTAGGGTTCATAGTCTGGGTGACTAGTTTGAAGAGTTCCAGAGGGCGGTTTAAAGCTTTTGAAATTGTGTTTGAGAAAGTTGAATGATTTCATTCTATATTACAATGTAATAATAGTAATAATTTGCTTCAATCATCCTGACACCACAACAACCATGGTGCTGGGAAGATTGAAGCGCTAACACCAGGTGTTTGGAGTATCTTTATCTGCTGATTTGTTAAACTCTGGAATACACATTTCTATTGTGGTGTAGGATCTGGGCCTGCTGTCCCTCCATCCCTCTTTCCTTCCTTCTCTCTCCTTCCCTCCTTCTTTCCTTCTTTCTCTCTCCCTCCCTCTTTCCCCCTTTCTTTCTCCATCTCTCATTCATCTCAGACTCTAACCACACCCCCATTTGAACCACGCCCATATAAGCCACGCCCGCTATTTCACGTAAACCATGCCCATTTTTCGGCGCAGCATGCTGCACGTGCCACATTTTCTTTTTTTTGCTATGTCACACCTACAAACGCATGCCCCGCCCCTAATTATAATAAGACTCCACCTACAGCCAAAAAAAGTGGCCCTATAAATTAAAATTTACAATGTTGGCAACTATGTACAGGGAGAGTAATTGTATGGGGAGGATTAGTATGAGGGTTAGTGTTAGAGGAAGGGTAAGTATTAAGCTTACAAAGATTAGTGTTATGGTTAGAATTAAGGGTAGTGTGAGGGTTAAGTGTCTGTGTCAACCAGCCAGCGACATGAACACCCAATAAAAGACCCTGGTTTGTGGAAGAAGCTGGAAGAGCGCTTTAAGAATACTGGACAGCTCTCTGTAAAGGTATTAGGTAGTGATTCTAAAAAGGGAGACCCCTGTAAATCAATAATCCTTGGGGTAAATATTGTTAAACTAGCACCATCATCCCTTAGCAGTCAAAATACAAATGGGAGAATTGGTGGGATTTTGTAGGTGCAAAACTCTTGGATACACAAACTACTGTTAAAATTACATAATTTTTTTTACAAAATGCGCTAAAAACATTAATAAATTGATTTAGCCCATTAATGGTATGCGACAAGTAAGAGCATAGGTCCCTTCACACTTATTCTTCTACATGTTTCGCCATCCTGGCTTCTTCAGGAGGTGCGTGTGAGGGCTACTACAGGTAAGCAATAGTCCTGTAGATCTTGACCCCCAACTGCTTGTCGGAAATACCGAGGTCAGAAAGATGAAAAAAAAGGAGAGCAGTTTGCCCACTAACACCTCAGTGTCCCCCAAAAACAGAGTCTAGACCACCCATAGTTGAGGTCAAAAGGACCATGGAGAGTTGCACAGAAAGTTTTGTGTTACCACCAGGGGGAGCCTACTCATCAATAAGTGGTATTGTAATAATAGAGATTATTTCACAATCTTACAGGTTTGCAAAACAGAGGTATGCAGGATTAATATATCCACAGAAAGGCAGATTGGCCAGGTCTCTATGTTGTTCCACCCCTAGCAACCTCTGGATTAAACAAAAGGTTCCACGGGACACTGGTTGAGAATGGCTAGTTTAGTATTTTGTGGATGGAAGGTTTCTTTTTTTGTTATTTTGGTTTGGCTTTTGTTTGATCTACATGCACATGTCTTTTTTACTGAGGCTCCCCTGGGCTCCGGCAAATAATACTTGGGAGCAGTGGCGGTGCGTGCATAGAGGGCGCAGGAGCGCCGCCCCCACTCTCCTGCACCGCTCTATCACCAATAGATAGAGTCATGCAATGCATGAATCTATCTATTGTCACCGCTGCCGCCCCCTTGTCGGGCGCCGGACATCTGAATTACAGCGGGGGTGGTGAGGTGTTTTTGGAAGCGCCCTATTAGAGCTGTCAGCTCTAATAGGCGACCTGATTAGAGCGGTGGGCTCTAATAGGCTTCCATAAGTGTAAACAGCGGGCGCAATGCTGTGCGTTCGCTGTTTACACAGTGTTGTGTTAGAGAAGCGAATACATCGCTTCCCTAACACTGACCCGCCTCTCAGCCAATCAGGTTGCCGGGTCTGTGTTACCGGTCACCTGATTGGCTGAGCCATCCAATCATTGCAGAAGACAGGAGGAGCGCGGGAGAAGATATCGGGTCAGAGACACTGCTCGCCGCCTGACGCCGTCACCAGCTGCACACTGAGACAAGGTAAGTGCAGGTAGATGGCGGGCATAGGGCACATTGGCAGCATTTAATGGGCATAGTGACAGCACTTGGGGCACAGTGGCAACGTTAGATGGGCACAGTGGCAGCACTTGGGGCACAGTGGCAGTGTTAGATGGGCACAGTGGCAGCACTTGGGGCACAGTGGCAGCGTTAGATGGGCACAGTGGCAGCACTTGGGGCACAGTGGCAGCGTTAGATGGGCACAGTGGCAGCACTTGGGGCACAGTGGCAGCATTAGATGGGGCACAGTGGCAGCACTTGGGGCACAGTGGCAGTGTTTGGAGCACAGTGGCAACATTTAATGGGCACAGTGGCAGCACTTGGGGCACAGTGGCAGCGTTAGATGGGCACAGTGGCAGCGTTAGATGGGCACAGTGGCAGCATTTAATGGGCACAGTGGCAGCGTTTGGGGCACAGTGGCAGCGTTTGATGGCACAGTGGGGCTGTTTGTTTGCGCCCCCCCAAAAATTTTGAGCACCAGCGGCCACTGCTTGGGAGAGTTCTTCACTTTTCTCAAGAAAGTGGGAAACCTCCTAAAAGAAACTGTGTTGAAAATCAAGCTGCCCCTGCCAAGAAAACAAGGAATACGCACCTCTCCTGGTGCCCATGATGCCTGAATCTTACACTTCTGGAAATTTCAATTTCCTGGTCCCCCACCACATGCTGTGGTTCCTTCCCCCAGCCCTTACTGCATTCAGTAGTGACATAGGGGGCAGCAGATCGAACCACTGAGTGCAGCAGGGGGGATTAGGAATCTTACATTCCTATAAATGGAAGATTCTGCAGTATCATCACTTGGTGTTCTTTCTTTATGTCACAAAGTTGCTTTAAGGATATGATTTACTGAACATTTTAGCTATATCATTCATGTTATTAGAGCAGTCCAAAGATGGGAAATTATTGATTGCTCCACCAAAGTTTCCCTCCAAGTTTTTATCATTTACAGTATCTATATTTAGTGTCTAAATCGAGGACTAAGGGGATTTAGTTAGAACAAACACATTTAAACTCAAGAAAACGCAAAAGAGGAGTACCGATGCCAGTGCATGCTAGAAATATAAATTTACTGGCCAAAAGAATTTGTACTCATCAGTGTTTGCTTGTGAAAACATTGTTTGAGGGGTGGGAAGATTACAGAGAATCCTAAACAATTGTTTTGGCTTTATCTGAAAGGTCTTCTAAACTTTCATACTGGCTGTCCAAGTGTTCTGGGGCTGATTTATGAAAGCAAAGAAGAGGAAAAATGCAATACTAGATTTCAATGGGAAAAATGAGACCCGTTTGCAAAGGGCACGGTAGGTAAGTGGAGTTGGGAACCCAGGCCAAGAGAGCTCAATGGAGGAGTCTGTAAGTGATACAACAAGTCCAATAACTGGTCCTTCTATGCCCTACTTCTCTATATTTTATAAAAATATTTATTAGGGCTGTGGAAATTAAAGATTAATTCCTCGATTAATCGATTAATTTTTTTGATCGATCAAAATTCTTTAAATCGTTACTCTCTCCTCTCCCGCCGGCTTCCGGGTCTTCAGGGAGTTCCGTCGGAGATCGGTGACGTCACGGACATCGACGTCACCGGACTCCTCCCCCCTTCCCCAAGTGCCTCCATCTGCTAAGGAAGGGAAGGGGGGAGGAGTCCGGTGACGTCACCCGCTGCTGCCCTACGGGACTAACACGATTGTCGGCTTTACATGCTGTGTTTTTATCATCTTTATGTGAGTAGTTTGTGTTTGAACACAAACATTTAATTTTATACTTAAGCGGTGAGCACTTAGATCTTTTCTTTCTACCCATGACCTGGCGTCCTTGCTGAGATCTAAGGAGACGTGAGAGAAGTTTATGTTCCGTGTTAACCCTTTTGATACCCGCTTGCATGACCACCTGTTTGCACAGGGGTCCATGCCATAAGGTGAGAGTGATTAGTTAGACCCGAGGTGGAGGGATTGTCACGCTACTGTGGAAAAAAAAAATTACTTACGTCGGTGCTACAGTTTGAAAGTTAAAACGGATTTGTGTGAACTGTGAAGTTAAGTCATGGATTGTGGAAACTAACTAGTGTCGGGTGATTGTATATAGTGTATACCACATTTACCACTGACTAATGCAGAGTTGCAATGCAAGGAGATCAGCTAAAAGTAATTGGATCTGTATGTGCGTTATAATTATTCGAAATTAGTCGATTAATCGATTTTAAAAATAATCGAACACGAAAATTTTAATCAGTAAGAGCCCTAATATTTATAGGATAGAACACTGTGTCCTTTTGGTTCAGGGAATATCTGGTTTCCTTTGGGGACCAGGAAGAAATCTGATCCTTGTTTGAACAAATTTGGCAATGTTTTATGAGAGTGTTTTGCCTTTCTCCAGATCAAATGTTGGTTTAGGGCACCCATTCTCAACATTTTTACTGCAGGTATACCCTTGAAATCATTGTCAGGTCTCGGGGAACTCTTGCTAAAATTAAGGCATCGAGAGTTACTGGGAAGAATGCCACATACATTTGTGGTCAGTGTAATGAATACCCTCCCTAAAGTGGTGGTCAAAGGCTGCCCTTGTAGTAGCCTTTCTTAACCTTTATAACCCTTGAAATAACCTTTTTGTTTCAGGGAACCCCTGCTAATAATTTATTTACAGCTCACAGCAAATTAGTGAAGGTCAGTGGGAAGAATGCTCCTTACTTTTAGGGTCATTGGGAAGGACCCGCAGTGGGAAGAATGCTCCTTACTTTTAGGGTCATTGGGAAGGACCCGCAGTCTTACAGATAGCTAAAAAAGATCATTGGTGTCAGGGGTTATTCATCTGAGAGGCAGAAATTGATTATTGCTCAACTAACCCTCTAGCAACCTCTGGAGGAAGCCTAGTGTTCCAAGAAACCATGGTTGAGAAACCCTATGGTACAGACAGAAAAAAAGATCATAGCCCTAAAGGTAACCCCAGTGATCACTGTAACCCTTAAGATAATTTGAACCTTATGCCCCATACACACAATCGTACATACTGACAACAAAATCCATGGATTTTTTCCGACGCATGTTGGTTCAAACTTGTCTTGCATACACACGGTCACACAAATCTTGTCGGAAATTCCGAACTTCAAGAACGCGGTGAAGTACAACACGTACGAGGAGCCAAGAAAAATTAAGTTCAATAGCCAGTGCGTCTCTTCTGCTTGATTCCGAGCATGCGTGGAACTTTGTGCGTCGGAATTGTGTACACACGATCGGAATTTACGACAGCGGATATTGTTGTCGGAAAATTTGAGATCCAGATCTCAAATTTGTGTGACAGAAAATTCAGATGGAAAATGTCCGATGGAGCCTACACACGGTCGGTATTCCCGAAAACATGCTCCCATCGAACATTTTTCATTGGAAAATCCGACCGTGTGTACGGAGCATTAGAATTATCTCTAACTCTGAGCCTAGCATTTTCTAAAAAAATTCCAGGACTTTGGCTCAGGCACTTTCAATTGGGGCAGGAAAATCGCGCGTTGCAGCGTTTGTTTTTTTAATTTGTCTATTAACCCTACTGATTACTTTAATGCCCCATACACAGGAGCGGAATGTCCGTCAGAAAAATCTTGGATGTTTTTTCCGACAGAATTCCGCTCAAGCTTGGCTTGCATACACACAGTCACACAAAACTTCTCTGGACTTTTGACCGTCAAGAACGCGGTGACGTACAACACTACGACGACGAGCCGAGAAAATTAAGTTCAGTGCTTCCGAACATGGGTCAAATTGTTTCCGAGCATGCGTAGGAATTTTGCGTGTCGGAATTGCTACAGACGATCAGAATTTCTGATCTGAACTTTTTCCGACCGAAAAATTCAGAACCTGCTCTCAATCTTTTGCTGGCGGGATTCCGCCAGCAAAAGTCAGATGGAGCATACACACGGTCGGAATTTCCGACCAAAAGCTCACATCGGACTTTTGCTGGTGGAATTTTCGATCGTGTGTACGGGGCATAACACTTTATTTGTAAATTAAGTAATGTGATAAACTTGATAGCTCTACTATGGTGATTACATGGCTTAAATGCTGGGTGTCCAGTGCACCCCTCTGCCTTTAGACCCCTTTCACACTGAGGCATTTTACAGGCATTTTTGCTCTAAAAATAGTGCCTGAAAAGCACCTGTAAACTGACTCTTATTTTTTATTTTTTCGATTTTTTTATTGGATATGTTTTATAGCAGAAAGTAAAAAAATATTGTTTTTTTTTTTTTTTTTTCAAAAATGGCTTTTTTTTGTTTATAACGCAAAAAAAAAAAATGCAGAGGTAATCAAATACCACCAAAAGAAAGCTGTTTGTGGGGAAAAAAAGTAATAAATTGGGTACAGCGTCGCATGGCCGCGCAAGTGTCAGTTAAAGTAACGCAGTGCAGTATCGCAAAAAAAATGGCCTGGTCAGGAAGGGGCCAAATGCATGACAAAAAAAAGTTTAGTAAATAGATACAAGTAAATAGGTAAAAGTTACACCCCAGTATTATACCCACCCCCTAAATTTTTTGAGAACCCCCCCCCCCCCCACATATGAATGTAAATGCATATGTTGGGGGTGCCTACATACATTTTCTAGGTCCGTTATTCCTGGTTACCTCTAAACTGATGACTTGTAGGGGCTTTTACAGTAAATAGACTCCTATGGAAAACTATGGTACTGTCTGTTGCCATTGCATGCAATTTTAAGGCTTGACATGTTGAGAATCTATTTACTCAGTGCAACCTCATATTTTATATTTTACTAAAAATTGTGTAATTTATTGCATTTGTGTGACCTAAAATTAACTTTATTGTATTTTTTCCTGAAATGTTAGGTTTCATAAGCTAATAAAAAAACTACTGCTATTTTATTCTCTAGAGTGTCTGCTTTCAGAAAACATATACTGTAATGTTTTTTTTTTTTTTTTTTAGGGGGGGGTTATGTAATCTACAGGCCCAAAATGATTTAATGCAACAGCTCTGGCAGCAAAACAGTTAAAAGGGGTAGAGAGCGTGGCTCTGCCCCGCCCCCACCACTCCCTCCTCACTTGTTGCGATTGACAGCCAATGACTCCTACTGCTGCATCTCAGCCAATGAGGAGGGAGAGACCTGGGAGAGCTGCTGCTCTTATGTACATCGCTGGATCTGGATCTGGCTCAGGCGAGTTAAGGGTTTTTTTGTTTTTTTTTCACAATCAAAGGTTTTTATTGAGAAAAAGTTGCATACAGTAAGATTAACAAAAGTACAATTTGTGGTGCAAATCATAAACAAGAATAGAGACGTATATAGTCTCAACAATGAACATAACAGCAGAGAACAAAACGTTTATGCATTGCAAGGTTTGAAATACCGCAAAAGTGATCAGTTATCAATTATTGTTTGAATAGGAGTAAGGGTAGGGGAGTAAGTTTGAGAGAGGATTCAAGGGCTGGTGTAGGGAAAAGAGGAGAGAGGGGAGGGAAAAAAAAGGGGGGGGGAGGGAATGTATTGTGTATGTTTAGGGGTTTGTTCGAGAGCGACTATTCGTTGTTATTAGGTGATAGGTGGCCAGTGGACGTTAATATACGGAATCATGTTATTTGTGGTGCTTAGGAGGTTAAAGTAGTGTATTCGCTAGATAGAGTGAAAATTAGCCACGGTTGCCATAATGAGTTAAAACTAGAGCAGTCTTTTTTTTTCATTGCCAATAATTCCTCAATTCTGTACATGTAATGAATCCTGTCCAACCAATCCTTGACCGTAGGAATGTGAGTGGTTTTCCAGTGCAAAGGTATTAGACTTTTAGCTGCTGTCAGAAGGTGCCTGGATAAGGACTTTTTATATTTGCTGATTGAAAATGAGTTAATATGTAGTAGACATGCAGCCGCATCTAGAATAATTTTCGTATCTGTTCCCGCCACTCCCAAACCTCATAAACATATTCACGACATACGGCTACATCTCAAATTTTAAAGTAAACCAATCCAAATCTGAAGCCCTCAAGTATACCACCCGACGAGCTCAATCTACTCAAAGGGAATTTCAAATTTAAATGGGAACCCAGATCCCTTAAATATCTAGGCATCATGCTGACCCCTAACATTGACTCCCTATACACAACTAACTTTACGACCTTACTGAATGCCATAACCAAAGCCCTTCAACAGTGGACCTCAAAACAATTCTCATGGTTCGGATGAGCCTCAATTCTAAAAATGACAATTCTTCCCAGACTGTTATACTTTTTTAACGCATTACCCATACATATACCCAACACCTTTTTCTCCAAACTACTCTCCATCCAAAGAAGTTTCCTATGGACGAATAAAAGACCCAGGACCAACTTCAGAACCCTAACCTGGCCCAAAGATCAGGGTGGTATCGGCCTCCCTGATTTCAAAAAATACTATCAGGCTTCACACATATCTAGAATCATCGACTGGCACTGCCACGGCCACACAATAGATTGGGTACATCTAGAACACCCTCATAACAAACAGCAATTACTTTATTACCCCTGGACCGTACATTCCAAATCCACTAAGGACATCACTCATCCACTTGTTGCAAATACCCTTAAAGTCTGGCATACTATTGCCACAAAAAATGAACTGGCCACCATAACAGGACCGCTGACCCCTCTAACCAATAACCCAGACTTCCCGCCAGGCCTGAAACACAATTTGCCCCCATCTCTAGGACAAAGCCCCAAAATCCTGGTCACCCATTGCATGAGCGGAAACAAAATTAAATCCCTAGAAACTCTTCAGACTGACTATGGGGATGCTTTCTCAAATTACTGGTTCTATATACAGGTTAAAGACTTTCTTCTCAACAGCAAAAACAGATCCTCATTCTATCAAAGACTCACGCTCTTAGAAGATATATGCCTTAAAGGCTTACAAACAGCTAACACAACCTCTCTTGCATATAAGTGGCTATCCCATTCGCCCAACCATAGCAGAAACAAACACAAGGAAAGGTGGGAAAAGGAACTAAGGTTTGTAATAAGCAACGCACAATGGGAAAAGGACTCCTCCTGTATTGAATTGTATTGTAACTGTACTGTCTGCCCTCATGTTGTAAACTTTATAAGTTGGCACTATATAAATCCTGTATAATAATAATAATAATAATAATAATAATATGGCACAATAAGTATAAACTACAGTGGAATCTCGGTTTACGAGTAACGCGGTTAACGAGCATTTTGAAAGACGAGCAACATTTTTTTTTTATAATTCTGACTCGGTTTGCGAGTGTTGTCTCGCAAGACAATTCCAGCGAATAGGGCCTGCAGTACCGCATTTGGCCAGAGGTGCAGGGGCACCGGAGCAAAGAAGAGCCGAACGACCCTGCGCCGATTACAGCCGATCAGCGCCGTTCGGCAATGCTCGAAAAGACACGGAGATACTCAGTTTCCGAGCCATTCTGAGGTTTGCCGAGGTCAGCCGAAGTGTCCTTGGGCCTTTTTGGCCATTTACGAGGCTCTCCGGCACCCCCCCCCCCCACCTCTGGCCGCATGCGGTATTGCATGCCATTGAAGTCAATGCTGAACAAATTATTTTCGTTTCCATTGACTTCAATAGGGAAACTCGCTTTGATATGCGAGTGCTTTGGATTACGAGCATTCTCCTAAAAACGGATTATGCTCGTATTCCGAGGTTCCACTGTAATTGCAAAGTTGCTTTAAAATACCTAAAAAAGGAAATCATTAAAATATGAATTCAAAATGTTTGCTCAGTAAAAATACACCTTTAAAAAAAAAAAAATAAATAACAATATCCTGCTTTTTTTTCCTGTAAAAAGTTTCATGTTTAAATAATTTCTAAAGTTTGCAATAATTTTTAAAAAAAAAGCGCTGTAAAAGTTTTGCAATCATAATTAAAGAGTATGTGTGACAGTGATTTTTTATTTTATTGTGAGCCCGTTTTTATTCAAAGAAAAAAAAAATAAAAGAACCAAAAATAGCTCAATGTTATAGTTAAAGATGCCAACGTATGAATCATATAAGCATAAGTGGAAGGATGGTTTATTGCCTATACACTGCATTGGTTGTAATGTTTCAATGTATAAACGATTCCAGATTTGTGGAGTATAAAGCCATGTTGGGGAACCTGATAAAATAAATCGGGGGGGGGGGGGGGGGTTCGCAGAGTCCGCCGCTCCTCCTGCCTCTTTTAGGATCCTGACTTCTGCTTAAATCTATTTATTATTAAACATTCCTGAGTGTTTACTTCTGTCCCGTATGTGTTAGTTCAATCATAACAGTCCAAATTACACAAGCTAAACACGTCCAACGTGCATTGCTAATTTCGTTTGTGGACACAGGGAGTTTGCAAAAACAACCATTCGAATTGGAGATAAACTCAGTTTCAAGTTAAAACAATAAACTCTGCGCAGGTTTTGCGAGCGACATGACGGCAACGGCGAATCCACGGCTGGAAGAGCCACGTTGGGCTTTCCTGTTTGATGGGACGCATTATTAGATAATCCAAACAAAAGGGAATGGTAAAGAGAGACTGTAATGGTTTTGGGGCAATTTTATATATATATATAAATAAATATCTAATATTATAAATAAATATGTATATTGGAGTAACAGCGCTGTCTAATATATGTTATCAGAAAATAAAATCTACATAAACTGTGGCAAATTATGTAAAAAATGCAAAAAATATTGAATAAGTGATATTTCCTGCCGCAACTTAAAGTGAGATACACACAAAAGTACAATATAAAAAGAATAGCTGCGCTGGAAATAAATAAAATAAATATATATTAAAAATATATAATATATTTAAATAAATAAATGATATGTGGCACTTGCCCCCCGTAGGGTTTGCTGCGTGTAGACTTCCCTGGGCCTCCCCCTGATTTTCTTGCTGCCAGTTGATAGGTGCTTTCACTCGACCAACCGTACTCTCATCCGCTCGTTATCTAATAATCAATCCAGGGTGTTTTTTTATTTTTTTGGTATTTATTATTGGAACTTGGATGGGAGAAGGGAATAGTGGGATAATCCAACTGAAACTACTTTCAGATGAGGACAACTCTCACTTGGCCTCACCAGTTTGAACGTGGTATTATACTCTCTGCTATACCCTACCTCCCAACATTTTGAGATGAAAATCAAAAAAATTGGAGGTATTTAATATATTCCGCTATGTATAGCCAACATCCCAGGGTTAGAAATATCTAAAGTTTTCCCCTCAAATGGGCGGGACTTTATAGGCATGAACTGTGAGACTTACAAAATATTTGTAAAAATATATAAAGTATCTTTATTTAAACAATGTATTAAAAAGTAGATATAAAAGAAAAACATAACAATGTTTCCTTTATACAATCATATATTCTAAACCAGTGGTCTCAAACTGGCGGCCCTCCAGCTGTTGTGAAACTACAAGTCCCAGGAGGCCATTGCAAGGCTGACAGTTACCAGTGTTGCCAACCTACCAGATTGAAATTTACTGACACGACGCCCAAAATTTCCTGGCACAGCCAAGTTTTTACTGGCATTTCCAAAAGTTACAAAATTACAGTTTTAAGTGCAAATTTTAGTATTTAGGCTACGAATAAGTACAATATGCAAATAGCAATGTGATTTAAGATAGATATTAGGGCAAAAAACATATTGCTTGTATTATTTTTGGCGATATAATCAGTAAGTAGCTCAGGGACAGGACTCAGAGGAGGGCAAGAAATTAGAATAGGAAGGCACACACACACATGAAGTTGACTTTTGGTCCCTTCAGTCCACTCCAGTCTAGACAGTGCCGCTCCCGACCCGCCCCGCTCCTGTCCTGCAGACCCACACATGAGGCTCTTGCCGCTCTGCTTGGCACCCTGGCACCATGACATCACACGACACGCTCAGACACTGCCTCCACCAGAGCTACCTGAACACACTGAAGCAGGCACTCGGATGGTCTTGGCCAGCTCTGGACCGAGCCGAACATCCCAGACATATTTTTTACTGGCATCTTTTTGCTTTTACTGGCATTTACTGGCAGGAGAAAATCACCTGTTTTTTACTGGCTGCCAGTAAAAATACTGACGGTTGGCGACACTGACAGTTACAAGTATGACTCCCACAGGCAGAGGCATGATGGGACTTGTAGTTTCGCAACAGCTGGAGGGCCGCCAGTTTGAGACCCCTGTTCTAAACAGTATATGCACATATTGTCTTTCTGAAGGCACAGTGTTCCCGAGCTGAATCGTGATGAACATGTGCGTTCGAAAATCCATATGTGAAACAAATGAATGATGTGTATTAGAAATGCCTACGCGTTACAGAGTCTTATTGTACTCCTTCTTCAGGGATAATTCGTTATGCACGTATTGTCTTTTGAGAAGGCAATCTAAAATATAAGAAAGAAATACATGTATATACATTTCCAGTGCATGAAAAAAACACAAACGAGAGAAAGCTTGCGCCAGAAGGGCGAAAAAAAAAACATGCATTTAACATGGACTTACATGTACACTTGGGGCGCCAGATATGACCATGCGGGAAGCTGGTCGGTAACTTGAATAGAATATACAGTTGTACCTCAGAGTGTCAAAAAGAAAGGAACAAACAGAAAAACTGTCTGCTAACTGGAGTGGATCGATCGGGGGGTCCTATGGATGCAAACCAGGACCGCAGTATGCAGATAGCTGGGAATAAGAGGGAGGAAAAAACGTATAATTATAAGTGTATTCAACCACATTGGGTATACATTGTCTACCATTGTTTTAGAGTGGGATGCTTTCGCATCCTCTCATGCATGAGATATACCATCAACCAAATGGCAAAAATCATCCCAATTTCCATAAACTGTTTTGAACATATATAAGTATCCCAAAAAAAAAGCAAAAAAATATATATATGTATATATACCTTTCCGGTAGTGCTGTGTATCAAAAGGATGAGGTCCTTGCATTGAGAGGCATATGTAATGGGGCGTACACAGAAAGAGAAAAATGTTGTTAAAACACCTTTTTAAGCCTAGTCCAGCACATTCACAGGTTCGGGAGTTGAGATGCACCTACAAAGCAAATGGATAGCGCAATATAGCGCAGTAGTCCAAAAAATGCCCTCCGTTTTGTAAAAGACAGATCAATTGCATAAATAGTTAAAGAGAACTAGGACTAATCTCATATTCATTAACATATTAGTAACTTCTAGAAAAGAAGAATATATTTTATGGTTTTTACCTTGGTCAAAAAGCCGCCAATGTATTGCCTCATCACCAACCACAGCACTGCCTGAGACTGAATTAAAGTGGTTGTAAACCCTTACAAACCACTTTGACATACAGGTAAGCCTAGATTAAGGCCTAGATTAAGGCTTACCTGTAGGTCCAATAAATATCTCCTAAACCTACATGGTTTAGGAGATATTTAGAAAAGAAAAAGGCATCGCTGTCTATGGCGCATGCGCCGTAGACAGCGGCGCGCAGGCGCACTGCGCATGCCGGGTTCACGGCGATATGCTGCTTTCCTGCGCATGCGAGGAAGTGACGTCATCGCCGCTCCAGTGAATGACAGCGCTGGATCGGCGAGACCCGGAAGTCACTCCGGGTTTGATGGCGACGCAAAAGATCGTGGATGAGGACCGCTTCGGGGGCTTCGTTTTCAGGTAAGTCATTCATAATGAGCTAGTATGCTATGCATACTAGCTCATTATGCCTTTGCCTTGCAGGGTGTCTTTTTTTTTTTTTTTTTTAAGAGGCTTTACTTCCTCTTTAACTGCTGTTTATATCCACAAAGTAATTGGATTCCCACCCCTCATCAGATGCAGGGGTGGGAAGTGATTGTAAACACTCGCCCATACTAATTCTGCTACACAGAGCGGTCCCCCTGGTGTGCGGCGCATGGCGCCACCCTCCTGCCCAAAACCAAGATGGTGATGTAGGAGGAGTGACGTCATGCGTCACGCTCCCACCGACATGCGTGCGCAGTGAACCTCCCTCTCCCCAACACCAACGGAGGGGAGTGGAAGGATGAAAGGACCACATCCCCCATAATGCACAGCGTCGACACAAAGGCCGACAGCAGCGCCACCGTATGTATGTGAAGAGGAGGAGACAACTGCAAAGGAAAAGGCAGAACGGGCAAAGAGTTGGTTGGATGGGGAAATAACAAATGCCACATCCATATTCATGCATCCAGGGCGGCCTACGTGTGCCGGGATTGCACCCAGAGACCCCAACGATACCTAGACCTCCACCCCCACAGAATGTGTAGAGAGGGAATACAAAATAAGAACATTAAAATGAAAAATAAATTTTAGGTATAAAGTGCACTGTTACAACTGTATAGTTGGATTCCAAAAATCTGCGCTCCAAATACACATGTGGTGCATGCACGCATTCTACACCTATAAAATATATAAATGAAAATAAAAAAATATATACCAATGGGTAATGTTGGAAAATTGAATTGGAAAACAAAAGCAAAGTTATACATTTGAATATACTACATCCAAGGAAATACATATGGGTTGGATAGCGGCCTCACAAATGTCTATCTTGGAATGAGCTGTAGTGCCCGTATTCAAAACACACATTTTTACATACCGTATTTATCGGCGTATAACACGCACCCCAAGTTTAGGAGGGCATTTTAAGGAAAAAACGTTTTAGGGGGGAAGTTTAGGAAAAAAAAACACTTACATTTAAGCGTCATTTACAGCTTGCCCAGCGTCATTTGCAGCTTTGCCCAGTGTGATTTGCAGCTTGCCCAGTGTGATTTGCAGCTTGTCAGTGTCATTTGCAGGTTACAAGCGTCATTTGCAGATTGCCCACATTTAAATTTGCCGCCTAGAAAGACCGTGGCGTCGGAAAAGACCGGTCGGCGCCGGAAAAGCCCGAGCCGTCTGTTCGGCTTCACTCGCAGTCCCGCCTCCCTGCTGTTTCGGAAGCGAGCGCAGGGAGGCGGGACTGCGAGCGGAGCCGAACAGACAGATCGGTCTTTTTCGGCGGCGCTCGTTTTTTTTCGGCGGCGCTCGTTTTTTATTGACGGCGGTCGCTGTTTTTCGGCGCCGTTTGATTTTTTTTTTTGCACTTTTTTTTGGGGGATCAGCGTATAACACGCACCAACGACTTTGCCCGATCTTAAGGGGGAAAAAAGTGCGTGTTATACGCCGATAAATACGTTACATAGAGAATTCACCTGCCCATTTATGAAAGAGATATACAGTATATTCAAATGTATAACTTTGCTTTTGTTTTCCAATTTTCTCTTTTTTGGACCATTCTCTGTAGAACACTAGAGATGAATAAAAATTGAGAAACTTAAGTGCTAATATGAATAAAAATGAATAGCAATAAATAAAGTTCAGCTGCAGCTATTCTAATGTGCTCTAACACCACATATAAGTCGTTGAAGTCGTACTAATATATGAATGGCTGTCATTGGAAATCATGGGGAACGACTTGTCATGCTACTTTGCAGTCCCAAATTGTGGGACAAGTCGTAAAGGTGTGAAAGGGGCCTTATACGACTTGTCCCACGATTTGGGACTGCAAAGTAGCATGACAAGTCGTTCCCCAGGATTTCCAATGACAGCGATTCATATTAGTACGACTTCAAGTCCTTTCCGACTTCAAAGTAGTCCCTGCACTACTTTGGTCCGATTTTGATGCCACTTACACAGGCATTCCTTGAAATCGCTGCAAAATCGCTGCAAAAATCGCCGCAAAATCGCGGTAAAATCACGCGACTTTGAAGTCGTACAAGTGTGAAAGGGGCCTTTAAGTTACAGTTGTCACCAGAACAAGAGATGAGGGTTAATCTTCCAAAGGGGACACCTGTTCCAGTGACAACTGTCTAGGAAGTAATTTTCCCTCGCTTTGAAGAAATTTCTTCTCACTTCCTGTTTTAAAAAGTAAAAAAAAAAAATAAATAAATAAATTAAAAAAAAAAATTCCAAGCGACAGTACACAACGATTAAATACATAAAAAAAAGCAAAAACACAAATACAAAGGCCACTAATTGAAATAAACTACACTATCCTAAATACAAGCAAATGTTCACATTTTCAAGAAAATTTCGTTGAGATCAGTTTTGCCGAAATCACTCTGCTCGCCCCTATTTATTAATAAACCTCACTTTCCTGTGGATAGTATAAGTTTTTAAAGTATTATGGTTAAAGGAGCAGAACTGCCTCGCAGCTAAGTTGTGTGGTAACGAGTTTATTTTCTTGTTGACATAACCGCACTTCAGTCATCGTTCTGGGTTTTGCTAAACTGGCTCCGTAGTGGAATCTTTGCTCAATCAAAATATACCAAATTCTTCTCTATTCCTCAGAGACCTCTCCATGTAAGAAGACAATATTTCATTCCTCTCTCTGGTCACATATATCTACTCCTGAGAAGTAAAATATGTAGGCCTGACATCCATGACTCAGATGAAAACATGGCTTCCCATCACCAGGTCCACACCATAAAACAGGCCGCAAAAAGATTGATTTGTGTCTCTCGAGGCCATGAAAACTTTGCATGTGTCAGAAACGTCTTCTCCACTTCTGGCTCCTGAATTCTGTTGTTACCCCCATAATACAGAGCTGACCTAAGTTCTGATTTGCCGACGCCTCCCCCTGGAGACATCTGTACAGGTAGATCTGAGCCTGATATATTACCATTTTAAATTTTTTAACTTCATATTAATTACCTTTGGTTTGGTATGAAGGATATGTAACAAAGAGAGAATAAAGTCTTCTTTCTTTTGGACCTAACCTGGGTCATGTTCAAAATGAAGGAATAAATATCCCTTATGCCGTGTACACACGGTCGGAATTACCGATGGAAACAGTCCGATGGCTTTTCATCGGATTTTCCGACCGTGTGTATGCCCATCGGTCTTTTTCTGTCGGAATTTCCGACGGACTTTGAATTGAGAACCTGTTCTCAATTTTTCCAACGGAAAACCTTTCTATCGGATTTTCCGATCGTGTGTATGCAATTCCGACACGCAAAATTCCGACGCATGCTCGGAAACAATTCGACGCATGATCTGAAGCATTAAACTTCCCTTCTATAGTGCTGTCGAACGTGTTGTATGCCGCTGTGTTACAGACCGTCGGAATTTGGTGTGACCGTGTGTAGACAAGACAGTTTGAGCGAAATTCCGTCGGAATTCCGAAGGGAAAACCATCAGAGCTTTTTCCGACAAGAATTCCGACCGTGTGTACGCGGCATTAGTATACTTAAAAAAGTCTACTTGATATTGAAACCAGAGGACAAGTACACCTTAGGGCAAGGCAACCAAAAGTACCCAATATCATGAGATGGTTGTTGCCAAGCCAATGCCATGTGTGTTGTGATTACTGGAGACAATGCCCGCTGTGAGGCTGGGTTCACACTTATGCGAATTGGATGCATCCAATTATATATAAACGCGAGTATCGGCGCTCAGGATGATGAACTGCTGCCTCCCTAAAAAAACGACACCAGAGTGCAGCCAAAAAATGTAAATAGACTAACACAGGGATGGTGGCGCTGTTCTATTTGGATGTAAATAAATTAATGGGTATAAATATATATATTAATACCAACAAAACATAAACGTGCGTAGTGCAATGAGGGAAAAATAAGTGACTAAAAGGAAATAAGTGGTAATCCCAACGAGGTGGCAAAGTGTAAATAAATATTAAAAGATATATAAATGGAAAACCAAAAAATAGTGTATAAGCGAAATCAGAATATCTATACTTGATAAAATTACAATGAAAATCCAATCAGGATGTTTAAAAGATGAATGGAAAGAAATTAGTATATATGATATAAAATAAATATGTATGTAAATCCTTTGAAAGTAGTGAAATCAAGTCCAATATCCAGAAGAAAGTAAATACATATGTGATGTCCAAAGCAGTGAGAAAAACATTTTTTTGAGAAGAATTAAGTGAGAAAAAATATTATTATAAATGAGGTAAAAAACTGTCCGATAATGTAAAAAATCATAAAAAAGATTAGGTAATAAGTTCATTCCAAAGTGACACAAAAATTTGAGAAGTGACAAAAAATCCCAGATTCAGTGGAAAAATACACAATAATAGGTGTCCTGCGATTCCTTCCTTCAGTCAGCTCCCCCTATGTGCCCGCACTCACCGGATCGCCTCACCCCTGCAGGGGCAACATACGTAGCACTACAGGTCCCAGAAGACCGCGTTCCTCTCGATTGGGCGATAGGCAGATGTCCAACTCCCAGGCACTTGGTGGGTCTCAGCAAAGATTAAGGGAAACCAGCAGCGGCGAATCCATATGTATAAGGAAGGATGAGCCTCATAGCGTGAATCTGTAATAAACTTATTTATTTGATTAAAATGTAATTTAAAAAGATAACAATAAAAATAAATAAGGAGTGTGGAGCTAACGAGCCCATACACTGTGACAATCAGCGAGGAAAGCCGTTCGTTCCGGTCTGCCGGCGTGCGTTCCACGGCCGTGCAGAGCGAGAAACCGGAAGACGGCGAAAACGGAAGTGACGTCGTGCGTACCAAGAAAGACCACCTTTGCATCCAATCCCCTTAGCAGGAGACTGTGACCAGCTCTCTATGGAGCCAGTTTACACATCTCCGCAGCGGCTCCAGTGCGAATTGCACAGGAGTCCTATGCGTCTTTTGGTTAGTTTCAGGTCCGAATTCAGCCCAAAATTCGGGCAGAAATCGGACCTGAAATTGTGAATGGAGACGCACCGGACTCCTGCTCTGGGCCGCTGTGTTCTGTAGTGTTAACCCAGCCTAACGATCTTAACTAATCGCAGCCACTGCTTCCAAATATGCCCATCTTTGATTGTAATCCAATAAACAGGTACAGAGCAAGAAGGATATACAGTATATGGCATGAAAAATATTTAAGAAAGGGACAATAAAGTCTCCTTTCTTTTGGACCTAACTTTGGTCAAGTTCAAATGGAAGGAAAGAATAGCCTCAGTATACTTCTGAATGTCTGCTTGATGTCCAAACCAAAGTATATCTTGGTGCAAGGCAATCAAAAGTACCCAAAAACATGAGATGATTGTTGCCAAGCCATGTGTGTTGTGGTCACTGGAGCAGATGACCACTGTGACGCTCTTCACCAATATTAGCCACTGCTTCCAAGTGCATCCATCTTTGATTGTAATCCAATAAACAGGTACAGAAAAAGAAGGATATGTATGGTTTGAATAATGTGTAACAAAGGAACAATAAAGTCTTCCTTCTTTTGGATCTAACTTGGGTCATGTTCAACTGGAAAGAAAGAATAGCCTCAGTATACTTCTGAATGTCTGCTTGATGATGTCCAACCCAAAGTCCACCTTAGGACAAGGCAACCAAAAGTACCCAAAAACATGAGATGGTTGTTGCCAAGCCAATGCCATGTGTCTTGTGATTACTGGAGACAATGCCCGCTGTGAGGCTGGGTTCACACTTATGCGAATTGGATACCGGAAGCTTCCTGAATCTTCATCGCTTGTATTTGGAATTTTAAATGTAAGTTGCTATTTGTCTTCAAAAAATTTTATTGTGAGTTACTACACATTGGAGCCCCTTATACCCCTTATCCCTTCTTCCCCTGACCAACTATTGGAAACCATTAATCTGTATATCGGAGCGCTGTTATATATAGGAGAGCCAACTACAGGGAAATCGATCGATTGATTGACACCATACACACAGCGATACAAGGCCTGTATAGGCCGCTGTTTTGAGGTGAGAGGCTGGGGGAAACAGTGGGGGGCACCCCGAATGGCACAGATCACTTTTGATGCATGGATCAGCACTATTTGAACAAAGTTTTCTCTACAGACAATTCTTGGATGAACTATTGAGAAAAATTATAGTGGACTTATTTATTTTTGAGTCACAGGGACTTGGTGCTTTATTATTAATATAAATGTATTCTTTATTTGTATTTTTTTCAATTATTTTTATTTTTTCGCTTCATATATTTTTTCTATTTTTTAATATATTTCACTGGATGCTTTTGAAGTCGTATTTTTTTTTTTTCTAGTCACGGATCTTTGGTGGCACAGATTGCACTTTAAACACATGTTATGTTCTTTTGCACAATCTAGACCAGGTACACAGGATTGTAAGATTATTTATATCTTATGAATAATATTGCACAATATTAATTAGAAGAAGTTTGCACTTTAAGGTATAAATTGGATGAACTTTATTTGCAATTATTATTGGATGGATTTTATTTGCGAATATTGCACATATATCATTATTGGATGAATTTTATTTATGATTATTGCACATTATTGGATGAATTTTATTTGCGATTATTGCACATATATGAATTATTGCACATAAGGATATCTTATTCAGCATTTTAGACCTACTGGTATTTGCACAGCCATTATTGTCTATTTTAGTATTTTATTTATTTAATTCCTTAGAAGAATAATATAGATTTATACAATATTTATACTCCATATTGGGGTGGTTAGTGCCACATACCACTTAAACAAACCTTATTTACTGTGTGAGATCACTTTTTATGTTGGCAGCTTCTCACTTTTCCTATAGTTAGGTAGTGCACACTAGTTACCCCTTTATACTCGTATGCGAATTGGATGAATCCAATTCCCATAGCAGGAGACTGTGACCGCCTCTCTATGGAGCCGGTTTACACATCTCCGCAGCGGCTCCAGTGCGAATTGCACTGGAGTCCTATGCGTCTTTTGGTTAGTTTCAGGTCCGAATTCAGCTCAAAATTCGGGCAGAAATCGGACCTGAAATTGTGAATGGGGACGCACCGGACTCCTGCTGTGGGCCGCTGTGTTCTATAGTGTTAACCCAGCCTAGCGATCTTAACTAATCGCAGCCACTGCTTCCTAGACATGTGCGATTCGTTTCGTACGAATTCGTAATTCGTACGAATTTTTCGAAATTCGTACGAATTTACGAATCTGTAGTACGAATTTTTTTTTTTACGAATTCCGTACGGAATACGAAATTCCGTTTACGAATTTCGTTGCCGAATGATTCGAATGAATTCGAATGAATTCGAATGACAAAGTGTCATTTTTGCAGGAAAAATTCCGTTTACGAATTTCAGCTCCAAATTATTCGAATCCAACTACCAATATCAAATTTCAACTAATTCAAACGAAATTATTATAGCAGATATAACGAATGAATTCGAATGACAAAGTGTCATTTTTGCAGAAAAAAAAAAGCTATTTAAAAAACAGTCATTCATTGATATAAAAAAAAAAAAAAAAAGCGTAGGGGTCCCCCCAAATTCAATAACCAGGCCCTTCAGGTCTGGTATGGATATTAAGGGGGACCCCAGCCAAAAAAAAAAAAAAAAAATGGCGTGGGGTCCCCCCCAAATATCCATACCAGACCCTTCAGGTCTGGGATGGATTTTAAGGGGAACCCCGGCCAAAAAAAAAAAAAAAATGGCGTGGGGGTCCCCCTCAAAATCCATACCAGACCCTTTATCCGAGCACGCAACCTGGCAGGCCGCAGGAAAGGAGGGGGGGACGAGAGCGGCCCCCCCTCCCGCCTGAACCGTACCAGGCCACACGCCCTCAACATTGGGAGGGTGCTTTGGGGTCCCCCCCAAAGCACCTTGTCCCCATGTTGATGAGGACAAGGGCCTCATCCCCACAACCCTGGCCGGTGGTTGTGGGGGTCTGCGGGCGGGGGGCTTATCGGAATCTGGAAGCCCCCTTTAACAAGGGGACCCCCAGATCCCGCCCCCCCCCCTGTGTGAAATGGTAAGGGGGTACAAAAGTACCCCTACCATTTCACCAGAAAAGTGGCAAAAATGGTAAAAATGACAGGAGACAGTCTTTGACAATTCCTTTATTAAAATCTTCTTTCTTCTTTCTTCTTTCTTCTGGTCTTCCTTTCTTCATCTTCTCCTTCCGGCATCTTCTTCCATCGTCTTCTTCCTTCGATTCGCTTCTTCTTCCTCCGGTCTTCTCGTCCTTCTCGTCCGGCGTCGTCCTTCTCGTCCGGCATCGTCGTCTCTTCTCGCAGGCCGCTCCTCGCAATGGGAGGCTCCCGCTCTGTGAGGCTCCGCTCCGGGTGACAGGTCTTTTATAACGAAGGCACCTGGTGACCCCGCCCCCTCTGACGCACGGGGAAGTCATGTGGAATTCCCTATGGCTTTCCCCATGACGTCAGAGGGGGGGGCGGGGTCACCAGGTGCCTTCGTTATACAAGACCTGTCACCCGGAGCGGAGCCTCACAGAGCGGGAGCCTCCCATTGCGAGGAGCGGCCTGCGAGAAGAGACGACGATGCCGGACGAGAAGGACGACGCCGGACGAGAAGGACGAGAAGACCGGAGGAAGAAGAAGCGAATCGAAGGAAGAAGACGATGGAAGAAGATGACGGAAGGAGAAGATGAAGAAGGAAGAGCAGAAGAAAGAAGAAAGAAGATTTTAATAAAGGAATTGTCAGACTGTCTCCTGTCATTTTTACCATTTTTGCCACTTTTTTGGTGAAATGGTAGGGGTACTTTTGTACCCCCTTACCATTTCACACAGGGGGGGGGCCGGGATCTGGGGGTCCCCTTGTTAAAGGGGGCTTCCAGATTCCGATAAGCCCCCCGCCCGCAGACCCCCACAACCACCGGGCACGGTTGTGGGGATGAGGCCCTTGTCCTCATCAACATGGGGACAAGGTGCTTTGGGGGGGACCCCAAAGCATCCTCCCAATGTTGAGGGCATGTGGCCTGGTACGGTTCAGGCGAGAGGGGGGGCCGCTCTCGTCCCCCCCTCCTTTCCTGCGGCCTGCCAGGTTGCGTGCTCGGATAAAGGGTCTGGTATGGATTTTATGGGGGACCCCACGCCATTTTTTTTGGCTAGGGTTCCCCTTAAAATCCATCCCAGACCTCTAGGGTCTGGTATGGATTTTGAGGGGGACCCTACGCCATTTTTTTTTTTTTTTTTTTGGCTGGGGTCCCCCTTAATATCCGTCCCAGACCTGAAGGGCCTGGTTATTGAATTTGGGGGGACCCCTACGCATTTTTTTATCAATGACTTCAATGAATGACAGTTCTCTGTATTACGGATCCAACAATTCATTTGCCGGCAATAGCTGCGACTCGTGATTTTAAATAGTTTTTTTTTCCTGCAAAAATGACACTGTGCAGGAACATTTCTCTATATTAGATATACTGAATCTCGAATCATTCGAAGCATTCGTTATATCCGCTATTATAATTTCTTTCATGTTAGTTGAAATTACATATTTGTTAGTTACAATACAACATTCGAATTGTTCTCTGTATTACGGGAATCGGCAATTAGCCGCGAGTGATTTTAAATGTCTTTTTTCCTGCAAAAATGACACATTGTACAGAGAGAGTTCTAAACACGGGAAACCTGCGCCCCTTCATAGGCATACTATAGAGTATATAGTATATAGAAGGGCGCAGGTTTCCCGTGTTTAGAACTGTCTCTGTACAATGTGTCATTTTTGCAGGAAAAAAAGACATTTAAAATCACTCGCGGCTAATTGCCGATTCCCGTAATACAGAGAACAATTCGAATGTTGTATTGTAACTAACAAATATGTAATTTCAACTAACATGAAAGAAATTATAATAGCGGATATAACGAATGCTTCGAATGATTCGAGATTCAGTATATCTAATATAGAGAACTGTTCCTGCACAGTGTCATTTTTGCAGGAAAAAAAAAAACTATTTAAAATCACTCGCAGCTATTTGCCGGCAAATGAATTGTTGGATCCGTAATACAGAGAACTGTCATTCATTGAAGTCATTGATAAAAAAAAAGCGTAGGGGTCCCCCCAAATTCAATAACCAGGCCCTTCAGGTCTGGGATGGATATTAAGGGGGACCCCAGCCAAAAAAAAAAAAAAAAATGGCGTAGGGTCCCCCTCAAAATCCATACCAGACCCTTGAGGTCTGGGATGGATTTTAAGGGGAACCCTAGCCAAAAAAAATGGCGTGGGGTCCCCCATAAAATCCATACCAGACCCTTTATCCGAGCACGCAACCTGGCAGGCCGCAGGAAAGGAGGGGGGGACGAGAGCGGCCCCCCCTCCCGCCTGAACCGTACCATGCCACATGCCCTCAACATTGGGAGGGTGCTTTGGGGTCCCCCCCAAAGCACCTTGTCCCATGTTGATGAGGACAAGGGCCTCATCCCCACAACCGTGCCCGTGGTTGTGGGGGTCTGCGGGCGGGGGGCTTATCGGAATCTGGAAGCCCCCTTTAACAAGGGGACCCCCAGATCCCGGCCCCCCCCCTGTGTGAAATGGTAAGGGGGTACAAAAGTACCCCTACCATTTCACCAAAAAAGTGGCAAAAATGGTAAAAATGACAGGAGACGGTCTTTGACAATTCCTTTATTAAAATCTTCTTTCTTCTTTCTTCTGGTCTTCCTTTCTTCATCTTCTCCTTCCGTCATCTTCTTCCATCGTCTTCTTCCTTCGATTCGCTTCTTCTTCCTCCGGTCTTCTCGTCCTTCTCGTCCGGCGTCGTCCTTCTCGGCCGGCATCGTCGTCTCTTCTCGCAGGCCGCTCCTCGCAATGGGAGGCTCCCGCTCTGTGAGGCTCCGCTCCGGGTGACAGGTCTTGTATAACGAAGGCACCTGGTGACCCCGCCCCCCCTCTGACGTCATGGGGAAAGCCATAGGGAATTCCACATGACGTCCCCGTGCGTCAGAGGGGGCGGGGTCACCAGGTGCCTTCGTTATAAAAGACCTGTCACCCGGAGCGAAGCCTCACAGAGCGGGAGCCTCCATTGCGAGGAGCGGCCTGCGAGAAGAGACGACGATGCCGGACGAGAAGGACGACGCCGGACGAGAAGGACGAGAAGACCGGAGGAAGAAGAAGCGAATCGAAGGAAGAAGACGATGGAAGAAGATGCCGGAAGGAGAAGATGAAGAAGGAAGACCAGAAGAAAGAAGATTTTAATAAAGGAATTGTCAAAGACCGTCTCCTGTCATTTTTACCATTTTTGCCACTTTTTTGGTGAAATGGTAGGGGTACTTTTGTACCCCCTTACCATTTCACACAGGGGGGGGGCCGGGATCTGGGGGTCCCCTTGTTAAAGGGGGCTTCCAGATTCCGATAAGCCCCCCGCCCGCAGACCCCCACAACCACCGGCCAGGGTTGTGGGGATGAGGCCCTTGTCCTCATCAACATGGGGACAAGGTGCTTTGGGGGGGACCCCAAAGCACCCTCCCAATGTTGAGGGCGTGTGGCCTGGTACGGTTCAGGCGGGAGGGGGGGCCGCTCTCGTCCCCCCCTCCTTTCCTGCGGCCTGCCAGGTTGCGTGCTCGGATAAAGGGTCTGGTATGGATTTTGAGGGGGACCCCACGCCATTTTTTTATTTTATTTTTTGGCCGGGGTTCCCCTTAAAATCCATCCCAGACCTGAAGGGTCTGGTATGGATATTTGGGGGGGACCCCACGCCATTTTTTTTTTTTTTTTGGCTGGGGTCCCCCTTAATATCCATACCAGACCTGAAGGGCCTGGTTATTGAATTTGGGGGGACCCCTACGCTTTTTTTTTTTCTGCAAAAATGACACTTTGTCATTCGAATTCATTTGAATTCATTCGAATTCATTCGTTATATCTGCTATAATAATTTCGTTCAAATTAGTTGAAATTCGATATTGGTAGTTGGATTTACTAACGATTCGTAACTATTTATAACGATTCGTAACGATTCGTAACTTGAAATTGAAATTCGATATTTGTAGTTGGATTCGAATTGTTCTCTGTGTTATGAGAACCAACAATGCATTAGCCGCGTTAACGATTCGTAACGATTCGTAACTTTACTAACGATTCGTAAAAAAAATTACGATTCGTCCGAATTTCGTATTTCGTACGAATTCGAACGGAATTTCGTACACGAATTACGAATTACGAATTTTTTTATATACGAAACGGGACGAAACGAAACAAATTTTTTGACAGTTCCCATGTCTACAAGTGCTTCCAAATATGCCCATCTTTGATTGTAATCCAATAAACAGGTACAGAGCAAGAAGGATATACAGTATATGGCATGAAAAATATTTAGGAAAGGGACAATAAAGTCTCCTTTCTTTTGGACCTAACTTTGGTCAGGTTCAAATGGAAGGAAAGAATAGCCTCAGTATACTTCTGAATGTCTGCTTGATGTCCAAACCAAAGTATATCTTGGGGCAAGGCAATCAAAAGTACCCAAAAACGTGAGATGATTGTTGCCAAGCCATGTGTGTTGTGGTCATTGGAGCAGATGGCCACTTTGATGCTCTTCACCAATATTAGCCACTGCTTCCAAGTGCATCAATCTTTGATTGTAATCCAATAAACAGGTACAGAAAAAGAAGGATATGTATGGTTTGAAGAATGTGTAACAAAGGAACAATAAAGTCTTCCTTCATTTGGACCTAACTTGGATCATGTTCAACTGGAAGGAAAAAATAGCCTCAGTATACTTCTGAATGTCTGCTTGATTATGCCCAACCCAAAGTCCACCTTAGGGCAAGGCAACCAAAAGTACCCAAAAACATGAGATGGTTGTTGCCAAGCCATATGTGTTGTGGTCACTGGAGATGATGACCACCGTGGTGCTGTTCACCAATATCAGCCACTGCTTCCAGGTATGTGACCATCTCTGATCGTAATCCAATAAACAGATACAGACCAAAAATAAATAGTCATCAGTCCATCTATTAGAAAAAGCACCAGCTATATAAAAAGCCAGTGCAGTAGATGGATCCCAAAGTTCAAGCTATGCAAATGAAATCAACATGGCCATTCTTCAAATACAGACACAGAAAGCTTCCAAAAAATAATGCTTAGCTGGTATCAAATTTACCCAGGATTTGGAGTTTTCACTGTCGGAGTGATAACACACTTATGCAAATGCCTGATAACAACTATCCATTTCCACCTGATCAAGATCTTGACTGTTATGAATCATAGTCTTAAACCCCAAAGCTGGTCCTTCAGCCTCATATGTGATCCCTGTCCCAAATAAACTACCAGGAAACCACTTTGTTGGATTAAAACTGCATATTAAGTAAACAACCCTTTATTAAATCCATGCCAGTCACAGGTATAGTGTAAACCCCCAATAACCATAAAATGATGACACCATCCAAACACTGGTCTTCACCATAAGTTCAAGAGAGGCGTCCAACAAACCAAGGATCTCATAGGGCTTAAAGTTGGAACCATTCAAAGCGGGCAAGGTAAAACCACCAACAAAGCTCTGATTAACTCTTAATAGGGAGAGCAGGTGGGCATGTCCAGACTTTTTGGTCAGGTTCCAAGAAGGCAGTAATGCCACCCTTTACACTCTTTAAACAGCTTATCCTTCTCCTCCCCTCAATCTTGGGGACTCTGGACAAAAGGGAAAGTTCAGTTTTAAAGCCTTCTCCCCCAGCTCCTGTTTGTGAAATGGAGCTTTTGGGAAGGGGCGGGGGCGGTTATCTGATTTTGACAGGTACCTGCTCCCACTTCCAATCCAATCACCTAGGCGTAAGTTCTCCTCCCTACCTCCCTCCTGCAGTCTTCTGGGACACGTGACAGGTCCCAGAAGCCTGCAGGACCATTCACAATGCACAGTAGGCACCTGTCTGTGAAGTCGAAAGCTGTCACAGCTGGGTGCCCATAGTAAAGCTGCCAGGGACAGAGAACACAAGATGAAAACGGATGGGCTGAGCACAGTGTTGGATCATGGGACAGGTAAGTGGCTGTTTATCATCCACTTGATGGCTGCTCTATAGCAGTTTTACTGCTATAGGGCAGCAGCTCTGCGCAGGACCACATATATATATATACGTGATTCTGCATTTCCGCCTGCATGGGGGTGTGTGCACGCGCGGCGCTGCTGGGACACTTCTGCTGTGAATCTTTACAGCAAAAGCTGTTCTGCGGGTGGCGGGCACTCAATGTCCTTTAATCATCAGTAAACAACACAGAACGGTGATCTGCCTATGTCAACTAGGCAGATCCCTGTTCTGACAGGGGGGAAGGGATGGATTCTGTGTTCCTGCAAAAAGTGTTTTGGTCAGGAATGGGGTAAAATCTTCCGGAGCTGAAGCGGTTAACAAACATGTAACAGAATACATATTGACTTAAAATTGAGACATTAGATTTTTTTTTATATTTTTATTAGATATGTTTTACAGTAAAAAGTATTTTTTTTCAAAATTGTCAGTCTTTTTTTGTTTATAGAGCAAAAAATAAAAAATGCAGAGGTGATCAAATACCACCAAAAGAAAGGTCTATTTGTGGGAAAAAAAATTATATAAATGTTATTTGGGTAAAGCGTTGCATGGCCGCACAATTGTCAGTTAAATTAATGCAGTGCCGTATTGCAAAAAATTGTATGGTCATGAAGGGGGGTAAATCTTCCAGTGGTCAAGTGGTTAAAAGTTACAGTTTTTGTAGCAGCTGACTTCTAATTTTTACACAAAAGACTGGAGCTCCTCTTTAAGTACTTTCCACATGGAGTAACAACTTAAAAGCAGTTGTTGATCAGCACCTGTCTGTATTTCTATGGATTACGCTATTGAAGAGTTAAAGCGGAGTTCCACCCAAAAATGGAACTTCCGCTTTTTGGAATCCCCCCCCCCCCCCCTCCGGTGTCACATTTGGCACCTTTCAGGGGGGAGGGGGGAGCAGATACCTGTCTAATACAGGTATTTTGCTCCCACTTCTGGGCATAGATACCCAAGCCACCCACGGATATCTATGCCACTCCCCCCCCTGCTGTCTTCTGGGAGACACACAGGTCCCAGGAGACAGCAGGGACCAGTGTGAACGCGCATCGCAAGACGCGCATGCGCAGTAGGGAACCAGGAAGTGAAGCCGCAAGTCTTCACTTCCTGATTCCCTTACCGAAGATGGTGGCGGCAGCATCCGAGATCCGAGGGACAGATCGGCTTCGGGTGCCGACATTGCGGGCGCCCTGGACAGGTGAGTGTCCTTATTTTAAAAGTCAGCAGCTGCAGTATTTGTAGCTGCTGACTTTAAAAAAAAAAAATTGGTGGAACTCCGCTTTAAAGTGGCGTTTCCACCAAAAAAAAATAAAATAGCTTAAAATTCATAAAAAAAAATAAAATAAAAATAATTGGAAAAAATAAATAATTTTATTCACCTCTAAATGCCTGTTGCTAGGGGGTCCCTCGTAGTCTGCCTCCTTCAGTGCCCGGGCACTGACATCACTTCCCCTCGGCGCAGTCAGTCATCTGGGACACGTGACAGGTCCCAGATGACTGCGCGGCATATCACGGCGCGCGGTGCCGCTCGCGCATGCGCAGTGGGTGCCCGGCTGTGAAGCCACAGCCGGTTGCCCACGGTAAGAATGCCGGCGCCGGCGCCGCATCGCTGAACCCTGGGACAGGTAAGTGTCCGATTATTAAGTCAGTAGCTGCAGTATTTGTAGCTGCTGACTTTTAAAAAAAAGAAAATTCAGGGGGCACCCCGCTTTAAGCTGCTTGTGGATGGTGAAAAGTCAGCAAGCGGCCATACTATCAACACAGACTGAGCCTAGGAGGCATGTCATTTGCATATATAAGCATTTGAAACAGAACAAATAGATGCATACAGTATGAAATAAGTATGTCAAAAAATGACTAGACATTGAGACATGGACTTGTATAAAAGGTTCTACACCCGATAAAGTTCTAATTCAAAGCTATATAAACACTGGAAATAAAAGGAATAGGCCAAAGAGATCTAAAGAGCTCCACCTTAAGAAACTAATAAAAAGGTTTCATTCAAACCAGCCTTCTCTTTGTAAGTAAATTAATCGACTAAAGTGCAAATTATTATGTTAATTGCAAAAGAATTTTCCAATACCCCGGGCGTACTGTGCAGTTTGTGGAACCGTTTGATTAATTGCAGTCAGGTAAGTGGGGCTGATAGAAGATTGGGTTTTCTGTAATTAAATAAAGGAATACATTTTATCGTGTTGAAGAGGAAGGCTCTGGGCTGTTCTCTGACACGGTGAGAAAACCGCATGGGACGTGAACGAGCTGATTGTGATTGGCAGGGAAAACCGCAGGATTCCTGTGGTTATAGGGACAGAAAAGGGAAAAAAAAATATTAGCAACTTGGCAAACGTAGAATTCTATTTTAAAAAGTTTGAGATCCAACAGTTGATACACATTATTGCACCAGTCACCTGTACCCTCAAATCCAATAGAGTGAAGGTGGATTACGTGCCATACTGAATGACTAATGTATGGGAAGCACCGTCCCAGTTAGGTTGCTAACTAGGTTAGGTCAATTTAGTTCTTGCAGATCTCCTGTAACCAGTAGAGCAGCATGTGATTACTTTGGGATGCTCTGGGCTCTGCAGGCGGCAGGTTTGATTGCTTCCACCTGTCTTCTGGAGGCTTCAAGAATATGGTGGGTGGGTGAGCCAAACAAGCAGCCTGAATATTTACGTGGTCCCAGTCAATCAGTGGTGGAACTACCAGGGTCGCAAAGGTCGCACTTGTGACCGGGCCCTGGCTTTCTGCCCCAGAGGGGTTGCTGGCCACAGGGCTCTGAGCTGAGGGCATCTCTTTCATGCAGCACAAAGTCTGCAATGACAGTCTCCCCTCACTCCTCCCTTGCGCGGTTGGGAGAGGAGAGAGCCGATCTGTTCCTTCTCCTCCCGCCCCTCTCCTCCTGTGTGTACACAAAAGGAAGTGTGAAGCACAGCTGCTGAATGATTAAATTCAGCTGCTTAGCTTTACATGTCCCACATAGAGTTGCCACCTCATCCCTTTAAACCCGAACACATATGAATTACACAGGTTCTATGGATGATTAAGGTGGTAATTAAACTCACTTGTTTCCTTATCTGCATTTAATTAGCCTCAGAACCTGTGTAATTCATATGTGTTCGGGTTTAAAGGGATGAGGTGGCAACTCTAGTCCCACAGTCACAGAGTGCGATGTATGCGCACCCCAGGTTCCCCCCATGGATGTCAATGGATGCCCTCCCAGAACTGGAAGCCTGGGGCGCAGATGGAAGAGGGGTGAGTTAGGGGGGCCCTTCATGGTTTCTAGCAGTAGGGCCCTGAAGGTTCTAGTTACGCCTCTACAGCCAATTCATGGGTGAGGGTGTCAAGAGGAAGGCTGGGGGATTACATAAATAGTTTGGACAAGAAAAAAGGCAGCTCCATCTAAAAGTAATGGTACGAGACTTTAATAGCTACAATAACTCACAAGATCATAGTGGATAATGCTTGTCAAGTAGATAGAAGTCCCCCCGCTATGAGAGGCCGGATGGCCGGCGTTGCTCATCAAAGGAGACCGGCCTGAAGAAGGAGCATGCATGCTCCAAATGCATGCCACGCCTATCGCTAGTGTTGCCAGCTCGAGCTCCATCTACCCAGGATTCTCGGACCATTTCCAGGAAGTGTTACTGCTCTCACGCACTGCTGAGGATTCCATCTGGTCTCCACTGACGAGGAACGCCAGCCATACAGCCGCCCACAGTGGGGAATTTTATCTACTTGACAGGCATTATCCACTATGATCCTGTGAGTTGTTTACTTATTGTGGCTATTAAAGTGGAGTTCCACCCAAAAGTGGAACCTCCACTCATCTGATTCCTCCCCCCCTCCCCACAATTGGCACCTTTCGGAGGGGAAGTGGGACAGGACACCTGTCTTTGACAGGTATCCTGTCCCACTTCCAGGAGCCTCAGCCACAGATATTGACGTCACGGCTGGGGCTCCCTCCTCCTCCCCCTGTCGCTGGGCCAGTAGGAGAGAGGAGCGGGCCTCACGCATGCTACACTGCCGGGTACCCTTACCCACAATGTCGGCGGCAGCACCCGACAGCTGATGGAAACATCAGCTGCGGTGCCGACATAACTGGACTCCAGGACAGGTAAGTGTCCTATTATTAAAAGGCAGCAGCTGCAGTATGTGTAGCTGCTGGTTTTTAATTATTAATTTTTTTGGGTGGACCTCCACTTTAAAGTCTCACACCATTACTCTTAGATGGCCTTTTTTCTTGTCTTCGCTGCAGAGTTACTTCTAGCTCCTCCACAGCAGCTGCCACTAAGTTAGCACTTTGGACTTTTATCCGCGAGACTGTTTTGTTATTTAATTGATTTAACCTAGTTGGTTTGGGACTGACAGCTGTGACGTAGGCTCTTTACCATGTGATTGGCTGTTTCCAATCACAGCGTAACTAACAAGTTCCGGTTATTGGCATTCCCCTACCCACGCTGACAGAGCATGAGTAGAAGAGAGCTGATAAGTGGCTCTCCTGACAGGGGGAGGTCTGCACTAATAATCAGTACAGTGGTTATCAGTGCAGCCCCATTAGCAATTGCCCACTAGTGCCCACCAGTAATACCCACCAGTGATGCCTGTCTGTGCCTCCTCATCAGCGCAACTTATCTGTGCCGTCTATCAGTGCCCATAACAGCGCCTTGAGGCGATTCAGTTCGCATTGTAGCGCTATACAAATTATTCATTCATTCATGAGTGCCACCTATCAGTGCACATCAGTGTTGCCTATCAGTGCCCATAAAGGCTGCCCATCAGTGCCACCTATCAGTTCCACCTATCAGTGCACATAAAGGCTGCCCATCAGTGCCACCTATCAGTTCCGCCTATCAGTGCCAATCATTGCCGCCTATCAGTGCCCATAAAGGCTGTCCATCAGTGCCCCCTATCAGTTCCGCCTATCAATGCCAATCATTGCCACCTATCAGTGCCCATAAAGGCTGTACATCAGTGCCCCCTATCAGTTCCACCTATCGGTGCCCATCAGTGCTGCATATTAGTGCCCATTAGTGCAGTCTATCAGTGCCCGTCAGGCACTGCAGCCTCATCAGCGCACATCAATGAAGAAGAAAAATGACTTATTTACAAAATTTTATAACAGAAACTAAGAAAAAATTTTTTTTTTTTCCAAAATTTTGGGTCTTTTTTCATTTATTTAGCAAAAAAAAAAACTGCGGTGATTAATTAAATAATGAATTAATGTAATTAATTCATTACAATTTAGTTTGGGTACAGTGTTATATGACCGCGCAATTGTCATTCAAAGTGTGACAGTGCTTAAAACTGAAAATTGGCCTGGGCAGGAAGGGTGAAGAGGTGAAGTGATTAAAGTAGCCCAGTGCTGAATAGGTTAAGATTCGTCGACGACTAGTATACAACATCTTGAAATGTACCTGCCAAATTAAAACAAGAAAAAAAAAGGAACATCTATTAACAATCCTCGGGGTCATCTCTCCATCGTGGTAAACCAGCAAGACTTTAATTGTTACTAGATGGTTGTACATATTATACAAGCAGTAGGTGTGAATGACTCCGATCTCCTTTCATTGCATGTTACAGATCTTATCTTTCTGTCTGTTTATTTTCTCAAATTAAAAGTGAATCCTCCGGCAGAGTAGGGAAGGAAGAGCGGAATTCTGATGATTCAGTGCTACTTCTGACGGGTAGAAGAAAACATTCTTGGTTGGAAGGACGGATCTGGGCATCAGGACACATGAAAACCCAGAGAACATTTACATACATCGCTGTGATGTCCTGTTTATTTGGCAGGCATGCGGGTTTATCAAAGTCTGTTCAACGTTTAGATCATATAAAAAAAAATAAAAAATAAACCTTTGTAATGAAATCAAACTTTCCAAAAGATGGCCAAGTCCTTCTCTCTCCATTTAAAAATGAATATGAATGAATTTATAATTTATTTATTTATATAACGAGAAACACATTGTTCTGTATTCAGCGCTACAAAAGTATCAGAGGTCAATTCAAAGTGGATTCATGTGCCAAGTGCATTGCATAACAATGAGGTTTTTTTTTTTTTTTTAAGCAAACTTTGCATGAAAATTAGAGGTCAGCTTATCTTACAGCCCCCAACTCAATGAAAAAAAAAAAAAACGCTCAGTAAAAGTTAAAGCGGAACTATACTGCATCAGAGCGCCGCAAACCGAAAACGCTACTTCATTCATTTTTTTAATATTTAAAGCTTTCTTTTTCTGAAAAATAACTTGGCCACAGCCATCTTGAGTAAAAGCAAATGATTCCTGTAAAATTTACTTCCTGGCATGATGGATTTGATTTAAATCATTATTTGTAAAGAGCAACTGTCATCTCTGTCCTGCACCGCCTCCTCCTCTGAACCGCTGTTGGACCGACAGTCCCATTCACTTTAATGAGACGGCTGGTATTGCGGAAGTAACACAACAAGGTGAGGGACATGGCAGCAGCAGGTGAGTGGATGCCGCTAACAGGCGCTGCCATGATGGATCTGAAATGACAGGTGCTCTTTAACCACAT
This sequence comes from Lithobates sylvaticus, assembly GCA_028564925.1. Classification (NCBI taxonomy): domain Eukaryota; kingdom Metazoa; phylum Chordata; class Amphibia; order Anura; family Ranidae; genus Lithobates; species Lithobates sylvaticus. Next base: position 511,901,109 of record CM053030.1, read on the forward strand.
GCCGACCGGGCCATAGCCGAAAGACGGCTACAGCGCGGTTGGCTTATTCTGAGTGGACGTCCGTAGGATGTCCTCCCAGAACCTTGCTCCCGCGCGTCCCCTGGGGCACGCACTCGGGAACATCTGTGACCACCGGGTCCAGAGGACCCGGCGCATCACGGATCACAAACGGCCGCTGATAGCGGCCGTTTACCACGTGATCGCTCCGTCAAATGACGGAGCGATCACATGTACACAAACCGGCGTCACGTCACGACGCCGGTTCCTCCCTCTCCTCTCTGTACCGATCGGTACAGTGAGACGGGAGAAGCGGAGAGGGGGAGAGACGGGACCAGCGTTGTGGGCTGTATGTGTAGTGCCCACAGCGCTGGTCAGTGACAGCTACTCTGCCACCACTGTGCAACGCTCTGCCACCACTGTGCAATACTCTGCCAGCACTGTGCAGTACTCTGCCACCACTGTGCAATACTATGCCACCACTGTGCAATACTCTGCCACCACTGTGCAATACTCTGCCACCACTGTGCAATACTCTGCCAGCACTGTGCAGTACTCTGCCACCACTGTGCAATACTATGCCACCACTGTGCAATACTCTGCCACCACTGTGCAATACTCTGCCACCACTGTGCAATACTCTGCCAATACTGTGCAACACTGAAATACTCTGCCAATACTCGCCAATACTCACCAATACTCGCCAATACTCTGCAATAAATTTTAATAGAAACAAATATTTTTTTTTTTTTTTTTCACCGAATTTTCAGTATTTTTTGATTTATAGCGCAAAAATAAAAAACCCAGCGATGATTAAATACCACCAAAAGAAAGCTCTATTTGTGTGAAAAAAAGGACAAAAAATTAATTTGGGTACAGTGTTGCATGACTGAGTAATTGTCATTCAAAGTGTAAGAGCACCGAAAGCTGAAAATTGGTCTGGTTAGGAAGGGGGTTTAAGTGCCCAGCGGGTAAGTGGTTAATAACCCTTTCATGACTAAGCCTATTTCTGACATTTGATTACAAGTTAAAATCTGTATTTTTTGCTGGAAAATGACTTAGAACCCCCAAACATTATATATATATTTTTTAGCAGAGAATCTAGAGAATAAAATGGCGAGTTTGGCTGAGAGGGAAGAGAGAGGACTTTAATTTTTTTTTTTTTTTTTGTGTGTATCTGAGTGTATATGTATATGTGTATGCGTGTGCATTTATGTGTGTGTGTACGTATGTGTATATGCATATACATATGTATATATGCGTATATCTATGTTTATGTGTATATGTGAATGCGTGTGTATGTATATATATATGTGTATATATTTAGTTTTTTTATGTGTATATGTATAATCAGATATAAATATGAAACGATATATAACTAAGTTATGTTTTGTGTTACGCATGCAATGAAATTGTATATGTTTGTATATGAAAAATGCTTTTGAAAATAAAATATAGAATTTAAAAAAAAAAATGGCGATTGTTGCAATATTTTATGTCACACGGTATTTGTGCAGCGGTGTTTTAAGCGTAACTTTTTGGGAAAAAGATACTTTCATGAATTTTAAAAAAACGAAACAGTAAAGTTAGCCCAATTTTTTTATATAATGTGAAAGATGATGTTACGCCGAGTAAATAGATACCAAACATGTCACGATTTAGAATTGCGCACACTCGTGGAATGGCGACAAACTACGGTACCTAAAAATCTCCATAGGCGACGCTTTAAAAATGTTTTACGGTTACCAGGTTGGGGTTACGGAGGTCTAGTGCTAGAATTATTGCTCTCGCTCTGACGATCGCGGCGATACCTCACATGTGTGATTTGAACACCGTTTACATATGCGGGCGCGACTTCCGTATGCGTTTTCTTTGCTGCGCGAACTCGCGGGGAAGGGGGCGCTTTAAAAATGTTTTTTTTTTCTTATTTATTTTATTTCATTTTAGATAATTAAATTGTGTTTTAAAAAAAAAAAAAATGTGATCACTTTTAATGCTGTCACAAGGAATGTAAACATCCCTTGTGACAGTAATAGGTGGTGACAGGTACTCTTTATGGAGGGATCGGGGGTCTAAAAGACTCCAAATCCCTCCTTTACACTTCAAAGTATTCAGATCACCGAAAACGGTGTATCTGAATACTGTATATTTTTTTTAATCCGGCACCATTAGTAGCCGAGTAAACAGGAAGTGACGCCGTGGCGTCGCTTCCGTGTTTACATCCAGGAGACTGGAACCAAGCCGTTTCCAGCTTCGTTCCAGTCTTTCTCTAGCCGCCGGAAGCGGCGGATGTTGGATCGGGTCTCCAGATGGAACCGGAGGCCCGGTAAGAGTGGCGTGAGGCGGCGACGTCCCCTCCCGCTCCTCCGTTATAACAGCCGAGTGGCTTTTAGCCGCATCGGTTTTTATACCTGGATAGCCGATCGCCGGCTCTAAACAATGGTACCGGGATGATGCCTGCAGCTGCGGGCATCATCCCGGTATAACCCCTGAAAGCCGAGTACGCATATCTGTGTACGCTCGGCGGGGAAGGGTTAAATGTAAGGACTCATTCTTGCTGGTAGTTGGAATCTTTAATATTTGCAAACAAAATGAAAGTTTCCTATTTAGAATAATAAGCTGTCGGGTTAGTAAAACAGCGATATCAGAACCGATTCACTCATACAGCTTGTAGTGTACATAGATTTGCAAAACAATGGGATAAAGGGATATTCCTGAACTTTGTTTTATCTCACGGTTACTGTGAAATTGTGTGAGTGTATCAATGCAGTGCATGTTATCTCAGCTTGGATTAATTGAATGAGTTTAGCAACAATGTAAATATCACATAATATACAGCCTACGTGCTTAATGGAGGATATTAGTTATAAGGAAAGGTTGTGAGCACTCACGTATTCTCTCTGGAGAAGAGACGCTTGAGAGGGGATATGATTTCAATTTATAAATACCGTACTGGTGACCCCACAATGGGGATAAAACTTTTTTTGCCGAAGGGAGTTTAATAAGACACGCGTGGCCACTCACTATAATTAGAAGAAAAGAGGTTTAACCTTAAACTGCATAGAGGGTTCTTTACTGTAAGAGCAGCAAGGATGTGGAATTCCCTTCCACAGGCGGTGGTCTCAGCGGGGGGCATCGATAGTTTCAAAAAACTATTAGATAAGCACCTGAACGACCACAACATACAGGGATATACAATGTAATACTGACACATAATCACACACATAGGTTGGACTTGATGGACTTGTGTCTTTTTTCGACCTTACCTACTATTTAATTATAACTAAGCTCCATTTAATGCTGAATAAACACATTTTTTATTGTATCTTAAATAGAAAACTATCTTTAGATAGATTTTTACTCCAAAAGCATTTTATTAAAATAAATTTGATTAAAAAAAATCTGATTTAAATATAAAAAATCAGATTTTTTCAATTTTTCTTTTTTTTTAAATCATTGATTGTTATCCACCCTGCTTTCTGGGATCCATCTGCCCTTAGCTCAGGCATGCAGACAATTGGGTGTGCTTATTATATTATTATTATTATACAGGTTTTATATTGCGCCAACAGTTTGCACTGTGTAGGAGGAGCCGAGAAAGCCCCCCCTCCGCTCCTGAAGACTCCTGGGATGTTTGACATCTTTTTGGCCTAGGCCAGAAACCAGGAAATAACTGAAGTAATATTAAAAAAAAAAAATGTTTAAAACAAGTGAATATAATATACCTTCCTACCTATTTACTAATGCTAGCAGCATAAGGGTTAAAAATGGTCAATGTTGAATGAGAGCATTTCATTTGAATTGAACTGCTTTTTTATACAGCCATTTTATAAAGTCAATAGCACTGTTATCCTGGTTGGAAGTCATACTGTAGGACAGGCTGCACTCCGGTGTGATTTGTCACTCGTTGTGTCCACCAGACAGTAGATGACAGATCAGTGTGTAGGCCCACTGCTGGTACCATGTGATTGCTGTGACCAATCACTGGTACACAATGGATGGCTTCTATTCATGCTATTCATTGCGTACTATTTTGTTGATTGATTGTGATTTGTCATGGTGATCACATGGTACAGACAGGGCCAATCACTGCCTATCTCTACCATGTGATTAGCTGTGGCCAATCACAGCTAATTACAATAGTAAATACTGAACGAATAGGTTTCATTATGAAAAAAATGGTTGCTTATAACAGTAACATTCACTGTTATAAGCAATCATAGTGTGTAAAAAAAAAAATCCTGATTACCTTACCTTTGGTCACAGTATGTAAAAAAATAAAAAAATAAAGTTGTAAAAAAAGAAAAAATAATAAAAAAAAATAATAAAAAAAAAAAATATATATATATATATATATATATATATATATATATATATATATATATATATATATATATATATATATATATATATATATATATATATATTTTTTTTTTTTTTTTTTTAATTATTAACTGTCACTGGTGTAATTTATTTTTTTTTTATTTAAAATTATCTCTTTTCATTTCTTTATTTTCCTAAAAAGTGTGACAAAAAAAATTACAACTTCAAAAAACTCGCCATACCTCTTACTAAATACCTTGGACTGTCTAATTTCCAAAAAAAGGGGTAATTTGGCCATCAGTATATCAGGATTTTCGGATATACAGCGCCTTGAAAAAGTATTCATGCCACTTGAAGTTTTCCACAGTTCTCCACATTTTGTCATGTTACAACCAAAAACGTAAATGTATTTTATTGGGATTTTATGTGATAGACCAACACAAAGTGACACCATAATTGTAAAATGGAAGGAAAATGATAAATGGTTTTCAATTTTCTTTTTACAAATAAATATGTGAAAAGTGTGGCGTGCAATTGTATTCAGCCCTCTTTACTCTGATACCCCTAACTAAAGTCTAGTAGAACCAATTACCTTCAGAAGTCATCTAATTAGTAAATAGAATCCACCTGTGTGTAATTTAATCTCAGTATAAATACAGCTGTTCTTTGAAGCCCTCAGAGGTTTGTTAGAGAACCTTGGTGAACAAACAGCATCATGAAGGCCAAGGAACACACCAGACAGGTCAGGGATAAAGGTGTGGTGAAGTATAAAGCAGAGTTATGTTATAAAAAAAAGATCCAAAGCTTTGAACATCTCACGGAGCTCTGTTCAATCCATCATCCGAAAATGGAAAGAGTATGGCACAACTGCAAACCTACCAAGACATGGCCGTCCACCTAAACTGACCGGCCGGGCAAGGAGAGCATTCATCAGAGAAGAGCCAAGAGGTCCATGGTAACTCTGGAGGAGCTGCAGAGATCCACAGCTCAGGGGGGAGAATCTGTCCACAGGACAACTATTAGTCGTGCTCTCCACAAATCTGACCTTTATGGAAGAGTGACAAGAAGAAAGACATTGTTGAAAGAAAGTCATAAGAAGTCCTGTTTGCAGTTTGTGAGAAGCCATGTGGGGGACACAGAAAACATGTGGAAGAAGGTGCTCTGGTCAGATGAGACCAAAATTTAACTTTTTGGCCTAAAAGCAAAATGCTATGTGTGGAGGAAAACTAACACTGCACATCACCCTGAACACACCATCCCCACCGTGAAACATGGTGGCGGCAGCATCATATTGTGGGGATGCTTTTCTTCAGCAGGGACAGGGAAGCTGGTCAGAGTTGGTGGGAAGATGGATGGAGCTAAATACAGGACAATCTTAGAAGAAAACCTGTTAGGATCTGCAAAAGACGAGACTGGGTCGGAGGTTCACCTTCCAGCAGGACAACGACCCTAAACATACAGCCAGAGCTACAATGGAATGGTTTAGATTAGGGATGGGCCCAGTGCTCGATTCGAACCTACGTTCGAATCGAGCACCGGGCGTTCGCTCGCTCGGCGAGCCCAGAACTATTTGGGCCGTTCGCATCACATTCGTGTGATGCGAGCGGCCCCGCAATGCATTGCAGCCGGCGCGGCCGGCGCAGTGCATTGCTGGCTGATGATTGGCCAAGCATGCACTGTGACCCCGCATGCTTGGCCAATCACAGCGCCGGAAACTCGGCAGGACGCCTGTAGCCAATTAAAGCTCAGGGGCTTTAGTACACGCCCCACCATTTAAAAGGCCGCCACGCCGTCGGCCCCGGTCACATGTGTTCCGGCTTTAGGAGAGAGCAGTCTGCTGATTCAGTCTTTGCTTGATTGCTATTTCTTTGCTAAACCATTGGCTATTTCTTTGCTAAACCATTGCTACCTGAGTCATTCATCATTAGTGATCGTTCATTGCTGCTGATTGCACAGTTAGTGTGTTATTAGCTGCTGCTGGGGATTAGTCTCGTGCGTGTGTACTGTTAGTACAGTATTGCAGTAGTACCAACCGCAGTGCTGTTAGCACAGCATTGCACCCCAACAGCACCCATAGGACTTCTAGTGTGTTAGTGGCATCACACAGAGCTCCTATATTTTCTTCTCAGCAGCACCCATAGGACTTCTATTGTGTTAGTGGCAGCACACAGAGCTCCTATATTTTCTTCTCAGCAGCACCCATAGGACTTCTATTGTGTTAGTGGCAGCACACAGAGCTCCTATATTTTCTTCTCAGCAGCGCCCATAGGACTTCTAGTGTGTTAGTGGCAGGCAGCACACAGAACTCCTATATTTTCTTCTCAGCAGCACCCATAGGACTTCTAGTGTGTTAGTGGCATCACACAGAGCTCCTATATTTTCTTCTCAGCAGCACCCATAGGACTTCTATTGTGTTAGTGGCAGCACACAGAGATCCTATATTTTCTTCTCAGCAGCACCCATAGGACTTCTAGTGTGTTAGTGGCAGGCAGCACACAGAGCTCCTATATTTTCGTCTCAGCAGCACCCATAGGACTTCTAGTGTGTTAGTGGCAGCACACAGAGCTCCTATATTTTCTTCTCAGCAGCACCCATAGGACTTCTAGTGTGTTAGTGGCAGGCAGCACACAGAGCTCCTATATTTTCTTCTCAGCAGCACCCATAGGATTTCTAGTGTGTTAGTGGCAGCACACAGAGCTCCTATATTTTCTTCTCAGCAGCACCCATAGGACTTCTAGTGTGTTAGTGGCAGCACACAGAGCTCCTATATTTTCTTCTCAGCAGCACCCATAGGACTTATAGTGTGTTTGTGGCAGCATACATAGCTCCTATATTTTCTTGTCAGCAGCACACATAGTACCTATAGTGTGTTAGTGTCAGCACCCATAGGACCTACAGTGTGTTGTGAGCACACATAGGAGCTCTATTTTTTATACTATATACACTACCGACTACAATGGCTGGAAGACCGCCAAGGAGAGGCAGAGCGGGCCGAGGCAAGAACACAGGGCAGGCAGGCTCTGTTTCTAGAGACAACAGTGCTGGCCGTGGACGTGGTCGTGCATCGTCATCAGCACGTGGCCATGGGACACGCTTGTCTTTGTTTTCGGCAGCTGGACATGTGGAGCCGCATCATGCCGAAGGCTTGGTAGAATGGATGACCAAGCCCTCCTCATCCTCCTCATCCTCTCTCACCCAGGCTGAGGGTACTGGCAGAGCAGCTGCCAACGCGTACTCAATGGCATCATCAGCCACCCCTTCCCTAGACCCACCATGTCCTCCTGAGGAGTCCCCCGAACTGTTTGAGCACAGTGTTGGGTACATGCTCCAGGAGGATGCCCAACGATTCGAAGGCTCGGATGATGATACCCAGCTTGAGGAAGGCAGTAGTGTGCGCACAGAGAGAGGGGATGCTGAAGGACAGCAATCTGGCAGTACTGTTCCACCAGCTGCAGCTTACTGCCAGGTTTGCTCTAGTGGTGAAGAGGGAGGGGATGATGAGGTCACTGACTCCACGTGGGTGCCTGAAGGGAGAGAGGAGGAGGAGGAGGAGGAGGATGCGGCGTCACATGTCCAACGAGGCAGGATCCCCCCTGGAGGCCAGCTAGAGGCCAGCACAGCAACTGTACCATGTAAAAGGATAGTGCCAAAAAAATGCCGCCCTCTGGGACTATCACTCCGCGGTCCTGGATTGTGCGTACTTAAATATAGTAGATCAAACACGTGTAAATATCCAGTAATGACTATTAGATATTACTCAAGCGGCTACTATAAAATACAGTAAAATCGGTAAAAAGGCAATATTAAAGTCCAGGTAAAATCCCAATCCTGTAAAAGAAAGGTGCTTATCCCTTTAAATATTGCAGCAGCGCTAAAATACAGTTTTTTAAAATTAATTAAAAAAGTTCATAAAACATCATCATGGTGACCCGGAATACAGTCCGTATTGGTGCAGTGAACCCAAAATTCTGGAAATATAGTGATACACCTTCCACCGGATAATCAATTTTTCACCGCGTGCAGGTCACACTCCCCTTTGGGGATGCACTCACCAGAAATATGATAAATATCAGCATTTCAATCAAAGCCATAGGTAACTGCCATCTCCTCAGCACGACCACCTCTTCATCATCTGCCAACACCAGAGCGGATCCACTCCAACCCAGCATATGTATATGAAGAAAAATGTGCGGATAGCGTAGTACAGTTTGAACCAAACAGCTTTATTAAACATCCAATATTCCCCCCTTTTTAAAAACTGCGTACTACAATCATATGATAAAACAGCCTTGAAAGTAATAAAGAGTGCACTCTGCCTGATCAGCCCCTCCGTCCGCCGGAAATCGGGCGCCAAAGCGATGTGTAGAATTGGTTTTTCCTCCACTTCCTGGTTCGCTTGGTGGCTGGAGCGCACCCTGGAGCGCATGCGTCACTTCCTGCGAGGTCACGACCCTGACGCGTTTCGTCACTTCCGGGCGTCGTCTGAGAAGTGACGAAACGCGTCAGGGTCGTGACCTCGCAGGAAGTGGTACGCAGTTTTTAAAAAAGGGAGAATATTGGATGTTTAATAAAGCTGTTTGGTTCAAACCGTACTACGCTATCCGCACATTTTTCTTCATATACATATGCTGGGTTGGAGTGGATCCGCTCTGGTGTTGGCAGATGATGAAGAGGTGGTCGTGCTGAGGAGATGGCAGTTACCTATGGCTTTGATTGAAATGCTGCATATTTCTGGTGAGTGCATCCCCAAAGGGGAGTGTGACCTGCACGCGGTGAAAAATTGATTATCCGGTGGAAGGTGTATCACTATATTTCCAGAATTTTGGGTTCACTGCACCAATACGGACTGTATTCCGGGTCACCATGATGATGTTTTATGAACTTTTTAAATTAATTTTAAAAGACTGTATTTTAGCGCTGCTGCAATATTTAAAGGGATAAGCACCTTTCTTTTACAGGATTGGGATTTTACCTGGACTTTAATATTGCCTTTTTACCAGTAACTGTACCACACCGCAGAGCTCTGCCTGTGCAGGGCGCTGCCTCTGCACGTTATCACAAAAGTTCTTTGGTGTGGGCCTTTTTTGAGACGAGTGCATCAGATCGCACCACTGCTATTTGCAATATTTGTCTCAAGCGTATCTCGCGTGGCCAAAACATCAGCCGCTGGGGCACCACAAGCATGAGCAGACATATGTCGACCTGCCATGCAGCTCGTTGGCAAGCACACATAAAAGACCCACACCAAAGAACAAAGCGGACCTCTCCTTGCTTCTCATCAGCTGGGATCTCCATCCCCACTATATCTTCAGTCCTCTCTGAAAGCTGCTCTGAGAGGACTGAAGGTGTGGAATTAGGTGTGTCACAACCAAGTACTTGCAGTACACCGACGTCCGATTGTAGCAGGCAAATTTCCCTGCCCCAGCTGCTGGACCGTCGAAAGAAGTATACTCCCAGCCATCCACATGCCCAGCGGTTGAATGCTAGCTTGGCTAAATTGCTAGCACTTCAACTGCTGCCTTTTCAGTTGGTAGACTCGGCCCCCTTCCGTGAGTTTGTTCAATGTGCGGTTCCTCAGCGGCAGGTTCCCAAACGCCACTTTTTCTCACGGAAGGCGATTCCGTCTCTCTACCGGCATGTGGAAGGCAATGTCCATGCCTCGCTGGACAGGGCGGTCAGCGGTAAGGTGCATATTACCGCTGACTCATGGTCCAGCAGGCATGGACAGGGACTTTATCTTTCTTTCACGGCCCATTGGGTCACTCTATTGGCAGCTGGGAGGGATGCAGGACAAGGTGCAGTAGTGTTGGAGGTTGTTCCGCCACCACCACTCCAAAATGCTACTACTGGTTGTGACACACCTCTCTCCTCCACCCCCTCCTCTTCTTCTTCCTCCAGTGCTCTGTCCTCGGAACCAGCGGTGCTCCGTAGGCGTACAAGGAGCTACGCGAGTACGCAGGCAAAAAGATGCCATGCCGTGCTTGCGCTGGTGTGTTTGGGGGACAGGAGCCACACTGGGCCAGAGGTTCTGGCAGCTCTGCAGGGGCAGGCCGAGAGGTGGTTGACGCCACGCCAGCTTAAGCCAGGAATGGTCGTTTCTGACAATGGCACCAACCTCCTCTCCGCCCTGCGACAGGGGCAGCTCACCCATGTGCCCTGTATGGCTCATGTCCTCAACCTGGTGGTGCAGCGGTTCTTGGGCAGGTTCCCAGGCTTACAGGATGTCCTGAGGCAGGCCAGGAAAGTCTGTGTGCATTTCCGCCGATCTTATAATGCCAGTGCTCGGCTGACTGAGCTGCAAAAGGAGCTGAACCTGCCCAAGAACCGCCTAATATGTGACATGCCCACCAGGTGGAACTCAACGTTGGCCATGCTGCAGCGACTGCACACGCAGCAGAGGGCCATCAATGAGTACCTTTGCGACTACGGCACCAGGACAGGGTCAGGGGAGCTTGGCTTTTTTTCCCCACGCCAGTGGAGCATGATCAGGGATGCATGCACTGTCCTCTCACCATTTGAGGAGGCCACGAGGATGGTGAGCAGTGACAGTGCATGCATCAGTGACACTGTACCTCTTGTCCTCCTGTTGGAGCATACACTGCGTGGGATAATGGACAGGGCACTTGAGGCAGAACAGAGGCAGGAAGAGGAGGACTTCCTTGCCTCTCAAGGCCCCCTTTATCCAGACAGTGTTCCTTCTGTCCCACCCATCACACAGGAAGAGGATGAGGAGGAGGAGGAGGAGGAGGAGGAGGATTGTGTGAGCATGGAGGTGGAGCCTGGCACTCAGCATCAGCAGCAGCAGTCTTTTAGGGATGATGTACAGTCCCAACAAACCAGTTGACTTGTACGTGGCTGGGAAGAGGTGGCTGGCGATCATATCATCCTCATTGACCCATAAGACTCCGGACCGAATGCCTCAGCTAACCTACATAGCATGGCCTCCCTGATCCTGCAAAGCCTGCGGAAGGATCCTCGTGTTCTTCGGATCAAGGAGAGGGACCATTACTGGCTGGCCACTCTCCTTGATCCACGGTACAAGGGTAAGGTTGCGGACCTTATCTTGCCGTCGCAGAGGGAGCAGAGGATGAGACATCTCAGGGAGGCCTTGCAGAAAGGTCTGTGCAACGCGTTCCCAGAAACTGGGAGGTTACAAACTCCTGGTCCTGGACGACGAGTTGCTGAGGCTTCGGTCAGTAGCAGAAGGAGCGGTGGGGAAGGTGGACGTCTGACCGATGCGTTCAGACAATTTTTTAGTCCGCAGCCCCAAGGTATGATCGGTTCCAGCAACCATCGCCAGCATCTGATATACATGGTGCAGGAATACCTAGGGGCAAGGTCAGACTTGGACACCTTTCCCACCGAAAATCCTCTGGCTTACTGGGTCCTGAGGATGGATCACTGGCCAGAGCTTGCACAGTATGCAATTGAGCTACTGGCCTGTCCTGCATCCAGCGTTCTTTCCGAACGCACATTCAGTGCTGCTGGAGGATTTGTCACCGATCATAGGGTGCGCCTGTCCACCGACTCGGTTGATCGACTGACCTTCATAAAAATGAATCAGTCTTGGATCACCACCAGCTACCAGGCACCTGAAGCGGATATAACTGAATAATTTATAATGTCACATCCCTTCAAGACTGCCTATGCTGATGCTGAGTGACTGTCCTGTTATGTTCACTGACTATCCTCTTCCTCCTCCTCAATGATCCATGCCACCACACCAGTGCCTAAGGCACAATTTTTCAGCCCCTGTGTAACAGGGGCGTGTACTTACAATTTTTTTTAAAAAATGCTTCGCAACAGGTGTGACTGCTGTGCTCCAAGTACAGTATCTGTGAGGGGTTGCAGTGTTGTGGCACCAGCACCAGTGCCTAAGGCACAGTTTTTCAGCCCCTGTTGGGGCGTGTAATTTCAATTTTTAGGCAATGCTTTGCAACAGGTCTCATTGCTGTGCTCAGAGTACAGTATCTGTGAGGGGTTGCAGTGTTGTGGCACCAGCACCAATGCCTAAGGCACAATTTTTCAGCCCCTGTATAACAGGGGCGTGTAATTACAATTTTTTAAAAAGATGCTTCGCAACAGGTGTGACTGCTGTGCTCCAAGTACAGTATCTGTGAGGGGTTGCAGTGTTGTGGCACTAGCACCAGTGCCTAAGACACAATTTTTCAGCCCCTGTTGGGGCGTGTAATTTCAATTTTTAGGCAATGCTTTGCAACAGGTCTCATTGCTGTGCTCAGAGTACAGTATCTGTGAGGGGTTGCAGTGTTGTGGCACCAGCACCAATGCCTAAGGCACAATTTTTCAGCCCCTGTATAACAGGGGCGTGTAATTACAATTTTTTAAAAAGATGCTTCGCAACAGGTGTGACTGCTGTGCTCCAAGTACAGTATCTGTGAGGGGTTGCAGTGTTGTGGCACCAGCCAGTGCCTAAGACACAATTTTTCAGCCCCTGTTGGGGCGTGTAATTTCAATTTTTAGGCAATGCTTTGCAACAGGTCTCATTGCTGTGCTCAGAGTACAGTATCTGTGAGGGGTTGCAGTGTTGTGGCACCAGCACCAATGCCTAAGGCACAATTTTTCAGCCCCTGTGTAACAGGGGCGTGTAATTACACTTTTTTAAAAAGATGCTTCGCAACAGGTGTGACTGCTGTGCTCCAAGTACAGTATCTGTGAGGGGTTGCAGTGTTGTGGCACCAGCACCAATGCCTAAGGCACAATTTTTCAGCCCCTGTGTAACAGGGGCGTGTAATTACAATTTTTTAAAAAGATGCTTCGCAACAGGTGTGACTGCTGTGCTCCAAGTACAGTATCTGTGAGGGGTTGCAGTGTTGTGGCACCAGCACCAGTGCCTAAGGCACAATTTTTCAGCCCCTGTTGGGGCGTGTAATTACAATTTTTAAGCAATGCTTTGCAACAGGTCTCATTGCTGTGCTAAGAGTACAGTATCTGTGAGGGGTTGCAGTGTTGTGGCACCAGCACCAATGCCTAAGGCACAATTTTTCTGCCCTGTTCAACAGGTGCATGCAATTACAAATCTTGATCTAATAACTCACAGCAGGGCCCATTCCTGCACCCACCAAGAGTAACTGTGAGGGCTTACAGTCTTGTGGCAACACCGTCCACCACCACCACCACCACCACCACCAAAGGCCCAATTTTTCTGCCCTGTTCAACAGGTGCATGCAATTACAAATCTTGATCTAATAACTCACAGCAGGGCCCATTCCTGCACCCACCAAGAGTAACTGTGAGGGCTTACAGTCTTGTGGCAACACCGTCCACCACCACCACCACCACCACCAAAGGCCCAATTTTTCTGCCCGGTTCAACAGGTGCATGCAAGTACAAATCTTGATCTATTAACTCACAGCAGGGCCCATTCCTGTGCCCACCAGTCTTGTGGCTACACCAACATCTAATAGGGCAAATTTCTGCAGAGTATATACGGCAGGCCCCTACTTTCAAACATCCAACTTACAAACGACTCCTACTTGCAAACGGAAAGAGAAAACAGGAAGTGAGAGGAAATCTACCCCTAGGAAGGGAAATTCTATCCTGTTAGATTTAATTTGGGAAAAAGGTATCTCCTCTCTACTGATGCTTTATCACCAATCCTTGTTTCAATTAAAACCCCACTTTTCCAAAAACATTTGTCATTGGGACGGAAAGTGAGGTGAAATGTTCTGAACAGATGTGCAAAGACAGCAAATGTCCCTATGTTCTCCAAAAAGCTTAAAAATAGATTTTTTGGGGATGGAGCTACACTTCATAATGTACCTGTTCAGATTCTACTTAAGAACAAACCTACAGTCTGTGTCTTGTTTGCACCACCTATATACTGCTGTTCAGAGTATATAGGGTTGTAGGTATAGGGTTTTATTTTGGGTGCGGGGTCCCCCTTAATATCCATACAAGACCCAAAGGGGCTGGGGGGGGGGGGGGGGGGGTGATGGGGTAGCCATGCCATTTTTCTCAAGGATTTTCAGCCATATGGCGGCCAGGACAAGACATGACATTAAAGCCGCAAGTGGTTTTAAATGGCTTCTTTTTTCCTTTACAAATGTCATTTTGTGCAAGGACAGTTCTAAACACGGGAAACACATGCCACTTCACAGGCATACTTTAGACACCCCCCAGGTACCATATTTAAAGGAAAATTTCACTTTTTTTTTTTTCACTTTATGCATCATTAAAATGACTGCTCCCGAAAAAACGTTAGTTTTTAAAAGTTCTTTTTGCATTGATATATGTCCCCTGGGGCAGGACCCGGGTCCCCAAACCTGTTTTATGACATTAACATGCATATTGGCCGTTGTAATTAGCAATTTTGATTTTGAACGTTCGCGTCCATTATAATGAATAGGGTTCGAAAATTTGCGCAAACTTTCGGTCCGTTCGAAGGTTCTGGTGCGAACCGAACCCGGGGGTGTTCGGCTCATCCCTGGTTTAGATCAAAGCATATTCATGTGTTAGAATGACCCAGTCAAAGTCCAGACCTAAATCCAACTGAGAATCTGTGGCAAGACTTGAAAATTGCTGTTCACAGATGCTCTCCATCCAATCTGACAGAGCTTGAGATATTTTTCAAAGAAGAATGGGCAAAAATGTCCCTCTCTAGATGTGCAAAGCTGGTAGAGACATCCCCAAAAAGACTTGCAGCTGTAATTGCAGTGAAAGGCGGTTCTACAAAGTATTGACTTTATTTGTAAAAAAAATGTTGAAAACCATTTATCATTTTCCTTCCACTTCACAATTATGTGCCACTTTGTGTTGGTCTATCACCTAAAATCCCAATAAAATACATTTACCTTTTTGGTTGTAACATGACAAAATGATCCGGACACTGGATGCCTAGTCCTTAATGTTTATGTCTTTGTATACTGAGTTGTGTTATTACCATTGTTAATCCATTTTATGCATACCTAGTTACCAATCATATTGGGTGACAATATGTTAAGTTTATCTGTACTACCTGGTTTGGTGCCCGTTTTCTTTGATATAGCACTATTATTGGGTACTAAGCATTACTTTCGGTGGTTTCCTGTGATGTTGTATGTTTGTGCACTCAACCTGGTGTGTCAGAGGGGCTAAGGTTCTTGAGAAGGTTGTGGCAAAGAACCCATTCTATAAAGCAGCTCCTACGGGGGTAGTGCTACACTTCTTGATGCATATTTTTTCTATCTATCTATCTATCTATCTATCTATCTATCTATCTATCTATCTATCTATCTATCTATCTATCTATCTATCTATCTATCCATCCATCTAGCCATCTATCTATTTATCTATCTATCTATCTATCTATCTATCTATCTATCTATCTATCTATCTATCTATCTATCTATCTATCTATCTATCTATCCATCCATCTAGCCATCTATCTATCTATCTGTTTATCTATCTATCTATCTATCTATCTATCTATCTATCTATCTATCTATCTATCTATCTATCTATCTATCTGTCTATCTATCTATCTATCTGTCTATCTATCCATCTATCCATTTATCTATCTATCACCTCGGATCTATCTATTTATCTATCTATCTATCTATCTATCTATCTATCTATCTATCTATCTATCTATCTATCTATTTATCTATCTGTCTATCTGTCTATCTATCTATCCATCTATCCATCTATCTATCTATCTATCTATCTATCTATCTATCTATCTATCTATTTATCTATCTGTCTATCTGTCTATCTATCTATCCATCTATCCATCTATCTATCTATCTATCTATCTATCTATCTATCTATCTATCTATCTATCTATCTATCTATCTATCACCTCGGATCTATCTATCTATCTATCTAAAGTGCATAATTTTTCTATCTATCTATCTGTCTATCTATCTATCTATCTATCTATCTATCTATCTATCTATCTATCTATCTATCTATCTATCTATCTATCTATCTATCTATCTATCCATCTATCCATCTATCTATTTATCTATTTATCTATCTATCTATCTATCTATCTATCTATCTATCTATCTATCTATCTATCTATCTATCTATCTATCTATCTATTTATCACATCTATCTATCTGTCTATCTATCTATCTGAATCACACACCCATGCCTGTGTATTATTATCTGTATCTAAAGTACATTTGTGGATCCAATAACAAAACCATGAGAGGTATTTTCTTTGGCTCCCTTGGTTGGTAAGAACGGCGGGTTGGCCCCAAGGGCGCTGGATTGTGTTATATCCACTTAGACACCTCGGAACATTCTGTACGTCTTGATTGGAGAGAGATCTCTGTGTGCAGTGTACACGGGGGAATAGTACCGACAGCACCGGGTCATCTAAATAAGAATTGGAGGGCTTCCAGGCTTTAATTAGCTGCTCTGTTTTATATTGAACTCACAGCACAATACACATGAAATACTAATTATGCCAATAACCAGCCTCACCTTGCTGAGATCAGGCATTGTACCATTGAGACTGACAAACAATTGAAGCTTTGAATGATTGTGGATTATTATGTATAAACATTATTTGTGGAATACATTTTATCAGTTTATTCATCTATTACAGACGCAGAGTCTACTATGCAAAATTATCTTTCAAAGGGAAATATGAGATGTTTTCAATGAGCTCACAGGTTAAGTTATTATCCTAACATATACATGAAAGTAATTAACCACCTCAGTACCGGGCATTTTCACCCCCTTCCTGACCAAGCCATTTTTCAGCTTTCAGCGCTGTCGCACTTTGAATGACAATTGCGTAGACATACGACACTGTACCCAAATTAAATTGTTATCATTTTTTTCCCACAAATAGAGCTTTCTTTTGGTGGTATTTGATCACCTCTGCGTTTTTTATTTTTTGCGCAATAAACAAAAGAAGAGCGACAAATTTAAAAAAAAAACAATATTTTTTACTTTTTGCTATACTAAATATCCCCAAAAAATATATAAAAAAACATTTTTTTCCTCAGTTTTGGCCGAAACGTATTCTTCTACATATTTATGGTAAAAAAAAATCGCAATTAGCGATTATTGATTAGTTTGCACAAAAGTTATAGCGTTTACAAAATAGGGGATAGTTTTATAGCATTTTTATTAATATTTTTTTTTTTACTAGTAATGGCGGCGATCTGCGATTTTTATTGTGACTGCGACATTATGGCGGACACATCGGACATTTTTGACACATTTTTGGCACCATTGTCATTTATACAGCAATCAATGCTATTTAAATGCATTGATTCCTGTATAAATGACACTGGTTGTGAAGGGGTTAACCACTAGGGGGCGGGGAGGGGTTAATTATGTTCCCTGGGAGTGATTCTTACTGTAGGGGGAGGGGACTCACAAGGGGAGGAGAACACACCATCGGCTCCTCTCCTCTGACAGGACCGTTGATCTGTGTGTTTACACACACAGATCCACGGTCCCGCTTTGTTACCGGGCAATCGCGGGTGCCCAGCGGACATCTTGGCTGCTGGGCACGCGCATCGGGTGCCCAGTGACACAGCGAGAGCGCGCGCGCGCTCCCTGGAGTGCACTGAAGGGGAGGACGTCATATGACGCCCTCCCGCGCTGAGAGCTGCCCTGCCTGGCCGTCATTTGACAGCCGGCGGTCGCAAGGTGGTTAAAGAAAGAAAAGAGGCACCTACCCCTGTTCACTTCAATAACATAATAAAACTATGTGTATATATATATATATATATATATATATATATATATACACACACACATACACTATATTGTCAAAAGTATTGGGACACCCGCCTTTACACGCACATGAACTTTAATGACACCCCAATCTTAGTCCGTATGGTTCAATATTGAGTTGGCCCCCCCTTTGCAGCTATAACAGCTTTAACTCTTCTGGGAAGGCTGTCCACAAGGTTTAGGCGTGTGTCTATGGGAATGTTTGACCATTCTTCCAGAAGCTCATTTGTGAGGTCAGGATCTAATGTTGGACGAGAAGGCCTGGCTCGCAGTCTCTGCTCTAATATATCCCAAAGGTGTTATATCGGGTTGAGGTCAGGACTCTGTGCAGGCCAGACAAGTTCCTCCACCCCAAACTCTAATGGCAACTCCTCTGGCTCCCCCACTGGCGGATGGTTCTCAGATGGGCATTGCCCCATAAATATAAAATCCATGAGAGTATAAAAAGGAAAAAGAGACTCCGATAGTGTAAAACCTTAAGAACAGTTGAAAATATACTTTTCCTTTCCACATGGGAGTAGTGATGTCTCTGGTGACTGCTCCATGTGTTCATCCCTTGATCTATTAGAGGGACAGCCTTGTCCCTCTGGCAAAGTGTAACCTGTGTGTGTGTATCTATGTGCCTGGGGTCACGGCTCTCCCTCCCATCAATAAAGGGAAGTCTGTGTATGGTAGAGCAGTCTACACTCACACTGTGATAGACTCTGATATGTTGTTTAGCACCCTCCTAGTATAGGTGCTAAGGTGTAAATAGTTAGACTACTGTAGTGTGCCCCCTCCACCTAACGGTGGGGCTAGAGGCAAATCTATCCTCAGCATTTTTGCTTAAGAGAATGCTGCAATTTATTAGTTAGGTCTGTTCCTGGTGTTCTGGTGCTGAGTTTGCTTGGCTCCTCCTTTTAGAAACTAGCAGAGCTTTCTGGAACATGGGTGGGAGGTAGGCAAATAGGCAGCATGAATATGTATGCAGTGTTGGCCAATTGCAGGGGAGGTGCCCCTTAGCATGCTGGAACTTGCCTATATATTCAGGGAGTAGGTGAGCTCTGGGTCCTTCCCAGATAGTGGATTGCACCAGCCAGGGGTGGGGCAGGCTTGCCACCCCTGGCACCAGCTGCCATGTGGCCTCAGGTGGGCAATCTGAGGGCCTGAAGCTGAAATAGAAGAGTGGCCCTGGTACTTCTGAAGAGCTGACTGAAGGGGAGCCGTGTCTGAGAGGATCTGTTTGAGACTCTTGTGAGTACAGACCAAAGATATAGGAGCCTGGCTCTTTTGGCTACCCCTTTGTGCTAAGACAGTCAGCCAAGGGTCCAAATAAAGATATCACTGGCTAGTGATCTAAAGTGCTTTGTAGACATGTGCAGAACAAAAACATTTGTTTATTTTTGTTTCATTTTTTTCGTTTCCGAAAAAAATTAGTTTATTTTCGTTTCGTTTTTTTTCGTTTCCGTTGATTCGTAACGATTCGTAAATTCGTAAGTCGTCAGTGTTCGTATTCGTAAAGATTCGTACATTCGTAAGTCATCGGTGTTCATATTCGTAACGATTTGTACATTCGTAAGAGTTATTTTTTCGTTGATTCGTTTTTTTTTTCGTTAGTTTAATTTTCGTTTATTCGAAATTCGGACGCATTCGTATTTATTCGTACATTCGTAACATTCGTAGATTCGTAATCGGAGCATAATTCATAATTTTATGTAATGTGTATGCTATTATTACATTTTAAGAGACACGGAAAATTACGAATCGAAAAAAAAAGATATGAATGTACGAATTTTTTCGTTCAATCCATTCGAAGCACGTTAAGCAGCACCGTTGTAAGAGACACGAAAAATTACGATTCAAAAAAAAAAGTTACGAATGTACAAATTTTTTCGTTCAATCTATTCGAAGCACGTTAAGCAGCACCATTGTAAGGGACACGGGAAAATTACCAATTCAACAAAAAAAAAAAAGTTACGAATGTACACATTTTTTCGTTCATTTTCATTTTCGTTGTTCCTGTTTTCGTTTTTCGGATTTTCTTCATTCGTACATTCATTGTTTCTAATTAGTTTTTTTTTCGGATTTTCGTTGTTTTTCTGATTCGTTCGAACGATTCGTTAATCAGATTCGTTCGATTCGAACGATTCGTTAAAATTTTTACCGAATCATTCGTTCATTCGTATGAAAACGAACGAACGAAAATAACGGAAAAAAAACGAAAAAAACGAAACGAATTGCACATGTCTAGAGCTTTGTCTACCTGTCACTAACTACAAGAGACTTTACCCATACACTTTATTTCTACACTGCTATTCCCGGAGAAGTCTGCCATCTGATCCCAGCAAGGGACTTCACCTGCTGCTCAATTCTAGATCAGCTAAAGTTCTCAATCTGTGCATAGTTTGTTCTGGAGTATCCTACTGCAAATCCCCTACCCTATCCAAGTTCCTCTAAAATAAAACTACCAAACACCCCTAGGCTGATCTTTGACTCATCGAGCTAAAGTGTGTGTACCTGGCTGGGAAAATTGAGTACTGTCCGTGATACTTTTTTATTTGCACTAACATATCATTTTTTATGGACGAGCTTTCGGGGTGTCCCCTTCTTCAAGGTCTAAGCAGTGCTCTTAGACCTTGAAGAAGGGGACACACCCCGAAAGCCCGTCCATGAAAAATGATATGTTAGTGCAAATAAAAAAAAGTATCACGGACAGTACTCAATTTTCTCTGTCACAATTGCACTAATACGGCTACAATCACTTCAAGTACCTGGCTGGGAAAATACCTTGTGCTCTGCTGCTAGTGCAGAAGTAAAGACTATCTGGGTAATACTCAAGCGGCACCTACGGGGGGTAGTGCTACATTAGCATTTTGGATACAGCAGATATGGTGTTTTTATAGATCCAAGGGCTGGTAGGTGGTGTTAAAATTAAAGCTTTAGCAAACTCAAACTCAAACGCTGGCACACTCCTTTGCACCTATTTTGCTTCCTTATTGGCCACTAAGGCCACCAATCATGTTTAGGAACAGAGGTGGCTCTAGGCTTTGTGAGGCCTTAGGCAAACCTTAGACATGAGGCCCCACTTACTCCCATTATGGAAAAAATTATTCAAGCGATAGAAATTACCGCAGAAAAGAATGTAGACGTGATACAGGGGATGGCCAGAGACAGCAGACATGATACAAGAGATTGGCTAGCTGAATTTGATTGACAGCAGCGTGAGCCAATGGCATCACTGCTGTGTCTCAGCCAATGAGGAAGGAGAATCAGGACAGCTAAGACACTCGTGGACATCGTTGGACAGAGAGGAACATCAGGTAAATATTAGGGAGGCTGAGGGGGGCTGTTGCACACAGCAGGCGTTTTATCTTAATGCATTGCATTAAGATAAAAAAACCTTCTGCCTTTACAACCCCTTTAAAGGCTCTGAGGGCACCGACCAGGGGACGTTCACTCCAACACACGGTAGGCAAATTAGGTGGCCGCGAGGCCCCTAGGAGTGCGAGGCCCCTAGGAGTGCGAGGCCTTAGGCGTCCGCCTAATTTGCCTAATTAGAGAGCCGCCTCTGTTTAGGAACCAATAGCAAGATGTGGAAGAAGGGAAGACCCAACTGACACATTGACATTTTAATATTAGGAGACTCCAGATGCTTGGGCTCCTTGGGTACTTGTTTCAATCTAAATTTATTGGAATATTTCCATACAAAATTATACAATAATAGATAGTATACATATGCCAAAGACAATCATAAAAGCATACTGCAATATAAAAATGTACATAGTATATAACATATAACATATAAACACCCCTCAAAAACCCTTACCCATGTGTGGCGTGAATTAATATAGATATTATTGGGTATAGTAGACCAGTGCAAGAACCTGTCTCTAATAAGAAATAGAATGATACACCGGACCACTCAGATTGTTGTGCCCTTAAGAGGAATAGCCATATCATATTCTCATAATACCAACAAGATTGTGGTCCATGGTTTACTAATCCCCATCTTCAATCCCCGCAGGGGTATAAAGTACATCACACGGAAAGGGTGGGGGAGAAGGAGAAGAAAAGAAAAAGATAAAAAAATAAAAGATAAATGAAGAGTGGAAGAGAACAAAAATACAAAAAAAAAACAAGGAAAAACCTAGAAAGGGGGAACGAAGGTGAATAATAAGAGTAAAGCAACCAGGATTAGGCACTTAGACCTCACCTCATTCATCCCAACTCTAAATCAGGTTCAGGTCTTAAGATGAACCCACAAGGTTATTTTGCATTTCAGGAGACTCCCTGAACAACTTCCAAGCGAGACAATTTTGACATCATTGTTCGTATGTGTCCAATTCTTGTGACATATTGAGAGGATGCAGGCACTTCTGTCAAAGGGCCTGCATCCTCTCAATATGGTCAGTCTCTACAATCCACTTAATCAGAAGTGGAGCATGTGCCGTTCGCCGATGGCGTAGTATAACCGTTCTTGCTGCTGTCAGCCAATGCCTAAGTAGACCTTTTTTTAATGCATTTAAAAGAGTCGGGTAGAATAGATAGCAGAGTAATTTGTGGCGTATTGGGGACAATCGCCCCAGCTACCCTGTTATAGAGCTGAAAAATCACATCCCAGAAATCCTGGACAGGTGGACATTCCTACCAGATATGTTGTAGTGAACCCTTGGCAGAGAGGCAACGCCAACATAGATCCGAAAAATTCGGATATATCCGGTGAAGCATCGTCGGGCATCTGTACCAACAAGAGAGAAGCTTGAAATTCGTCTCATGTGCCATAGTTGCTAATGACATACAGTGAGTGAGGGTAAACGCTTTCCCGCTCCTCTGACATTCAAATCTATTGACCATTTATTTGTAAATTCCAGGAGGTGCTGATAAAGTTTCAAAATTAGAATCTTATACCGCAGAAAGCATATGATCTGGTATAGTACCCTGTAAAAGAAAAGACTCAAAGGTGTCTGGTTCTCTATTAAATACATGTCTTGAGGAGAAGGAAGATCGAAATTACAATAATTGACAATATTCCAACCAGTGCGTAATTGATTGTTGCTGCGTAGGAATGAGATTTAACAATGGCGGAAGAGCTCCCTAACACAGGATTTGAGATATTCTGTGGAATGACTCCTTATTCCAAGACAAAAAACATATTCGAGCCAATTCCGGATGGAACCGTGGATTGACGAACAGGGGAGTCCTTAGTCACTTTGGGGGAAAATCCTAATTGGATTTGCAATTTCTCACAGACACGGACTAAGTGAGCTGTAAGGAAGGGTAAAGAGGCAAGTGGACCGAGGGCAGATATGTCTAACCAGGGAAGCGCCTGGAGATCATGAGGAGCAATCGACTGCTCTATGTGAACCCATGAGAGAATATGTATAGAACGGCAATTTTGTGCAATGTTGTGTACCACGTCCAGTATTTTTGAACTAAAAAGCAGAAAAACCCCTAATGGTGGACTTTTAAGGCACGTACAATATGTAGAAGTATATAAAGTATAAAAAAGTTTATTAACCACTTCTGCCCCGGACCAATTGGCAGCCAAAGGACCAGGCCCCTTTTTTGCGATTCGGCACTGCGTCACTTTAACTGACAATTGCGCGGTCGTGCAACGTGGCTCCCAAACAAAATTGGCGTCCTTTTCTTCCCACAAATAGAGCTTTCTTTTGGTGGTATTTGATCACCTCTACGGTTTTTATTTTTTGCGCTATAAACAAAAATAGAGCGACAATTTTGAAAAAAATGCAATATTTTTTGCTATAATAAATATCCCCAAAAAATATATAAAATTTTTTTTTTCCTCAGTTTAGGCCGATGCCTATTCTTCTACATATTTTTGGTAAAAAAAATCGCAATTAGCGATTATTGATTGGTTTGTGCAAAAGTTATAGCGTTTACAAAATAGGGGATAGTTTTATAGCATTTTTATTAATATTTTTTTTTTTTACTAGTAATAGCGGCGATCAGCGATTTTTATTGTGACTGCGACATTATGGCGGACACATCGTACATTTTTGACACATTTTTGGGACCATTATCATTTATCCAGCAATCAATGCTATTTAAATGCATTGATTCCTGTATAAATGACACATGCAGTGAAAGAGTTAACCACTAGGGGGAGGGGAGGGGTTATGGGCTGTGACGTGTGTGTTTTTTTTAACATTAGGGGGCGGGGCTGACGTCTGACATTATTGATCGGCTTTCCGGATGACAGGGAACAGCCGATCAATGACAGGCAGAGTAGGAAGCACGGGCAGAGGTTTGTTTACACAGACCTCTCCCCGTTCTTCAGCTCTGTGACCCGATAGCGGGACACCAGCGGCGATCAGGTCCGCTGGTCCCGCGGCCGTGGTCACGGAGCTCCCGACAGGGTCGCGAGCGCGCCCCCGGGGGCGTGCGCGCACGACCCATGGGTAGGCTTTTAAAGGGCCACGTATCTGTATGTGGTTCTGCCTAGCCGTGCCATTCTGCCGACGTACATCGGCGTGAGGCGGTCGGGAAGCAGTTAATAATAAATGTCATAAAAACATATAACAGAGGGAATGCATTAACAACGTAGTCACCAATGTATATACAGTACAATACAGTACTTATGCACCCTATGCGTTTCGGAGCACCCGCGTCTCCTTCCTCAGGGGAAAGTGTTTAGCAAAAGACATTTGTATTCAAATGAAGTACTGAACAGACATTCCATGGTATTTGTGGTTAAAAACAACAGAGCAAGACAGGTGTATCAGGTGGTTTCTTAACCTCAAAAGCTTCCAGTAAAGTTGTATGCTAAAAATATTTAGCGTTTACGCCGAATCGGATTAAAGTATTGTGCTGCTGGTAAAGGGGGCCCAAGATTCTCCTAACCCCAATAACATGGGCACGGTATGACCTGAAGAAACACTGGGGCGGAACAATCTGTCCTGAGAGTGGTAGTTGGAGAGTCAGCAGCTAAGTACTGGTTCTGAGATATAATGGCTGATCATGGCTTTAAAACAGGGAGCTTTGCAGGAAAATCTGACAGTCTGTCTCGGCATCCAGCAGCAAAATGTATTGCACCCTACGAAATGCGTAGGGTGCAAAAGTACTGTAGATTATTGTACTGTATATACATTGGTGACTACGTTGTTAATGCATTCCCTCTGTTATATGTTTTTATGACATTTATAATTAATAAACGTTGTTATACTTTATAATATATACTATATTCTACATATTGTACGTGTCTTAAAAGTCCACCATTAGGGTTTTTTCTGCTTTTTAGTTCTATGTGAACCTATTGTTTAGAATGGGAATGATGGAACCAGTTCACTAGCCTAGTTAAAACCTCTGCAGCGTGGTAATACTATAAGTCCGGTACCCCTGCATCTCTTTCTCCTTAAGGGCCCTTTCACACTGGGGCGTTTTTCATGCGGTGCAGCGCTAAAAATAGCGCCTGTTCACCGCATGAAAAAATCCTGCCCCTTTAACTCCAGTGTGAAAGCCGGCGGGCTTTCACACTGGAGCGGTGCGCTAGCAGGATGAAAAAAAAAGTCCTGCTAGCAGCATCTTTGGAGCGGGATAGGAGCGGTGTGTTCACCGCTCCTATACCGCTCCTTCCCATTGAAAAGAATGGGAGACCGCGGTAAAACCGCGGCAATACCGCCGCAAAGCGCCGCTACGGCGGCGCTCTGCGGGGGGTGTTTAACCCTTTTTCGGCCGCTCGCGGGGGGTAAAACCGCACCGCGAGCGGCCTAAAACCGCGGTAAAAACGACGGTAAAGCAGCGCTAAATATAGCGCTGCTTTACCGTCACCGCGGCTCACCGCCCCAGTGTGAAAGGGGCCTTAGGGAGGAATAGAATTCTCCTCTGTAGTCTAGGTTTATTACATCCCCAGATAAACCGTGTAAAAGCAGATTGTAAAATAATAAAAAAAATAAAACAATAGGTATAGTTTGAAAGAGATAAAGAAAATGCGGTACATTTTTAAGACGTGGATCCTCCCAAACCATGAATATTGGGCTCAATCGTACTTCTTGAGATCTTGTATTGTACACTGCATAAGAGGATGATCGTCTTCCATATACAGTTTGGTGAGATCTGAAGGAATTCTAATTCCCAAATATTTAAGCGTCAAGTTGCAGATTTTAAATTGTTCCCAAGAGCCTGAACTTGATGTGGTACACAAGTGGTACTGGAGTATGCTGTTCAGTTCTGGGCACCAGTCCTCAGGAAGGATGTACTGGAAATGGAGCGAGTACAAAGAAGGGCAACAAAGCTAATAAAGGGTCTGGAGGATATTAAAGCGGTTCTGCACACATTTCATTTAGTAAATCTCTTTGCCTTCCAAATCAGGCAAATAGTACTAAATGAAGTGTGTTTTTTTTTTTCCACTTACCTTGTTTTTGCTGATTTCCTTTCCTCTGTCTCTGCGGCGGTGGGCGGGGTCTCTGCGTCGATCGTCGTCACGCCGCACTGTCTCCTGGGATCTCGCGAGATTTCGTTCACATCTTCCGAAATCTCACGAGATGTCGGCAGATGTGCCGAAATCTCGCGAGATTTCGGAAGATGTCCGGGAACGTGAGCTACTCTTTGCCGTTACTGCGGACGCGCAAGATCGGCGCAGTAACGGCGGTGCAGGCTGGGCCATCTGAAGTGCCTGTGTGGGTTCACATGCCCACAGGCAAGATGGCCCCCAGCAGGACAGATTTTTTAAAACTATTTTAAATGACGAAAACCGGCAGCAGAGAGGCACAGAAATGGGACACGTGAGTACCTGATTTACATGCCATAATCTACTGCACTGCACTAAAGATAGGAAAACACTACAGACAGTGCAGTACCGCTTTAAGGTTGCGAGCACTGAACTTATTCTCTCTGGAGAAGAGACGCTTGAGAGGGGATATGATTTCAATATACAAATACCGTACTGGTGACCCCACAATAAAGATAAAACTTTTTTGTGGATGGGAGTTTAACAAGACTCGTGGCCATTCATTAAAATTGGAAGAAAAGAGGTTTAACCTTAAACTACGTAGAGGGTTCTTTACTGTAAGAGAGGCAAGGATGTGGAATTCCCTTCCACAGGCGGTGGTCTCAGCAGGGGGCATTGAAAGTTTCAAAAAAACTATTAGATAAGCACCTGAATGACCACAACAATATACAACGATACAACGAACAACGATATACAATGTAATACTGACATATAATCACACATAGGTTGGACTTGATGGACTTTTTCGACCTCACCTACTATGTAATAAGAGATCCTTCGGTACTTGGAAAGATGTTTAGGGTGCCAAAAAAATATTACATAGTAGTGCTGTACTTGCTTTTTTACTAATGAAATGGCTCACCAACTAAAGCGCTCACGAAAAGTTGTAAGCCTTTAATATGCAAATGTAGACTTTAGGGTGCAAAATCAAGCACTGTCACACTCCTCTGCACCTGTTTTGCTTCCCCATTGGTCACTGACACCACCAATCATGTTTAGGAACCAATGGCAAAATGTGGAAGGGTGAGGATCCAACTGACACATTGACATTTTAATATTAGGAAGCACCAGATTTATGGGCTCCTTGGGCATTCATAAAGATGTTGGGGGTGCCAAAGGTTTATACATAGTAGTGCTGTACATGCTTTTTTTACTAATGAAAGGTTTACTAACAGAGCTATATTGTTACTACAGCTTAGACTTGAGTTTGGAGTGTAGGTCTGCTTTAACTTTCCAAGGCCATGATTTAGAATCGCATGACTCAATAGTTTAAACAATAAATTCCAATTTTTTTTTACATTTTGTATAATGCTAAAACACATAACATCCATCCCTCAAAGGCTCCTCGACGTTATTAAGCTGAACAGGTAATAAATAACACAATATCATTTCACTGGTAGCCGATGTAACTCTATACATAAGAGAGCCTTCAGTTCTGGAAAATGTTCAAACCAGATTTTCTGTATTAAAACATGAACCAGCTTCAGATCTTTCTCTTTTTTAAAGAAATACACAAATTGTTGTATTGAGGCAGCAAGTTCCACATTATACAGCAGATGCTCCACATTATAGCTGTGAGGATCCAAACAAAGAACTTCCCACCTTCCATACTCAAAGCGGTAAGCACTTTAAATCTGAAAAGCAAGACAATGTATGATGGGTTTGTGAAACAAGAATCTAAAAAAAGTTAGATTCTGACTCTGTGTTCTGTCCATCAGATGGATATATTCTGATTATCTGCATTTGTGTTGTTGTAAATGACATTTAATGTTGTTACCTTTTATAGGAATCATTTGCAGAGCTTAGGCGCCATCTAGCGTCCTTTTTTGGTATTGCTTCTGTGTGTATATTTTATTAATAAAGTTTATAACCTAGGAAGTACTTGGAAAGCAAAGTATTCTGGGTAAAGTCTCACAGGAAGAGACACATTCATCATGCTTTTCAGACTGCAAGAGGTCTTGTTTCAATCTCTTACCATCAATCCCTTATTGAACTTAAAAAAGTAAGTTTTACTGTCTCATATTGTACTGTGTATATTTGTCTTTGAAATGTATGCTAAATTTATGGGATATTGTACTTATCAAGGTTTATTCTTGTTATTTGTAGTTTCACCTAGCTTGTTCCAATAAACTGCGATCGAAGAAATATGGTATCATGTTTATGGGATAAGAATGGTTTAGCTGAATGTCCTTGAGACAGAACAGTGAAATTTTTAAGCTGACCTCTGAAGGGAAGATAAGCTGACTTCGGAAGTCTGTACAGCCTGGGGCTACACAGTACCATACAGTCAGAAGCCTTAAAGAAGCAGGCCTGTGGGAGGCAAAGCAAGCAGCCACGCTACACAGAGACGCGCTCTGTCAAGCAGTACCGACACTAGAACGGTCTCTATACAGCAAGACAGCTTCTTCCCCGCAGCCATGTCTCACAGTAGAACATCTTCTTACAAAACACGATCACAAGCAAGCTCATCTAGGTCATCTGTCGCAAATGCAGCAGCTATCGCCCGTTCAAAAGCTGAAGCAGCAAGAGCCAGGGCCGCATTTGCAGACCAAGAGCTGCAGATGAAAAAAGAAAAGGCCCACCTTGAAGCAGAAAGGGTGAGACAGGAACAAGAGAGAGAGCAAGAAAGAGTACGCATAGAGCAAGAAAGAGTACGCATGGAACAAGAGAGAGAGATGGAAAGAATACGCCTGGAAGACGAAAGAGCTCAGCAAGAGGCATCTCTGAAACTGCAGCAAGCTATCTTAGAAGCTAACATGGAGAAGCTGGCAGTGGAGCGAGATGCTGCCGCCGCCATTGCAGAAGCAGAAGCTCTAGAAGCAGCCGTCTACGATGAGCCAAGAGCAGGTAGCAGCATACCAGGCCTAGAGAAAGAACACCAAGATTCCTCGCAACGCACGTCGGATTATGTCTACCAGCACTGTGACCCAAGCAGCATCCCACAACAAGAAATTAAACATGATGTCAGGGAGCCACTCCAAGTCAAGCAGCAACAAGACGACCTTGGACCCCAGTGCCACAGGCAAGAAAAATCTGACAGTGTTCCAGACGTTCCAGTCCCAACCAAACCCTCTACTCCACAAGGTACTCAACCTTCATACAAACATCAAACACCTGTCTTCACCCCAAAGGTGTATGCAACGAGCCGGTACGAACTGCCAACCGTATGCAAGTTAGAGCCCAGAGAGCCTAAAGAAGAGACTTCTATCAGGTATGCCTTTACACCGCACCACAATACACCAGCAGCCTACCCCAATGCCAATCAGGCTACTGTAGACTTTGCCAAGTTCCTGGCCAAACGCGAGTTAGTTACCCAAGGACTTGCCAAATTTAGTGATCGCCCTCAACACTACAGGGCGTGGCGATCCTCTTTCCAGAGTGTTATCCAAGGTCTAGATCTATCTTGCAGACAACAAATAGAACTCCTGGTAAAGTGGCTTGGCAATGATTCTGCTGAACACGCCAAAAGGATCAGAGACATTAATATAAACCACCCTGAGATAGGCCTTACAAACATCTGGAACAGACTGGATAGATGTTATGGCTCACCAGAGGCTATAGAGAGTACACTGTTTAAAAGGATAGAAGACTTTCCAAAAATACCTAGCAGAGGTTATCAAAGACTCAGAGAATTCAGTGACCTATGTATGGAGTTACAAGTTGCTAAAGCAGAAGGTGACTTACCTGGCCTTTCTTATCTTGACTCTGCTAGAGGTATTAACTCCTTAGCTCAAAAACTTCCTTATGAGTTACACGAAAGATGGATTGCTCATGGCTGTAACTACAAACGGAAACACAATGTGCCCTTTCCACCATTTAGCGAGTTTGTGGACTTTGTAGACAGACAAGCAGGGACGAAAGATGACCCCAGCTTCATTTTTCCAGTGTCTTACATCACTTCTGCTGGCCCTAAGCAACTCAGAGCTCCAGTAGCAGTGCACAAAACTAACATTTCTTCCCACAGATTTGCAGAGTCTCAGCCAGAGGATCAAGACAATGACCCAACGAAGTTCTGCCCTCTACATAAGATGCCACATCCTCTTCTGAAATGCAGAGCCTTCAGGACAAAGACCATCCAGGAACGCAAAGCTTTCCTCAAAGATAACAACATCTGTTACAAGTGCTGCTCTTCGTCTACACACTTCGCCAAGGACTGTAAGGTCAGTGTCAAATGCACAGAGTGTGACAGCACAGAGCACCACACAGCTTTACACCCAAGGCCTACTCCAAGAACCTTCCCACCTGTCCATGGTGACAAGGAGCAAGGCAGGGAGACCAAAGACTCTAGTACAGATACCACAGCAATCACTTCACAGTGCACTGAAGTCTGCAAAGGAAGTACAGGTGGCAGATCCTGCTCTAAAATCTGTCTAGTGAAAGTTTACCCAAAGGGACGCAGAGACAAAGCAGTCAAGCTCTACGTCATTTTGGATGATCAGAGTAATAAGTCACTAGCCAGACCTGTGTTTTTTGACATTCTAAACCTTAAAGGCCCCAGCAGCCCCTACTCCCTTAGGACTTGTGCAGGCACAGTGGAAACGGCGGGGAGAAGAGCTGACGGCCTACAAATTGAATCTATGGATGGTAAGACATGCCTACCCTTACCGACCATAATAGAGTGCAACCAGATGCCAGACAACAGATCAGAGATTCCCACACCAGACGCAGCAGCTCACCAGACTCACTTGAAGCACATAGCACATCTCATACCAGAACTTGATGATCAGGCTCAGATAATCTTACTCCTAGGGAGGGATATCTTGCAAGTCCACAAAGTAAGGAAACTGATCAACGGTCCTAAAAGTGCTCCATATGCCCAAAAACTGGATCTTGGGTGGGTCATTATAGGTGATGTTTGCCTGGGAGGTGCACACAAACCGGCATCTGTTAATAATCTGCTCACTAGTACCCTCGAGAATGGTCGTCCTTCTCTTTTCCAACCCTGTCAAAATCGCATCCTCATAAAGGAGCTACCGCACAACAACCCTGTACCTCTTCCTTTCCTAAGTTCCCTCTGTGACAGCAATGCCTATGACAATGACCAAAGCGACTTAGGACACTCAGTGTTCAGGAGAACAAAGGAAGACAACCAGGTAGCAATGTCCATTGAGGATAGAATCTTCCTAGAGGTTATGGAAAGCAGTATGGAGAAAGACGTGTCTAATAACTGGGTAGCACCTCTTCCCTTTAGGCCACAAAGACAACGTTTGCCTAACAACAGGGAACTAGCATATAAACGCCTCACTTCCTTAAGACACAATCTGCAAAGGAAACCAGAGATGAGAGAACATTTCTTTTCCTTCATGGGCAAAATATTCCAAAATGGCCATGCTGAGGTAGCTCCAGACCTCAAAGACTCAGAAGAATGTTGGTACTTACCCATATTTGGCGTCTATCACCCTAAGAAGCCAGGGCAGATTAGAGTGGTGTTTGATTCCAGCGCCAAGCATGAAGGTGTCTCTCTAAATGATGTCCTTCTTTCTGGCCCTGACCTCAACAACAGACTATTGGGAGTACTTCTCCGCTTCCGCAAGGATTCAGTCGCATTCATGGCAGACATACAACAAATGTTCTATTGCTTTCTTGTTAAGGAAGAACACCGAAACTTTCTGAGGTTTCTCTGGTTCAGGGACAACAACCCCTCTGGAGACATCACAGAATATCGCATGAAGGTGCACATATTTGGCAACAGCCCTTCCCCTGCAGTTGCTATATATGGCCTCAGACACTCTGCTAGAGTGGGAGAGTCAGAGTATGGGTCAGACGTCAGACAATTTGTGGACAAGGATTTCTATGTAGACGATTGCTTGAAATCACTACCCACAAATGAAGCCGCAATCAGTCTCCTCAAAAGAACTCAGGCAATGCTTGCGTGTTCCAACTTAAGGCTCCACAAGATTGCTTCCAACAGTAGAGAAGTTTTAGAAGCCTTTCCTGTCCAAGACCATTCCAACGAGTTAAAGGACTTAGATCTAGGCACAGACTCACTTCCCATGCAACGCAGCCTTGGTTTGCTTTGGGACTTAAGATCTGACACCTTCACTTTCCAAGTAAACACAGAAGAAAAACCCTTTACCCGTAGAGGTGTCCTGTCTACCATAAACAGCCTATACGATCCTTTAGGCTTTGCAGCACCTGTCACCATCCAGGGTAAGGCACTACTCAGAGACTTAACCTGTGAGTCGCTAGATTGGGACCACCCTCTCCCCACCGACAGGAAGAACTTATGGCTAGAGTGGAAGGACTCACTTACAGCGCTATCTAATCTTAAAATTCCACGCCCATATGCTCCTCTGTCATCTGCAGATGTTCAGATGCAAAGACTTTGTGTGTTTGCGGATGCTTCTGTTAAAGCAATTGCTGCTGTTGCTTACCTGAAAACCATAGACACTAAAGGACAAAGCCACATAGGGTTTGTAATGGGAAAAGCAAAACTTGCACCACTGCCTGAACACACCATACCCAGGCTGGACACTTCAAGTTTCATTAATGCTCTTAGACGTTTCATTGCAATCCGAGGCCCAGTGAAACTCATTCGCTCTGACAGAGGATCCAACTTTGTAGGAGCAGTAAAAGAACTGCAAATTCCTTCCAACTTGGACATCCCCAGTGTAAAAAGGTATTTGAGTAAGCAAGACTGCACGTGGATCTTCAATCCACCTCACTCTTCTCACATGGGAGGTGTGTGGGAGAGAATGATAGGCATAGCCCGCAGAATTCTTGACTCTATCTTCCTACAAGTAGGAACTGCAAGGCTTACTCACGAGTGTTTAGTGACATTTATGGCAGAGGTTACAGCCATCATTAACGCCAGACCCTTAACTTCAATTTCAAGTGACTCTGAAGATCCAATGGTTCTCACACCTACCATGTTGCTCACGCAAAAGACTGGTCCTGTAGGTACTCCAGCTGGAGAGTTTTGTGAGAAGGACCTTTACAAACGTCAATGGAGACAAGTTCAAACTCTCGCCAATACCTTCTGGAGTCGGTGGAGGGAGCAATACACATCTACTCTTCAACTAAGGAGGAAGTGGCACTCAGAAAAACCTAACCTTAAACTTGGTGATGTTGTGCTCATGAGAGATTGCCAGACACTAAGGAACATGTGGCCTTTAGGTCTAGTCACCAAAGTACTGCCAAGCAAAGATAATCTTGTCCGTAAGGTCGAGGTCAAGACCTTTCAACAGAATGAGGCCAAAGTGTTCTTGAGACCAGTGACTGAACTTGTTCTGTTACTTTCTACGGAGGACTCTGTTAGTGACGTCACTTGACGTCAGGCGGGGAGTGTTCTGTCCATCAGATGGATATATTCTGATTATCTGCATTTGTGTTGTTGTAAATGACATTTAATGTTGTTACCTTTTATAGGAATCATTTGCAGAGCTTAGGCGCCATCTAGCGTCCTTTTTTGGTATTGCTTCTGTGTGTATATTTTATTAATAAAGTTTATAACCTAGGAAGTACTTGGAAAGCAAAGTATTCTGGGTAAAGTCTCACAGGAAGAGACACATTCATCATGCTTTTCAGACTGCAAGAGGTCTTGTTTCAATCTCTTACCATCAATCCCTTATTGAACTTAAAAAAGTAAGTTTTACTGTCTCATATTGTACTGTGTATATTTGTCTTTGAAATGTATGCTAAATTTATGGGATATTGTACTTATCAAGGTTTATTCTTGTTATTTGTAGTTTCACCTAGCTTGTTCCAATAAACTGCGATCGAAGAAATATGGTATCATGTTTATGGGATAAGAATGGTTTAGCTGAATGTCCTTGAGACAGAACACTCTGCATTTAAAGTTGAACATCGCTGTACTATAAAGAGGAAAATGTTATACTTACCTGACGGTAATTTTCCTTTCCTGATGCAAAGTATGACAGCATATATGGATGGGTAGGCTCCGCCCCCTGTCCTATTCCAGGACCGGTTATACTATAAAAGTAGGTCTCCTCCCTGCAGGCCACATTCTCTTTTTTTTTCCTTACTGCTACAGCCGGTTATGCTACTGCTGAAAGCAGGATTTTTCTTTTCCCTCACCTTGCCGGATTCAACTGGCCAAGCCGCACAGGTTCAAGCCTCACCTGTGACGAATGCTCCCCCCGCTGTACAGGCAGACATGAACACCTATATGGGGGAGATCTAGGATAAGGGGAGCGATGGTATCTGGTAGACATGTGCAATTCGTTTATTTTTTTTTTTTTCGTTTTTTCGTTTTTTTTCGTTATTTTCGTTCTTTTTCGTACAAATGAACGAATCATTCGAATCGTACGAATCCGAATAACGAATCGTAACGAATCGTTCGAATCGTACGAATCCGATTAACGAATCATTTGAATCGAGCGAATTTGAAAAACAACGAAAATCCGAAAAAAACTAATTAGAAACAACGAATGTACTAATGAAGAAAATCCGAAAAACGAAAACGAACGAAAAAATTCGTACATTCGTAACTTTTTTTTTTGTTGAATTGGTAATTTTCCGTGTCCCTTACAATGGTGCTGCTAAACGTGCTTCGAATGGATTGAACAAAAAAATTCGTACATTAGTAACTTTTTTTTCGATTCGTAACTTTTTTTTTCGATTCGTAACTTTTTTTAAATTTTTTTTTCGATTTGTAATTTTCCGTGTCTCTATTGAACAAAAAAATTTGTACATTCGTAACTTTTTTTTCGATTTGTAACTTTTTTTTTCGATTCGTAACTTTTTTTTTTCGATTCGTAATTTTTTTTTTTTTCGATTTGTAATTTTCCGTGTCTCTATTGAACAAAAAAATTCGTACATTCGTAACTTTTTTTTCGATTCGTAACTTTTTTTTTTCGATTCGTAACTTTTTTTTTCGATTCGTAAATTATTAAAATGTAATAATAGCATACCCATTACATCAAATTATGAATTATGCTCCGATTACAAATCTACGAATGTTACGAATGTACGAATAAATACGAATGCGTCCGAAAATTAAACTAACGAAAAAACGAATCAACGAAAAAATTACTTTTACGAATGTACGAATCGTTACGAATACGAACACCGACGACTTACGAATGTACGAATCGTTACGAATCAACGGAAACGAAAAAAAAGAAACAAAAATAAACGGATTTTTTTGTTGTGCACATGTCTAGTATCTGGTCTCTAGAGACTGCTCCTTCATCATGACTCAATGGAAGGATCTCAGATATCCAAGTATCAAGCCATAAACTACCTTGTTGCTGAAAGTATCAGGCAAAGTGTTTCTAAAAGTAGGTCTCCTCCCTGCAGGCCACATTCTCGTAACTTAGTATCACTGCGAAGCCCTTTCAGGAGGGACCTATATGCTGTCATGCTTTGCATCAGGAAAGGACAATTACCATCAAGTAAGTATAACATTTTCCTCTTTCCTGACACAGCATGACAGCATATACGTATGGGATGTACCAAATCCCCAGACAACAAGGGTGGGTACTGCTTACGTGTTTAAGTTGAGGATTAGATCTATCCCCACTAACGATTGAATTATATTGTAGCTAAGGCCACTGGGTCCACTTTAAAATGGGTCCCCAACGTGTTGAATGTAGACCAGGTCGTAGTTCCCATATTAGTTCTGGAGGGACTCCTTTGGAGTTCCATCCATGGATGCGCAATCCATCTGGAAAAGCGTTCTCTGCCCTCAATTGATGGATTTGTCCAAGCCATCTAAGCCCCTTGACTAACTTGATCCGCACCACTGCGATTGTCTTTAATGGACAGTAATTGTCTTCTGATGCCGTTAAGCCTAAAGAGCCTATTGTTTTCTCCAATTCTCCAATTCTATATCTCTCTTCAACCTTGAATCTATTGTCAATGCTTGTGGTACTCCAAAAGACTTTAGTTTGGATATGTAAGAAGGATGATGTTCTAACCCAGATGCAAAAATGCAGACCTCTGTATAGTGCTGAGGAAGAGACTAGAAACACTTTGCCTGATACTTTCAGCAACAAGGTAGTTTATGGCTTGATACTTGGATATCTGAGATCCTTCCATTGAGTTGTGATGAAGGAGCAATCTCTAGAGACCAGATACAATCGCTTCCCTTATCCTGGATCTCCCCCATATAGGCGTTCATGTCTGTCTGTACAGCAGGGAGCTTCGTCACAAGAGAGGCTTGAACCTGCGCGGCTTGGCCAGATGAATCCGGCAAGGTGAGGGAAAAGAAAAATCCTGCTTTCAGCAGTAGCATAACCGGCTGTAGCGGTGAGGAAAAAAAGAGAATGTGGCCTGCAGGGAGGAGACCTACTTTTATAGTATAACCGGTTCTGGAATAGGGAAGGGGGAGCCTACCCATACGTATATGTTGTCACGCTGTGTCAGAAAACCTCTTTTACTCCTTCCCCCAAAAACTGTTAAAGCTGAACTCCAGGCACATATAAAAGATGAAAAGGAAAAAACTGCGCCAGGTAAATTAACCAAATGTCTATACCATAATCAAAAACAGTCAGGCTGAGAACTGTTAGTACATGACCAGTGGGTAAAATATTATCTATACAAATAAAAAGTAAATGGAACAGTAAAAGAACACACTAATCCTAATGTGAACAGCACTATCTGGGGGTGATGGTAGTGGTTAATTAAAGTGGTTAGCAGTAACAATCTATGACAAATGAGTCCTGTATTGTATCACACACTAGCCCATGTGTGAATCAACCTGTGAGGGTATAAACAGTTCAAAGATTGAATGCCGTCCTGAGGTGTAGCCTTCAATTCTTTAATAACCAGGCACTCCAGGTTAAGATGCTTTTCACACCGCTGTGCTCCAAACCACACTAAAGTGCCACCACCAGTATATATTATCCTTACCAGATGGTAGGCATAATCAAGCCTTTCAAACTGAGCTCCTATAGAAATCCTGGCTTCCAACGGATGGAGGGACAGACTTCAGGATAAACGGACACAAGACCTCAGACCAGACCCAATAGCAAATCAAATCCAGAGGGTAGCACTCAGCAGTGCATCAAACATAGCCAGAGAGGGAAAAAAAACGCAGACCATGGCATAATAACGTTTAAAACATAATGAGTATTTTTATTTGGTTAAAAGTACTCACATTCCAAAAGAATATTAAGCGCATAAAAGGACTCCAAACGGAAAAGGACACAGAACGCCGGCCGGCATGTGATAAAAACGAACCCTTCCTCCTTCCAGAGACGCTGAACGCGATGACGTCACTGCACGCCTTCCCAGTGGGAAGGCGTGCAGTGACGTCATCGCGTTCAGCGTCTCTGGAAGGAGGAAGGGTTCGTTTTTATCACATGCCGGCCGGCGTTCTGTGTCCTTTTCCGTTTGGAGTCCTTTTATGCGCTTAATATTCTTTTGGAATGTGAGTACTTTTAACCAAATAAAAATACTCATTATGTTTTAAACGTTATTATGCCATGGTCTGCGTTTTTTTCCCTCTCTGGCTATGTTTGATGCACCGCTGAGTGCTACCCTCTGGATTTGATTTGCTATTGGGTCTGGTCTGAGGTCTTGTGTCCGTTTATCCTGAAGTCTGTCCCTCCATCCGTTGGAAGCCAGGATTTCTATAGGAGCTCAGTTTGAAAGGCTTGATTATGCCTACCATCTGGTAAGGATAATATATACTGGTGGTGGCACTTTAGTGTGGTTTGGAGCACAGCGGTGTGAAAAGCATCTTAACCTGGAGTGCCTGGTTATTAAAGAATTGAAGGCTACACCTCAGGACGGCATTCAATCTTTGAACTGTTTATACCCTCACAGGTTGATTCACACATGGGCTAGTGTGTGATACAATACAGGACTCATTTGTCATAGATTGTTACTGCTAACCACTTTAATTAACCACTACCATCACCCCCAGATAGTGCTGTTCACATTAGGATTAGTGTGTTCTTTTACTGTTCCATTTACTTTTTATTTGTATAGATAATATTTTACCCACTGGTCATGTACTAACAGTTCTCAGCCTGACTGTTTTTGATTATGGTATAGACATTTGGTTAATTTACCTGGCGCAGTTTTTTCCTTTTCTATGCTATATTGTGTTTATCCCACTATTCTGCAGCCGGTTTAGATATTATTAATTTTATTATTTTTTACATATTATTGTTCCTGTGTTACCCATACTTATTTTGTTCCTCCCCTTTCCCTTTCCTTTTTCCCTTCACTTTATTTGGTTAGCGCGGTTTTTCTTTTATATAACATATAAAAGATGAAAATAATGCACCTCTGTAATCATTTATCAACCCTTACAAACCACTTTGACCTACAGGTAAGCCTAGATTAAGGGTTACCTGTAGGTCCAAGAAATGTCTCTAAAACCTACACGGTTTAAGAGATATTTGCAAAAAGACAGGCACCGCTGTCTACGGCGCATGCGAGTGGCGGCTCCCTTATGCATGCGTGGGAGTGACCTCATTGCGGCTCTGGCCAGTAACAGCGTGCATTTTTAACCACTTCAATACTGGGCACTTAAACACCTTCCTGCCCAGACCAATTTTGAGCTTTCAGCACTCTCACACTTTGAATGACAATTGCGCGGTCGTGCTACTCTGTACCCAAATTACATTTTTCTCATTTTATTCCCACATATAGAGCTTTCTTTTGGTGGTATTTGATGAGCACTGATAGGCGGCACTGATAGGCGGCACTGATGGGCGACACGGATGGGCACTGATAGGTGGCACAAATTGGCACTGATAACTGGCACGCATTGGCATGGATAGGCGGCACAGATGGGCATAGATAGGCGGCACAGATGGGCATGGATAGGCGGCACAGATGGGCATGGATGGGCACTGATAGGCGGCATGGATGGGCACTAATAGGTGGCACGGATGGGCACTGATAGGTGGCACGGATGGGCACTAATAGGTGGCACGGATGGGCACTGATAGGTGGAATGGATAGGCACTGATAGGTGGCACGGATAGGCACTGATAGGCAGCATTGTTTTGTATTGATGGATGCCAATCAGTGCCAAACAATAATGCATGCCAATCAGTGATGCCCATTGTGGGCACTGATTGGCATCCATTGTGGGCACTGTGTGTCATCCCTGGTGGTCTAGGGTGGCATACCTTGTGCTGCGCATCCCTGGTGGTCTGGTGGCGTCCCTGGTGGTCCAGTGTGGGCATCCTCGGGGGGGCTGTGCTGATAATCATTCAGCACAGACCCCCCCCTGTCAGAGGAGCAGCCGATCGGCTCTCCTCTACTCGCGTCTGACAGACGCGAGTGAGGAAAAGCCAATTACCGGCTCTTCCTATTTACACTGTGATCAGCCGTGATTGGACACGGCTGATCACGTGGTAAAGAGTCTCCGTCAAAGACTCTTTACCAAGATCGTAGTTGCGGGGTGTCAGATTGACACCCCGCAACAACGATCGCTGCAATGCACGCCCCCGGGGGTGCGCAGCGGCTCAAAATCCTGAGGACGTCCTATGACGTCCAGTCAGGATTTGACAACCACTTTGCCGACGTCTATTTACAATGGGCGGGTGGCAAGTGGTTAAATACAAGCAATATAAATACCTATGCTCAGACTGTGAGATAAAGGAGCAGCATAAGGAGACAATTAGCTTTGCAAACAATGAACAATCTGATGGGAGGAGAAGGCAGAGTGATATAACTATGATATCATCTCTGTGCTGCTTCTCCTTTCACTGTCCAGTCACAAGCTTGGGCCAGGTACATGGGTGCAGAGGAAGTGGATAAAATAATACCGACAGTCATTCAAAATGGAATAGTGAGGACATCTAGTGGCGGAAAGAATGTTCTTTTGATGGAAGCTCCAGACTGAAGGAGAGTAGTGAAGCAAAAGCTCATTTATTATCTTTAACTGGCCTAGTAATTTTTCGTTTGTCTGGAGTTCGGGCTAAGAGTTCAATCTCTTAAAGAGCCATGCTATCCGAAGAATCGTCTGCATCCAACAAACTTTATAGTTCATAGGCATAGCTCCTCAGGAGAGTAAAGTCTGGCAGTGGAAAATAGAAATACAAAGAAAGTGGGATTTTAAAGGCGCCAAAACATTACACCACTATAATATATCAAAACAATGTATTTGTATTTAACAATATTCATTAATCAATCTACAGATAAATATTTAATAACATAGCGGCTTCAAGTAGCAGCTTTGACATGTTTTGCCCCAGCTGGGTTTATGGCTTCACCATTGTTGAGGTCTTCGGGGAGGGGGGCTAAGAAGCATGTGATCACGACCTGGACTTAAAGTGTTACTAAACCCACAACAGTAAAATCAGTCTGTATATGCAGTAAAGCATGCTTGTTATTCTACAAAAAAGACAAAATGGAAGGCGCGTACACCTAGTGCATTACCAATGACAATTTAATAAATAATACAATCCATAAAAAGCTCTATTACGTCATTTCGCGCAATAGAGCTGCCCTGCCGCAGTATGTGTGTGGTGGGCGGTCTTAAAGTGGTTAGGTTGGCTTGTGATTTCTCACTCATTTGCCAGTAGATGTCACTGGTATCACTGGTCTTAGTATGAAATTTCACAAACAAAACTAAGTTATGAATATTTATAATTCCTTCAGCCAATCTAGTAGGAGGGTTATGACACTGGTGCATGCTGGGGGAGGATATAAATATTTGGGACAGGCCATGTGCTTTCTTTCTTCCCCTGGGCTGAGGCATAGGGAAGAGCTGCTGGATGGAGTTCTGCTGTTAGGCCCAATAGACCGTTTTGTGGTCTATTGTGTACTGAAGTGGCCCTAAAGCTGTCCTGCTTGGTCTGGAGGACACTGCGCCAAGGCGGAGACCCAGGTTTGGCCCCTTGCTGGAGAGACCCAGGAAGAAGGCTGGTCTCGCAGAAGGGCCTGGTGACTCACTTGGAGGACGCACTAAAATTTTGGAGAGTGTTTACAGTGTTCCCAGGTCGGCTTAAAGGTTCCGACATTGTGAAGCTGGACATTGGTTTGGAGAGCCTTAAACCGCTTGCCGACCTGCCGCCAACATTATACTGCGGCAGGTCGGCACGATCCCGCGAGCCGTCGTAGCTGTACGTTGGCTTCTTTAAGCGGGATAGCAGGCGCGCGAGCATACACGCTGCACTCGGGGGGCGCCGATGCTCGCGGTCGACGGTCGTGATGACCGCCGCCCACAAGCGATCGCGGGCACAAGAGGCAGAACAGGAACGTGTGTGTGTAAACACACAAATCCCTGTTATGTTCTGAGAGGAGAGACAGATCCTGAGTTTCTAATAGCCAGGAACAACGATCTGTCATCTCCTCTAGGCCAGTCCCCTCCCCCCTACAGTTAGAAACACACAGGAAACACAGTTAACACCTTGATCGCCCCCTAGTGTTAACCCCTTCCTTGCCAGTGACATTTTTATAGTAATCAGTGCATTTTTTTTTAGCACTGATCGCTGTATAAATGCCAATGGTCCCAAAAATGTGTCAAAAGTGTCCGATATGTCCGCCATAATGTCGAGGTCCCGATAAAAATCACAGATCGCCGCCATTACTAGTAAAAAAAAAATAATAATAATAAAAATGCTATAAATCTATCCCCTATTTTGTAGACGCTATAACTTTTGCACAAACCAATCAATATACGCTTATTTTTTTTACCAAAAACATGTAGAAGAATACATATCGGCCTAAACTGAGAAAAACTTAGCTTTTTTTTTTTTTAAATGGGCATATTTATTATAGAAAAAAAGTACAAAATATTTTGTTTTTTTCAAAATTGGCGCAATTTTTGTTTATAGTGCAAAAAATAAAAACTGCAGAGGTGATCAAATACCACCAAAAGAAAGATCTATTTGTGGGGGGAAAAAAGGGCGTCAATTTTGTTTGGTTGCAACGTCGCACGACTGCGCAATTGTCGGTTGAAGCGACGCAGTGCCGAATCGCAAAAAAATGGCCCGGTCATTCAGCAGCCAAATCTGAAGTGGTCAAGAGATGGTCCTCCCATGTACTCATCATGAAACATAAGTGGTTGGGCATCGGTGCACACAATCTCTTCCACTTCTGGGGCAGGGCTAGGTGGATGGCCCTGGCAAACCCTGCTAACAGAGTCATCATAAAGCAGAAGAGACTACTGCATGATTTGGGGCTCAGACTGATTGGCTGATTTGCAAGGGGGTGAAGTGAAAGACTGATGGACATCGGCTGCAGGTGCCAACTCTGAACTTTCATCAGGAGACTGGGTGGGAGACAATGTGAAGGAACCGGAGACAATGGTATCTGGGACCCCTAACCCTCACCTCTTTAACTATTCTGCAATAAAACTTTAAATGGACAAAAGTGACTGGCACCCAATCTTTTCCCGGTCCCCCTCATTTTAGCCATTGATTCTGGAGTGAAATGCTACCCCTGGCCTCTGGGGGTGCTATCCTGCCTTTGGGGCGTCAGAGGGGTGTAAAGGACCCTTTAGCTAAAAACTGGATTTCCATGTTAATATAAAAATAAAAAAAATACAGTAGCGAATCGATTTTCCCCAGTGGAACGAATATCTTGACGTTAATGAACTATAACATTACGACCCCTCACAAAATACTGACTGAATCAATTACATTCATATTGTTTTCACATTTCAGACTATACACCTTTTAGTCTCCAAGCAATCATCTTCTGTGTTTCCTTGTGAGAAGTGTGTTATCGTGGCTCATATTTTTCCTCTGCAGTTCCGTTTACATTTTCAATTTCAGGCTCTTCTAATTGCCCTCTTCCACCCCTTGTAGGATTTTTTAATTCGCGGATGATGATTATGGTCCCTCGCGGCACAAACAGTCCTCGTATCTGTCTCTCCACTTCAAATTTTTATCTCTGAGCGCTGATTTTTCTGTCTTCTCGATTGCCCAGTGGAATATACAGGCAGGTCTAACACTTCACTTCGGTGATTAACAGGCGGCCTGGATCTCTTCTCTGCTGTCTCGAGTCTAAATCATTATTTTTGGAGGTTCTGCGGCCCATTACTCCACTGTTTAAAATGTATTATATGCATGGCTGTTTCCTGGTGTGAAAGGTTAATTGGTTCACAAAATGCAGAATCCGCGTTCTAAATCCGGCCGTTCCTTTCTAGAAGTGAACAGATCAATCCGATGCAGTTTAGACCCGACTAGGGAACTTCTCAGCTTCTACTAATTAAACAAGCAATGCGACGATCGTGGCCCGAAATGGATTTTTCTTTATGAATGGTGCAGGGTTTTAGTAAGTGACCACAGAAAGGGATATCTCCTCCAACCCATTCTGTAGCTGTGATCTGCCAAGCCTGGCATAAAAGCGTATCTAAACCCAAGAACAAAAATGTAATACCGTATATACTCGAGTATAGGCCGTCCCGAGTATAAGCCGAGGCCCCTAATTCACCACAAAAAAAATGGGAAAAACGTATTGACCCGTGTATAAGCCGAGGGTGAAAAATGCAGCAGCTACTGTAAGTGGAAAAGAGGGTCAGCAATGCCCATCTGCAGCTGCATGTCCCCTGTACAGACCCCCCCTGTGTCCCCATTGCAGCCTACCTGTGCCGATCTGTGCCGATCTGCATCGCTCCTGCGTGTCCTGGGTCCTGTGTCCTGTGTCCCCTGTGCGATCTTCCTTCCACCATTGCAGCCGATGCAGTCTCGCTCTGTCCCCCCACAGCATTTAAGGCGCCATTCCAAAATTACAAACGCTGCGCCTCCTCCTCCTCCTCGTCCGTGATAGGAGGAACACTGCTTCCGCAGCAGTCAGTGTGCAGTGTTCCGCCTATCACGGACGTCCTCTCATCCTCGTCCATGAGATGAGAATGACAGGACGTCCGTGATAGGCGGAACACTCCACACCGACTTACTGCTGGGAAAATTAGTGTTCCTCCTATCACGGACGAGGAGGAGGAGGAGGCGCGGCTTTTGAAAACTGCCGTCTGTCTGCATGACACGCTGTTCATGTAGGCAGACGGCGGTGACTCGAATATAAGCCGAGGGGGGGACTTTCAGCCCTAAAAAAAGGGCTGAAAATCTCGGCTTATACTTGGGTATATACGGTATATTGCAGATTACCTGTCCTTAAAGTGGTTGTAAACCCTTACAAACCACTTTGACCTACAGGTA
Source organism: Lithobates sylvaticus (assembly GCA_028564925.1). Taxonomy (NCBI): domain Eukaryota; kingdom Metazoa; phylum Chordata; class Amphibia; order Anura; family Ranidae; genus Lithobates; species Lithobates sylvaticus. Next base: position 511,945,605 of record CM053030.1, read on the forward strand.
AGCCTAGATTAAGGCTTACCTGTAGATCCAAGAAATATCTCCTAAACCTTCACGGTTTAGGAGATATTTGCTAAAAGACAGGCACCGTTGTCTACGGCGCAATGAGCATGCCTTAGATAGCGGCGATATGCCGCTCGTGGCGGCTCCTGTGCGCATGCACGGGACTGACGTCATTGCGGCTCCGGCGAATCACAACGCCGGAGCAGCGAGACCCAGAAGTCACTCCGGGATACATGGCAGCGGTGAAGATAAAGACGGAGGGCCGCTTTGGGGGCTTCGTTCTTAGGTAAGTTATTCATAATAAGCTAGTATGCTATGCATACTAGCTTATTATGCCTTTGCCTTGCAGGGTGCATTTTTATTTATTTTTTAATTGCCTTTACTTCCTCTTTAAATGTAGTGCGTGCATTTGTTTTCTTTTTACAGACATTTTTCCTTTACATTTTCACCTGGTGATCCTGTCATTGCATAAGATAAACCTCAAAAGGTGGGATTTTATGGGAAATACAATATATACATATAGAAAACTTCACCTATAGAAAATGTAATTTATTGTAGAATTTTTTTTTTTTAAAAGATCTCATGTTAAAGGGTCACTAAAGGAAATAGTTTTTTTTAAATAACAAACATGTTATACTTACCTCCACTGTGCAGCTCGTTTTGCACAGAGTGGCCCCGAACCTGGTCTTCTGGGCAGTGCCGGGACAAGGTCATCCAGCGCCCAGGGCAAAGATGCCAAACTGCGCCCCCCTTTCCCTTAGGGTTAGGGTCAGGGTGCCCCCCACCCCTGCAATAAACCATTGCGCCAGGGGCAGCCGCCCCTCCTGCCCACCCCTTGTCCCGGCCCTGCTTCTGGGGTCCCTCGGCGGCTGTCTCGGCTCCCTCCCACAAGGACTCCACAACTTCATGCGAGCTCCCTCGCATAGCGCGGAGTGCTTGCGGGCGAGCTCCAGTGATACAGCTGGCAGGCCATAGGGGCTCACTGTATCACTCGGCCCCCCGCCCCCCAGTGCGCTGCGTCATTCGATGCGATTAACAGCAGTGCGAGCCAATGGCTGCGCTGCTTTCAATCCATCCACTCTAGCCAATCAACGGCCAGGGTGAGCGGGGAAGAGGACGTCGGGGGCGAGCGCGGGACTTTCGAGGGGTCAGGTAAGTAAAACGGGGGTGCTGGGGGGGCTGGCATTGTCAGATGTTTTTTCATCTTAATGCATAGAGGTGAAAAAACTTTTACCTTTACAACCCCTTTAATGGTACAAAACAACATAAGAATAGCACCAACAACATTGCACATTGTATAATTGAAATTTGCAAACATTGCATGTTTGGCTGTTTAGACCATGAAGTGGTTTCTGACAAGGAATGCTGCAGAGTGTGATCCTGCCATTAACCCTTTTAACCGGCAACGCCGTATGCCATGTGTCAGTGGAGGCATACGGCCGAGAAGGGGATACCACTGGGCCTCCTGTAGGGGGCCCAGGCCCCATCACTTAACAGGGGGGACCAACCAGCACTGCCCAAGGGTTGGGGCAAGTAGGGGGCACTGCAACCCTACTTATTGAGGAGCACCGATCATACTTTCCTGCAGAGTGGTCTCTGTTCACAGTGCTCTCCTCAGCTGTCCAATTACCTAGATCGGTGACATACGATCGGACCAATTTACATGAGGACAGGACGGAGACGGCGAAGAACTCTGTGCCCTGTGTCCAGCCACAGAAGATGGAACCCCCCCCCTCCACTAGAGCCATGCATGACAAGCCCCGCCCCTCCCAGTGTCCACTCACTCACTGTCCACCAGGATTATTGCCCCAACTGGATGGAGGATGATCTTCACACACTCCTGTGAAAATCTGCATCTGGGAGACAACATATTTAAATATGCTAGACATGTGCACTGCACAGGGACTAATCATCTTCTTCATGCTTAACCTTGCCCTTTGGGTTACTCCACCACTGGCCCTTGTCTAGGTTCATGCTGCAGAGAACAGAACTGATGTCAAACCATGAATACAACTCTGTGAAGCATTGAGGACACCCCATGGCCACCATTAGCGGAGAAGGGGTCAGACGCCAGGGTATCACGTGATTTTCCAGAATACAGGTGGAGAAAATCATCTATCCTGAAATAGTTTTATTGCATTGGACAGGCGGGAGTACAGTTGGGTAATGCAAGCTTTAAGAGGCAGTCCTTTATCCTGGAGTTAGGTTTTAAATTTAAAGCATATATCGCCAGCACACCATGAAGGTTCACAAAGGTGTCTAAATTCTTTTTAAATTGATCACATCAGAGTATTAAATCATATACCTGATGAAGGGGTCTTGCCCCCGAAACGCTGCAATTTACTGCATTGATGTGATCGCTTTAACCACTTAAGCCCCGGACCACATTGCAGCCAGGCACTGCGTCGCTTTAACTGACAATTGCGCGGTCGTGCGACGTGGCTTCCAAACAAAATTGACGTCCTTTTTTTCCCAGAAATAGAGCTTTCTTTTGGTGGTATTTGATCACCTCTGCGGTTTTTGTTTTTTGCGCTATAAACAAAAATAGAGCGACAATTTAGAAAAAAATGCAATATTTTTTACTTTTTGCTATAATAAATATCCCCAAAATATATATAATTTTTTTTTTTTCCTTAGTTTAGGCCGATACGTATTCCTCTACATATTTTTGGTAAAAAAAAATCGCAATTAGCGATTATTGATTGGTTTGCGCAAAAGTTATAGCATTTACAAAATAGGGGATAGTTTTATAGCATTTTTATTAATATGTATTTTTTTTTACTAGTAATGGCGGCGATCAGCGATTTTTATTGTGACTGCGACATTATGGCGGACACATCGGACATTTTTGACACATTTTTGGGGCCATTGTCATTTATACAGCAATCAGTGCTATTTAAATGCACTAATTCCTGTGTAAATGACACTGGCAGTGAAGGGGTTAACCACTAGGGGGCGGGGAGGGGTTAAGTGAGCCCTGTGTGTGTTTTCTTACTGTAGGGGGCGTGGCTTGGCATGTGACGTCACTGATCGCCTTTCCCTATGACAGGGAACAGATGATCAGTGACAGTGTCACTTGGAAGCGCGGGGAGAGGTTTGTTTACACAGACCTCTCCCCGTTCTTCAGCTCTGTGACCCGATCGCGGGACACCAGCGGCGATCGGGTCCGCTGGTCCCACGGCCACGGTCACGGAGCTCAGGACCAGGAGGCGGTCAGGAGGCGGTCCTTAAGCGGTTAATACATTTTTGGATGCTATTTTGAAAGATCATGATGTGCAGGAGATGTAGGTGTTGACTTGATTGACTTGTGATGTGTTGATACTGGTTTATCCGGTAGTTGCCACTGGACCAACTTCCTTCAAAGCATTTCCGGGAATGTGTGCGATGGAAATATTCTATTTGGGTTTAAGTTTACATACAAGTATTGTACTTTTTCATCTATATACATTGTATAAGACATACAAGGTCTGTATTGAAAGTAATGCAAAAGTGCATATAACTTTTTTAATAACCTACACAGGTCGTACAAATCTCACATGTTGGGAGAGTAATGCCGCGTACAAACGAGCGGAATGTCCGACAGAAAAAGTCAGATGGGAGCTTTTCATTGTATATTCCAATCATGTGTATGCCCCATCTGACTTTTTACATAAAAAATTCTGACGGACCTAGAAATAGAACATGTTCTAAATATTTCCGGGAAATAATCGGGAAAACCGCTCATCTGTATGCTGTTCCGACGGACCAAAAACAACGCATGCTCCGAAGCAAGTACGAGACGGAAGCTATTTGCTACTGGCTATTGAACTTCCGTTATCTAGTCCCGTCGTACATGTTGAACGTCACCTCGTTCTTGACGGTCGGACTTTGGTGTGATTGTGTGTATGCAAGACAGCTTGAGCGGAACTCCGTCGGAAAAAACTTTCAGCCCCCGTTTACACCTAAGCGAATTAGATGTGGCTTAAAACACTGCAAATTCACAGGACATTTCAAAATACATTGATTTTAATGAGGCTTGTTCACATATCTCCGGTGCATTCGCACTGCGCATTGCAGAAAAACCGTGTGCGTCTTTTGGGCAGTGCGGTGCGGCTCAGGTGCGAATTCAGGCCCATTATCTTCTATGGGCACGCATCTGATTCGCAGCCTGCTTGCGGTGTGAACAAAAATTCGCAACTCATTGTACTACTTCTCAGGGGGAACTCCACGCCAAATAAAAAAAAAAAAACGGCATGGATTCCCCTCCAGGAGCATACCAGGCCCTTAGGTCTGGTATGGATTTTAAGGGTAACCCCCTACGCCGAAAAAAACGGCGTGGGGGTCCCCCCAAAATCCATACCAGACCCTTATCTGAGCACGCAGCCTGGCAGGTCAGGAAAGGGGGTGGGGACGAGCGAGCGCCGCCCCCTCCTGAACCGTACCAGGCCGCATGCCCTCAACATGGAGGGTGGGTGCTTTGGGGAAGGGCGCGACTCCCACCCCAAAGCACCTTGTCCCCATGTTGTTTGTCGGGGTCTGCGGGCGGGGGGCTTATCGGAATCCGGGAGCCCCCTTTAATAAGGGGGCTCCCAGATCCCGGCCCCCCACCCTATGTGAATGAGTATGGGGTACGATGTACCCCTACCCATTCACCGAAGGTGTAAAAGTGTAAATAAAAAAAAAAAATTTTTTAAAGAATTTTATTGCCTAGCTCCGGGGGTCTTCTTCCGTCTTGGGGGGTCTTCTCGCCGGACTCCTCCACTATCTTCTGCTCTTTTACCGAGCGGAGGAGCCCGGCTTTCTTCTTTGTCGCCGCCGTCGTCTGGGGGTCTCGTTCCGCCTTCGGGGATCTTCGGGGTCTCTTCTGTTCTTGCCGCTGCCGCCGCCTTCTGCACCGTCTTCTTCTTCCTCTTCCTCTTCTAAAATTTGGCGTGGAGTTCCCCCTTGAGAGCTGATTATTCTCTGATTGGCCATGGCCAAAGTCGCCTGGCCTGGGGCGACCTAAAGTCGTGTTGTAAGTCGCCCCAAGTCATGTTGAAGTCGCGTTGTTATTCATACTCAAGTCGTGTCCAAGTTGCCTCCAAAAGTCACGCTGGAAGTCGTGTTGCCCCAGTGTGAACCGGCTCTAAGGGGTTACTAATGAATTCGCAGCTGATTCGCACCTAAAACTGAATTTGCAGCTGATTCGCACCTAAAACTGAATTTGCAGCTGATTCGCACCTAAAACGCTGACAAACCGCTGAACAACGGACGGTTTAGTGCGCAGTAACGCTGAACATAAAATTCAAAACGCAATGGTGTGAACCCAGGCTCAGAGTTTATTCTGACGGTAAAACCAGTCATGTGTACAGGTCGTAACTCTTCCTCTATAGCAGGGGTCTTCAAACTTTCTAAACAAAGGGCCAGTTTACCATCTTTCAAACTTTGAAGGGGCATGACTAGGTTCAGTGGAAGTAGAAAATGTCCTGATGTCCACTGGGGGGTAAACAATGCTCAATATTTGGTGTCAGTGGGAGGACTAGTGCACCATTGTTGATGTCAGTGAAAGGAATGGTACTCCATTGTTGATGTCAGTGAAAGGAATGGTACTCCATTGTTGGTGTCAGTTGGAGTTATAGTGGCCCATCGCTGATATCAATGGAAAGAATTCTGCCCCATCATTGGTGTCAGTAGGAGGAATAGTAGCCCATCGATGGATTCAATGGAAGATATTCTGCCCCATTGTTGATGTCAGCGACATGAATTATGCCCCATTGTTGGTGTCAGCGGATGGAATAGTGACCCAATGGCAGGACAAAAGCAAGCAAAGGGCCACATCCAGCTCCCAGACTGCAGTTTGGGAACCACCTCTCTGTAGTAACTCTATGGAAAAAGTCTCCCCCAGTGGGGGTACCAACCAAAATGCTTTGAATATTGGTCGCCAGACTCGCCACTATTCAGATCATAAGGTATATAAGATTTTATTAATTTCTACATATATACTTTTTAATATATATTTGCTAAGCTCTAGTTTCACAGTCAATAAAAACAGTTTTTAACACTCTTTCACTTAATTTGATATTTTTTTTAAATGTTCACTTATATTTCACACACACGTTACATTAGCTCTAATTCCTATTATGGGTGTCACCATATGATTTCTCATTGTTTATCATTTGCATGGGATTATCTGATCAATTTTAGAGGAACTCTGGTCAGGAGATTGTCCATCCACACCCTTCATTGGTAACTATATTTTATGTCAATTCCACTTTTTCTTGATAATATAAAGGAATTCTGTTTGTGTAAATTGTATGTAATCATGTAGATATGTGTAAATTATATATATACATGGTTTGACGGCAAATTAAATTCCTGAGGAAGACTTTGACCACATATGTCGAAACGCGTTGGAATTTTGCATACCAGATGTTTGATTAAATATCACGTACTGTTGTATGTTTGTACATTTCTGTAGGTTTTGAATGGTGTTATATATCTTCGACCAGAGCTCATATTTTAAATGTCATGTGCCTATGCTATGTTGCCATTTTTTCAATAACAATACCTTTTTTAAAAATACACATACATTTTTCTTAATGCTTTGTTCTGCTTGCGAAAAACCCCACTGGGGGAGACTTTTTCCATATTGTAACTAATTTTGGGGCAGCAGCATCTATATCACTCGTGTTCATGTGTCTCTCCCAGAGGCGTCGCTAGGGGGTGGCTATTGGGGCTATAGCCCCAAATCTGGGGCCCATAGCCTTAAGTCCCTGCCTAACCAGCGGGCCACGCCCGTGGCTGCGGCGTGCAGGCTGGCTGCATGTGAGAGGCAGAGGAGAGAAGCGAGCGGGTAGACGAGCAGAGATGACATCATCTCTCTCCGACCGCTTCACAGCCGGGCCTCTTCAAAGTGGGAGCGAGGTGCAGAGAGATGACATCATCTCTCACTACCCACCACACATCTGTGCTCTTTCGCCCTCACAGCAAGGTGGAGTGGAGGTCACGTGCTTCCTGTCATCGGTGGAGCTCCACTCTGCAGCCAGAACCCCTTGCTTCAATGTCGGAGGTGTGGCAGGGAGCAGTGAGATGACATCATCTCTCGCTGCCCGTCCCGCATCACCGCTCTCCTGCCCTCACTAAATGGACTAGTGCTGCCAGCCTGCCACCAATTCAGCGACAATGCACATTTGGTGGCACTGGCTGGCATGGCAAATTACAATCCACATTTGTTTCCAAGTGACAATTCACATCTAGTGGCAGGTGACGTGGCAAGTGACAATCTGCAAATGGTGGCAGGTGACGTGACAATCTGCAAATGGTGGCAGGTGACATGGCAATCTACAAATGGTGGCAGGTGACACGGCAAGTGACAATCTGCAAATGGTGGCATGTGACGTGGCAATCTACAAATGGTGGCAGGTAAAATGGCAAGTGACAATCTGCAAATGGTGGCAGGTGACATGGCAATCTACAAATGGTGGCAGGTGACTTGGCAAGTGACAATCTGCAAATGGTGGCAGGTGACGTGGCAAGTGACAATCTGCAAATGGTTGCAGGTGACGTGGCAAGTGACAATCCACATCTGGTGGCAGGTGACGGTGGCAAGGAACAAGCTGCATCTGGTGACAGGCGACGGTAGCAAGTTACATGTTGCATCTGGTGGCAGGAGATGTGGCAAGTGACACGCCCAGGGCTCCCACTGTTTCTGCATTATGGTGAGCTAAACCACTTGCTTACCACTGGTGTGCCCCCCCCCCCGATGGCCTGCAAAAAGGTTGGTGACCGCTGCTATGGGCTCTAGCCCCAGATCTTTTGCAGACTTAGCAACGCCCCTGGTTTCTCCCATCTCTTTAGTAATTCTTCTTCTTCTTTTTAATTGCAGGTAACTAAGAGATTACAAGCAGAAGCAATGTGCCATCATTGAGTTCTTGATGAAGGAGCGGTGCATGGCTGTCCGACATGTTTACAGAGATGACACCATTGATGAGCAATGTCCTGTCATAGGTGACTCCTGTCAATGGTGTCATTTCTGTAATCATTCTGTAGCCTTCTGTGGATGTCGGACATTCTCCACCTCTCCTTCATCGAGTACTCAATGATGGCATGTTACTACTGCTTGGAATCCATTATTTAACTGCAATGAAAAAAAAAGATGAAGAACAGTTACTATAGTGGAAGAGTTAAGCCCCATACACACGGTCGGATTTTCCGACGGAAAATGTCCTATCGGACAACGTTGTCGGAAATTCCGACCGTGTGTAGGCTCCATCGGACATTTTCCATCAGATTTTCCGACGGACAAAGTTTTATCTCCTGCTCTCAAATTTTCCGACAACAAAGTCCTATCGGACTTTTTCCGATTGTGTGTAGCGAATTCCGACGGACAAAGTGCCACGCATGCTCAGATCACATTACAAGACCAAAGCTATTGGCTACTAGCCTCTACGTAGTCCCGTCGTAGGCAACAAACGTCACCACGTTCAGAATGATCGGATTTTCCGACAACTTTGTCCGACCGTGTGTATGCAACACCAGTGTCGGACAAAATCCGTCGGAAAAAATCTGATGGATTTTGTGGTCAGATTTTCCGACCGTGTGTACGGGGCATTACGCTACCAACACGTGAAATTTGAAGGACCTATGTCTGGTAACAAAAAAGTTATGACCACTTTTGCATTACTTTCGATCCGGCCCTCGTATTTTAGATACCAGTTTCTCTTTAAGAAGGATCCATGTGCTGTTTAGTCTCTGTGTTCTGTTTAGGTGGTGTTGTCTTCTCATTCCTCTGACCGGTCTCCAGGGCAGGCATAATTCTCTAGGAATCCATTGTGTTCTGCCTGGCTTCCCGTCGGGGGGTTATACAAGCCGAAGCGTTTTGCAGTTTCAGGGGAATTGCTCGCATCAGTCATCTGCTTGTCTTGTGTGTGTTTTACACAATGGAGCTGGAAGTGCCCAATAAAACCTCGCCTCTCAGACATCTGTTTTTTAAGTTGTAAAGAATTACAGTGACACGTTATAAAAAGCAGAGATTTCAGGCACTAAAACGCCCGCATTTAAGAAAGTGTGATGTTTGTGGATGCAGCCGGGTCATCGATAGATTATCTGCAACAAATTTCAGGCCTGGCTTTAATTTACTACCTGCAGTGCAGATTTTACATTGTTTGTCCCAGGCGGCTGGCGGAGTCACTGGAGGATTGTAAGTCCCAGCATGTCCTCACTGCCAGGTTTGCCAGGCTTGTCCCTCGAAATGTCTACTGTCTTCTGTACTCAACGTAGTCTGTTCTCAAAGTATTCAGACTTTGTGAATGCACTGGGGCCCTCTGGGGTATGGGGGCCCTTTGTCTATGAGATGTGGGTTTGGCAGGTGCTGATGCTGATGCCCCATACTGCTGCTACGTAGACCAGAACACTACACCTTATGCCCCGTATACACAGTCGGAAATTCCGACCACAAAATCCGTCTGAATTTTCCGACGTATTTTGTCAGACACTGGTGTTGCATACACACGGTCAGACAAAGTTGTCGGAAAATCCGATCATTCTGAACGTTGTGACGTTTGTTGCCTACGACGGGACTACGTAGAGGCTAGTAGCCAATAGCTTTGGTCTTGTAATGTGATCTGAGCATGCGTGGCACTTTGTCCGTCGGAATTCGCAACACACGATCGGAAAAAGTCCGATAGGACTTTGTTGTCGGAAAATTTGAGAGCAGGAGATAAAACTTTGTCCGTCGGAAATTCCGACGGAAAAAGTCAGATGGAGCCCACACACGGTCGGAATTTCCGACAACATTGTCCGATAGGACATTTTCCGTCGGAAGATCTGACCGTGTGTACGGGGCATAAGAGGGTATCATAATTCCCTCTCAGTCCCCCTAATTGAATTGGCAGCAAAAATTGTTTTTGGGGCCCTCTGGTATATAGGGGCCCATTTTTCCATGAGATGTGGGTTGGGCAGTTTCTGGTACCCTCTACTGATGATATATAGACCTGGACACTGTACACTTCTACGGCAGTCCAAAAGCAGGAGGCATTCCTCATGATTTCCTCTCTGTCCCCCTGATACACATGAAAAACAGTTCCTGCACAGGGGACTTTTGCTGACGATTTCCCACCCTTGAGTTGACCCACCCTTTGCAGCTATAACAGCTTCAACTCTTCTGGGAAGGCTGTCCACAAGGTTTAGGAGGGTGTCTATGGGAATGTTTGACCATTCTTCCAGAAGCGCATTTGTGAGGTCAGGCACTGACAATGGATGAGAAGGCCTGGCTTGCAGTCTCCGCTCTAATTTATCCCAAAGGTGTTCTATCGGGTTGAGTCCAGTCAAGTTCCCCCACCCCAAACTTGCTCATCCATGTCTTTATGGACCTTGGTTTATGTATATATATTATATATATATATATATATATATATATATATATATATATATATATATATATATATATATGTAGCAAGATCCCAGGCCTCCTTTAATCTAATGAGAACCTCCAGAGCCAAGAGCTGCTGACATCCTTCTGTATAGAGTGTGCTGTAAGGCATAGTGGGTGTAATGCAAGCTAGATTCATGGGCGCCAGACACTTTTTGAATGCAAAGAGATTTTATTTCTCTTGAACAGAACTTTGGGAGAGAGGGTTAGGGCCAGGACACCCTTAGGTAGTTGCAATGTGAATTAGCAGACTCCAAGACTTCTACAGGTAGACAGCCATGCAGGGAAAGGCACCCAGCAAGACACCACATCTGCATGTGAAGGAATGCTGTCTCCTATGGCAACAGTCTTAGAACAGTTCCTAACACAATTTGTAACAAACTCCTTTACTTTCTCTACAGTCACTTCTTGTAGGCTCTCAACCCACTGAGCTCCCAGTCTCTCCCATTAGACTTGCTGATTCACTGCAAGACCCTTGAGCTCCTCCAATCTTCACTTAAGTATCTTCTTCAAGCATCACCCCCTCTTCTCTGCTGGGTCCCTAGCTTGGCACTCCAGATACTTCTCAAGGTTCACCCCACTAGCCTGCTCGGTCCCTGGCTTGGCACACAAGGCTGCTTTGCAAGCATCATCTCTGTTGTCTGGGTCCCTGGCTTGATACCTGCTGAAGTTTCCCAGTTCTTCACCATCCCCGGGTGGAGAGTACTGCTCCGGTACTTGCTTCAGCTACTCCCTGTGGTCCCTGGTAATAAGGTGGTTGGTCCCTTAGTGGCGACAGCTTCCCCTCTACCTCCGACCACGACAAGTTCTCCGGCCGGCAGAACTGTCACTTTTGGTTGGACTGCAATCCGCAGTCCCAACCCTGCGCTGCTCTCTTGCTTCTGGATAGGCCTTCAGACAGCCTAGCAGCCAGATGTGCCCGGGATAGGCCCAATCTCCGGCATAGCAGCCGAGGCAGTACAACACACGTCCACATAGATAGCCGTCCAGGTGGCACTGACCCCCGATCATCGGACTCCACCCAAATATATAGGTTCTTCCAGCAGGCCAAGGGATTCAAGAAAACCCCTGCCCATTGGCTGAGATACCCCATATACTCCTAAACTGTCCTTGTTTTGCCCTTGTCTTATTTAATGTCACCAGGTACCCAGCCACCTAGCGGCAGAAGAGAGAAGTGCAGCAATTCCAAACTTAGGGTGAACTCAATTGATCCCTAACAATGAGCCAAGGCAACTATACCTGGCAGGTAAATTTAAGAGCAACCACGCCTAAACACCAGGGTGCTACATCTATATATACAGTATCTCACAAAAGTGAGTACACCCCTCACTACAATGTAAAGTAGTGAGTGTACAGCTTGTATAACAGTGTAAATTTTCTGTCCCCTCAAAATAACTCAACACACAGTCATTAATGTCTAAACTGCTGGCAACAAAAGTGAGTACACCCCTAAGTGAAAATGTCCAAATTGGGCCCAATTAGCCATTTTCCCTCCCCGATGTCATGTGACTCATTAGTGTTACAAGGTCTCAGGTGTGAATGGGGAGCAGGTGTGTTAAATTTGGTGTTATCGCTCTCACTCTCTCATACTGGTCACTGGAAGTTCAACATGGAACCTCATGGCAAAGAACTCTCTGAGGATCTGAAAAAAGAATTGTTCCTCTACATAAAGATGGCCTAGGCTATAAGAAGATTGCCAAGACCCAGAAACTGAGCTGCAGAATGGTGGCCAAGACCATACAGCAGTTTAACAGGACAGGTTCCACTCAGAACAGGCCGCACCATGGTCGACCAAAGAAGTTGAAGGAGGAGGTGGGCAAGGTCTCTAACATCCACCAGCTCCGTGATGTCGTCATGGGGGATTGGAAGAGGACTCCAGTGGCAACCTGTGAAGCTCTGGTGAACTCCATGCCCAAGAAGGTTAAGGCAGTGATGGAAAATAATGGTGGCCACACAAAATATTGACACTTTGGGCCCAATTTGGACATTTTCACTTAGGGGTGTACTCACTTTTGTTGCCAGTGGTTTAGACATTAATGGATGTGTGTTAAGTTATTTTGAGGGTACAGCACATGTACACTGTTATACAAGCTGTACACTCACTACTTTACATTGTAGCAAAGTGTCATTTCTTCAGTGTTGTCACATGAAAAGATAGAATAAAATATTTACAAAAATGCGAGGGGTGTACTCACTTTTGGGAGATACTGTATATATGCCATAGTCTTGCATTCTTGTAGGGGGAATTTACTAAAACTGAAGCAGAATGAATCTGGAGTAGCAGTGAATAGTAACCAATAAGCTTCTGCCTTCAGCTTGTTCAATTAGGCTTTAAAATTAAATCTAGAAGCTGATTAGTTGCCACGCACAGCTGCTTCAGATTCTGTCTGCTCCAGTCTTAACGAAGGGTCTGGTATGGAGTTTGAGGGGGACCCCAATTTTGCATGGGGTCCCCCTTAAAAATTCATACCAGACCTGAAGGGTGGGGGGAGGGATCCCACACCAATTAACATCTATACCAGACCCTTATCTGCGATAAGGGTCTGGTATAGATGGAGAGAAACCAGCACCACATTGCTGGTGGAAAATCTAAAGTAGGTGAAGAGATTGTTCATATAGATCAGTGATGGCGAACCAATGGCACACGCCAAGCCCTCTCTGTCGGCACGCCAGGGGAATCCCCCAGCCAGGCAGTCACTTGCACTGACGGTGCAGGCACGGAGGAGCCGGCTCCCTTCCTTGCATCAGTGCCAGTGACATCGGCAGGGGGGTGGGCCACCAGTCATCTTGTCCCATGTGTGATGTTTAGGGGGGGGTGTAAAATTCTTTCTCCACCGCCCCAACTCTGTTCTGCAGCTTATTGCCTCCCCCGGACCCCTACACCTACGATAAGGCATTCGGGCATTCCTTTCTGCAGGCACCCTATTCCAGCTCCCCCTGCTCCAGGACGACTTTGGTTCAGTCTGTCCCTCTAGTGCAGCCTGGTAGGTGAGTGCATGTGTCAGGTAGGTGAGTGTATGTGTCAGGTAGGTGAGTGTAATGGTCAGGTAGGTCAGTGCATGTGTCAGGTAGGTGAGTGTAATGGTCAGGTAGGTGAGTGTAATGGTTAGGTAGGTGAGTGCATGTGTCAGGTAGGTGAGTGTAATGGTTAGGTAGGTCAGTGCAGGTGTCAGGTAGGTGAATGTAATGGTCAGGTAGGTCAGCGCATGTGTCAAGTAGGTCAGCGCATGTGTCAGGTAGGTCAGCACATGTGTCAGGTAAGTGAGTGTAATGGTCAGGTAGGTCAGTGCATGTGTCAGGTAGGTGAGTGTAATGGTCAGGTAGGTCAGTGCATGTGTCAGGTAGGTGAGTGTAATGGTCAGGTAGGTGAGTGTAATGGTTAGGTAGGTGAGTGCATGTGTCAGGTAGGTGAGTGTAATGGTCAGGTAGGTGAGTGCATGTGTCAGGTAGGTGAGTGTAATGGTTAGGTAGGTCAGTGCAGGTGTCAGGTAGGTGAATGTAATGGTCAGGTAGGTCAGCGCATGTGTCAAGTAGGTCAGCGCATGTGTCAGGTAAGTGAGTGTAATGGTCAGGTAGGTGAGTGCATGTCAGGTAGGTGTGTGTAACGGTCAGGTAGGTCAGTGCATGTGTCATGTGTCAGGTTGGTCAGTGTATGTTGCACAGTGTATTCTGAGCACAACGCATTCCTGAATCCTACATTCTGAGCAAATCTGGCAGAATTGCAAGTTTTGGTCCCTTAGGGCCAGGGGCGGACTGACAACTCATGGGGCCCCCGGGCAATAGGAGATTATGGGGCCCCCAGGCAATCAGAGATTATGGGGCCACACAGTATAAGCACACACAGTATACAATCACACAGTATACACATACATGTTTCTATTGGCTGAGAAGGTACTGGAGAGGTGGGGCAGCTATAATCTCTGGATTTTTAGACCAAAAGGATGTCGGTAAGGGACATTTCAGAAACAGATGTAAAAAGAAACACAGATTTTTACATACTGTCCCTGGTTTTACTTAGGCTGGCAACCCTGATGAGGCCCCCTAGTGGCCCAGGGCCCTCGGGCAGTGCCCGAGTGGTCGAATGGTCAGTCCGCCCCTGCTTAGGGCTCATTCAGAGGGATGATCAGTCCCATCCTCTGTACAGAGCCGCTGGAAGGTTCAATTCTGTGTTGGCACTTTGAAAGAAATAAGTTGGTTTTGCGTCACTGTTTGGGCACTCGGGCTCAAAAAGGTTTGCCATCACTGATATAGATTATAATGTGTGTGGCCAGCTCCTTGTGCTGCTTCTCCCTCCCCCTTTCTAAGCTCTGCTACAGAGCTGATACCAATTCGAATCCAGGCCCTCACACTGCGTGCGTTTAATAAAATACATTTAATGATGAATGAATGAATACAGAGCTGCATTAAATCATATCTTTATATCAGCCTGGAGTTCAGCTTTAGTTCTTCCCATGGTTAACTGGTTCCCGACCGGCGCACGACGATATACATCGGCAGAATGGCACGGACAGGCAGGAGGGCATATATAAGTCCCTCTTTAATGCCGTCTGCGCCATCGGGAGCACGCCGGTCGGGACCCCTGTGAGGCCGGTCGCGGGTCCTGTGGACTCGATCGCCGCGGGGACACCCGCGATCGTCTCACGGGAAGGCTGAACGGGGAGATGCGGAAATACACAGCATCTCCCCGTTCTGCCTAGCAACTAGTCACGCCGATCTCTGCTCCCTGTGATTGGAGCAGAGATCAGCATTCACTAGCTGACAGCCACGCCCCCCCACAGTAAGAAACACACCCCTAGGCATACTTAACCCCTACACTGCCCCCTTGTGGTTAACCCCTTCACTGCCAGTGTCATTTATACAGGAATCAATGCATTTAAATAGCATTGATTGCTGTATAAATGACAATGGTCCCAAAAATGTGTCAAAAATGTCCGATGTGTCCGCCCTAATGTCGCAGTCACAATAAAAATCACTGATCGCCGCCATTACTAATAAAAAAAATTATTAATAAAAATGCTATAAAACTATCCCCTATCTTGTAAACGCAATAACTTCTGCGCAAACCAATCAATAGTCGCTTATTGCGATTTCTTTTACCAAAAATATGTAGAAGAATACGTATCGGCCTAAACTGAGGAAAAAAATTTTTTTTTATATATTTTTGGGCGATATTTATTATAGCAAAAAATAAAAAAGAATGCGTTTTTTTTTTCAAAATTGTCGCTCTTTTTTGTTTATAGCGCAAAAAATAAAAAACGCAGGGGCACTCAAATACCACCAAAAGAAAGCTCTATTTGTGGGAAAAAAAAGGACGTCAATTTTGTTTGGGAGCAACATCGCACGACCGCGCAATTGTCAGTTAAAGCGACACAGTGCCGAATCGCAAAAAGGGGCCTGGTCCTTTGGCTGCAAATTGGTCCGGGGCTGAAGTGGTTAATGGCAGCAGCATTGATTAATTCCTTCAAAGACCTCCGTCCATAAACAATGTGTTTTGGGATAAATTTGCGCACGGTTTATTATCTCACTGATTGCCGCGATTTTATTTTACACAAATATTTTGTAATGCGTCTCCCCCCTTCCAGAATGCCGGAGTTGTTTTGGCACTTTCCAAATAAATAAAGAGCACAAGATTTACTCACTCAATTAAAAAGGGTTTTGCATCCTTAAACTGTATATTTGTACAATGTAATGGGGCAGAGATAGGAATTAATTCTATAATTGGGCGGTCATTTGGGATTCTCTGGCTAATTCAGAGAACACAAATTATTTAAAAGGAAAAATAAAGAAGACTTGCTAGTGTTAAAATGAATAGGAGGTTGAGTAGATGTTGCCTCGGAAATGTACTTCTTGTGTATTTTTACACACAAGTGAAATAAATCGGTGAACTACAAATTATACTCAGGAAGGTCAGAAGGCCCCCTTTTCATAAATATATTCTATGTTTTATAAAATCCAGGGCAGGCAGATTCAGCAGGCTTTCTATACTGCTCCTGGGTGGTACTGCAAGCTCTTGTCACATGATAATGTTACATAGTTGGTAAGGTGGAAAAAAAGACACCTGTGTGTGTGCTTTTATGTTAATATTACATTATATTACATTACATTGTATACCCCTGTATGTTGCGGTCGTTCAGGTGCTTATCTAATAGCTTTTTGAAACTATCGATGCCCCCCCGCTGAGACCACCGCCTGTGGAAGGGAATTCCACATCCTTGCTGCTCTTACAGTAAAGAACCCTCTACCGCTTTTCTTCTAATTTTAATGAGTGGCCACGTGTCTTGTTAGACTCCCTTCCGCGAAAAAGTTTTATCCCTATTGTGGGGTCACCAGTACGGTATTTATAAATTGCAATCATATCCCCTCTCAAACGTCTCTTCCCGCTGAGACCACCGCCTGTGGAAGGGAATTCCACATCCTTGCTGCTCTTACAGTAAAGAACCCTCTGCGTAGTTTAAGGTTAAACATCTTTTCTTCTAATTTTAATGAGTGGCCACGTGTCTTGTTAAACTCCCTTCCACGAAAACATTTTATCCCTATTGTGGGGTCACCAGTACAGTATTTATAAATTTAAATCCTATCTCCTCTCTAACGTCTCTTTCCGCTGAAACCACCGCCTGTGGAAGGGAATTCCACATCCTTGCCGCTATTACAGTAAAGAACCCTCTACCGCTTTTCTTCTAATTTTAATGCGTGGCCACGTGTCTTGTTAAACTCCCTTCCGCGAAAAAGTTTTATCCCTATTGTGGGGTCACCAGTACGGTATTTATAAATTGAAATCATATCCCCTCTCAAACGTCTCTTTCCGCTGAGACCACCGCCTGTGGAAGGGAATTCCACATCCTTGCCACTCTAACAATAAAGAACTCTCTACGCAGTTTAGCCACTTGCCGCCCGCCGTATAGCAAAATGACGGCGGCAAAGTGGTTGTGTGATCCTGATTGGACGTCATATGGTGTGATATTGTAATCAGGGCACTGACGATCAGTGCCCTGATCACATGTCTGGATGTCCCCTGCGAGGATATGCTGCTGATCGGCTCTCCTCGCCACACACTCTGTCAGTGTGAGACGATGAGAGCCGATTACCGGCATCTCCGTGTTTGTGATTGGACACAGCCGATTACATGGTTAAAGAGATCAGGGTCGCGCCGCGTTCACGGTGCTGCCCCCCCCCCCCACGCGGTCGCTCAAGGGACAACATCATTTGACGTCGTCCCAGAACCAGAGCCGCACCGCCCCTCTGTCATTTGACGGTGAGCGGGCGACAAGTGGTTAAGGACCCTCGGGTTTAAGCCATCTGGTCCCGGTGACTTATTAATGGTAAGTTTCTCAAGTCTATTTCTAATTCTATCCTCTGTTATCCATGAGGGCTTCCTGTGATGTTTTTCATGAGGATAAACATTGCAGTCTTGGTTACTGAATCCCCCTGTTTCCCTCGTGAAGACTGAGGAGAAGTAACCAGATTGCCTTCATCATTCTTTACGGGGCCCATATGTTCTGACCTCCCTTTCTTACTATTTATATACTTAATGAATTATTTTTTTCTTTTTTTTTATTCTCCTCCGCTATGTGCCTTTGGTGTTCTACCTTATGCCGCGTACACACGTGCGGACTTTTGCCGGCGGACTTAGTCCAGCGGACAATCCCGCCGGACTTTCCAGCTGGGTCCGCTGGACTTTCCGAGCGTGTGGACTTGCCCACACACGCACGGACTTCTCCGGCGGATAATCCGCCGGCCAAAAGTCCGCGGGACTTTTGAAAATGAACGGACTTGCCCACACACGGAGCAGTCCGTTCATTTAGAACGTAACTTCAGGTACGTAGCTAGCGTAGGCAGTAAATGCCGCCGCGCTAGCTCCGTAACCTGGCATGGATTTAAAGGGACTCCCCACGCCGAAAAAACGGCGTGGGGGTTCCCCCCAAATCCATGTCAGACCCTCATCCGAGCACGCAGCCTGGCAGGCCAGGAAAGGGGTGGGGACGAACGAGCGCCCCCCCCCCCCCTCCTGAGCCGTACCAGGCCGCGTGCCCTCAACATGGGGGGTGCCCTGGGGAAAGGGGGGCCGTGCGGCCCCCCCACCCCAAAGCACCTTGTCCCCATGTTGATGAGGACAAGGGCCTCTTCCCGACAGCCCTGGCCGTTGGTTGTCGGGGTCTGCGGGCGGGGGCTTATCGGAATCTGAGAGCCCCCTTTTATAAGGGGGCCCTCAGATCCCGGCCCCCCACCCTATGTGAATGAGTATGGGGTACGATGTACCCCTACCCATTCACCTAAGGTGTAAAATGTAAAGTAAAAAAAACACACACACTTTTGAAAAAATTGTTTATTGCACTGCTCCGGGGGTCTTCTTCCGTCTTGGGGGTCTTCTCGCCGGACTCCCCCGCCATTTACCAAGCTCTTTTACCGAGCGGGGGAAGTCCGGCTACCTTCTTCGTCGTCGCCGCCGTCGTCTGGGGGTCTCGATCCGCCTTCGGGGGTCTCTTCTTTTCTTGCGGCGGCCGTCGTCTTCCGCGCCGCCGGCGCCGCCTTCTTCTTCTTGTCCTTCTTCTTGTCCTTCTTCTTCTTCTTCTTCTTCCGATGTTGACCCGATGCTCTCTCTGCCCGGAATGCCTGTGCCGCGCTGCGCTGGGACTTATATAGGGGCATGGGGACAGGGTCACATGTTCATGTCACATGGTGACCCCGCCCCCTTGCGATGTCACAGTCCCAGCATCCTCCGGGACTGTGACAACACAAGGGGGCGGGGTCACCATGTGACATGAGCATGTGACCCTGTCCCATGTCCCTATATAAGTCCCAGCGCAGCGCGGCCCTGCCATTCCGGGCAGAGAGAGCATCGGGTCAACATCGGAAGAAGAAGAAGAACAAGAAGAAGGACAAGAAGAAGAAGAAGGCGCCGGCGGCGCGGAAGACGACGACCGCCGCAAGAACAGAAGAGACCCCCGGAAGACCCCCGAAGGCGGATCGAGACCCCCAGACGACGACGGCGGCAACGACGAAGAAGGTAGCCGGACTCCCCCGCTCGTGAAAGAGCTAGGTAAAAGAGCAGAAGAGAGCGGAGGAGTCCGGCGAGAAGACCCCCAAGACGGAAGAAGACCCCCGGAGCAGTGCAATAAAATATTTTTTCAAAAGTGTGTGTGTTTTTGTACTTTACATTTTACACCTTAGGTGAATGGGTAGGGGTACATCGTACCCCATACTCATTCACATAGGGTGGGGGGCCGGGATCTGGGGGCCCCCTTATAAAAGGGGGCTCCCAGATTCCGATAAGCCCCCCGCCCGCAGACCCCGACAACCAATGGCCAGGGTTGTCGGGAAGAGGCCCTTGTCCTCATCAACATGGGGACAAGGTGCTTTGGGGTGGGGGGCCGCACGGCCCCCCTTTCCCCAGGGCACCCCCCATGTTGAGGGCACGCGGCCTGGTACGGCTCAGGAGGGGGGGCGCTCGTTCGTCCCCACCCCTTTCCTGGCCTGCCAGGCTGCGTGCTCGGATGAGGGTCTGACATGGATTTGGGGGGAACCCCCACGCCGTTTTTTCGGCGTGGGGAGTCCCTTTAAATCCATGCCAGGTCACGGAGCTAGCGCGGCGGCATGTACTGCCTACGCTAGCTACGTAACCTGAAGTCACGTGCTAAATGAACGGACTTGCCGATGAGCGGCAAGTCCGTTCATTTCAAAAGTCCTGCGGACTTGCCTACTAACGGCGGGATTGTCCGCCGGACTGCCAAGTCCAGCGGATAATTTTAAAACCAAACTTAAAACTTTGGCGCCAAAAAGTCCGCCGGACTTTGGCGCCAAAAAGTCCGCCGGCGCCCACACACGAGGGGATTATCCGCTGGACTTCGGTCCAGCAGATAATCCCACGGGATAGTCCCTTCGTGTGTACGCGGCATAAGCCACCCTGATTACACCCTTACATTTCTTATTACATTCTGTGTAAAGTTGGAATGCTGATGATGACCCCTCAGCCTTGTATTGTTTAAAGGCCTTCTCCTTTGCTTTTATATGCATTTTTACTTGGGAGTTAAGCCACCCAGGACTTTTATTAGCTCTTTTAAAAATGATTTCCCATTGGGATGCACTGGCCAATACCTTTATTTAATATGCTCTTAAAGCACTCCCATTTTTCCTCCGTGTTCTTTGTTCCTAGGATTTCATCCCATTTAATATCTTCTAGCAAGGAGCGCAGTTTAGGGAAGTTGGCTCTTTTGAAACTCAGTGTCTTTGTATTACCCTTGTGTTTCCTATTTGTGTGATTTATGCTGAAACAAATTGACCTGGGATCGCTGTTTCCTAAATTGACCCATATTTCCACATCCGCGATCAGTCTGTATTGTTAGTAATCAGTAGGTCTAGTAACATTTTGTTTCTTGTTGGTGCATTTACCATAATGTGATGTGTAAGCTCCCAATCTTCCTATTAGGCTTTATATGGAGTATTGAATCAGGGAACATAGGTCTGTTTCTACATAAGCAAAGTTCCACATTTCTAAATACAAGGGTATCTGAAATGATGCAGTTTTAGTTATCAGCCAAGAGCACATAAATGCTTGAAATGTAAACCAGAGCAGGTGGGCATCATGTCTCCTGTCAGTATAAAGGAGAATTTGTTTTTTTTGTCATTTCCATATTGTTGGAAGTTTACACGTTTTTTCTTTTTAATTTATTTTTAAGAATTTTTTTTTTGTTGTTTACAATCTTTATTTATCAGATGAATGCCTCAAGGTTAACTAGAGCAGGTATGTCCATTTCCATATTATTGAAAGTTTACAAATAAAATGTATATTTATTTTTAAGAATTTTTCTTTTTTTTTTAAATAGAACTATAGGCAAAACTTTTTTTATTAATTTTGGAAAGAGCAAGGGAGGATTATAACCCCTGTCAGATCTTTTATTTTTTTGGCTATCTGTGTCCCATTGGGGAGCTAGAACTAGTACCCCTATTGGAAGATTTCCCTTCTAATGCCTCGTACACACGGTCGGATTTTCCGACGGAAACTGTCCTATCGGACCATGTTGTCGGAAATTCCGACCGTGTGTGGGCTCCATCGGACTTTTTCCGTCGGAATTTCTGACGGAAAAAGTTTGAGATCCTGCTCTCAAATTTCCGACAACAAAGTCCTATCAGACTTTTTCCGATCGTGTGTAGCGAATTCCGACGGACAAAGTGCCATGCATGCTCAGATCACATTACAAGACCAAAGCTATTGGCTACTAGCCTCTACGTAGTCCCGTCGTACGCAACGAACGTCACCACGTTCAGAATGATCGGATTTTCCGACAACTTTGTCCAACCATGTGTATGCAACACTAGTGTCGGATAAAATCCGTCGGAAAAAATCCGACGGATTTTGTGGTTGGAATTTCCGACCGTGTATTACGTTTCTGGGGACAACCCAATTTTTTTTTTTTTTTTTTTTTTTTAACTCCACTTTCAATGACGTGTTCTAATCCCTCTCCACTCTATCTAAAACTGAAAAAAAGTTTTCCCTTTAGTTATACTTAAAAAAAAATTCACAATCTTTATTTATCAGATAAATGCCTAAAGGTAAACTAGGGCAGGTAGGCTCCAAATGTCCTGTCAGTTTAGAGAAAAATTTGGGGTTTTGGTCATTCCTATAATACACGTTTATTTTTATTTTTTTCTGTTTTATTTATTTTTAAATATTATCTTTTTTATTTTTGTTCAAAATATTTTTTTATTTTTAAATTTGAATTTATTTATTATTGTTATTATTATTATGTTTTTACATTTAATTTTTTTTTTCTTTTAATAACTTTAATTAATGCTACTGTATAATAGAAAAACTTTAAAGTACCGTCTTCCTATAAATGTAGAGAAAAAATTGGATGGCAGATTATCTAAAGCAACTGTGGACTTTCATGGTGCGGTAAGGACTTACATAAACGCTCATAAAAAATATATAAATTTATTAGAAGATCAAAACTATATATCACAATCCGACAGCCCAAATAAAAGTTAATGGGACGTTATCAGAAAAGGTGGTGATACATAATGGGACCAGGCAGGGGTGCCCTCTTTCACCCCTGTTGTTTATACTCACCCTAGAGCCATTGATACGCATTGTGAATGCGTCACCTTCTGTACACGGCTTTCATGCAGGAGACAAAACGTACAAATGTGCGGCGTACGCCGACGATCTATTATTCTTCCTATCCCAACCCCATGTGACTATGCCCGAACTATGCAACATATTTACACACTACAGCTATATATCGAATTTCAAGATCAACTACAAAAAATCAGAAACACTAAATTTAACACTAAAAGAAGACACATACAGACGCACGCAACAAAACTTCAAATTTAGGTGGGAAGCCCGCTAACTCAAATACCTAGGAGTCCATTTGACCCCTAGCATAGACTCGATATACCCGCAAAACTGTGAAGAAGGACCTTGAGAGATGGTCGCTTAAACATTTTTCATGGTTTGGTAGGGCAGCCATTATTAAAATGACGATCCTACCTAGAATATTGTACTATTTCCAAACCCTCCCTATCCTAATACCCACAAATTTCTTCCGCTCGTTAAATGCCTTACTTAGAAACTTTTTATGGGCCTGCAAAAAACCACGCATAAGTTTGACAATACTCACCAGAGACAAACATAACGGGGGAATGGGCTTTCCTAACTTTAAAAATTACTATCTAGCTACGCACCTCACTAGAATCATAGACTGGACTTGTCATGCAAACAACAAAGACTGGGTAGCATTGGAAAACAGCGTAGATACTATACCAGTAGTACATGCGCCATGGATCCCATGGAATCATTGCCCCGCACGACTGAAGCAACATCCGCTCATAGGGGCGACTCTGAAAACAGTACAGACTGTGATCAAAATATCAGATATGATCACATCCCCAGGACCGCTAACGCCAATAATGTCAAACCCAGACTTTCCACCAAGCATGCAGGCACTGACACAACGTTTTGTGTATAGAGACTCACCACTACTAGCGATACACTGTCTTGCAAACGAAAAAGTTAAAGCACTCCTAAGCTTGCAAGGAGAACTAGGCACCCCATCATTAGACCACTGGTTTTATCAACAAATACATGACTACATTATGAGCCCACAGAGATACAACCATTTTACGCGACCTCTAACGCCTTTAGAGACTATCTGCTACATGGCTAACGCCTCCACGAAAAATATCTCGCTGACATATGCTTGGTTGCAGGCCTCTAGCCTCCAGGAACCGAATAAACATAAGACGTTTTGGGAAACAGCTTTAAATGTGTCCTTTACGAAGGATCAGTGGCTACAAGCATGTACACTTGCACACAAGTGTGCGATTAGCACACGCTTACAAGAAACATCGTTTAAGCTATTAACAAATTGGTATAATACTCCTACCAAATTACACAAATGGTTCCCAACGGTTCCTGAGGTCTGTTGGCGCTGTAACCAAGATAGGGGCACACTACAACACATTTGGTGGGAATGCAATCTAATACGACCATTTCGGATCCAAGTGACTGACCAGATAAAGCACATTACGGAGACCCGTATTAAACTAGACGCAGCATGCTGTTTATTACACATCACCAACTGTTCCATGAGGAAATACAAAACCTCATTGACAAGATTCTTGCTCACGGCCGCTAAAGCGCTCGTACCTAGACATTGGAGAAATACTCACAGAATGGCTAACAGAAGTACATCACCTGTATAAATTGGAAGAGCTTAGGGCAATAGCACATGAACAGGTAGACAAGTTCAATAGCACATGGCAACCCTGGCTTATCTTTAAGTATTCATCAGTATATGATGCTGAAGAGGAGATTAAGGGGGGATATGATCAACATGTATAAATATATAAGGGGTCCATATAGTGAACTTGGTGTTGAGTTATTCACTTTACGGTCAACAAAGAGGACAAGGGGGCACTCTTTACGTCTAGAGGAGAAGAGATTTCATCTCCAAATAAGGAAAGGTTTCTTCACAGTAAGAGCTGTGAAAATGTGGAATAGACTCCCTGCAGAGGTGGTTCTAGCCAGCTCAGTAGATTGCTTTAAGAAAGGCCTGGATACTTTCCTAAATGTACATAATATAACTGGGTACTGACATTTATAGGTAAAGTTGATCCAGGGAAAATCCGATTGCCTCTCGGGGGATCAGGAAGGAATTTTTTTTCCCCTGCTTTAGCAAATTGGAGAATGCTCTGCTGGGGTTTTTTTGCCTTCCTCTGGATCAACTGTGGGTATAGAATGGGGTATATGGGATTGTATGATATATATATGTATGTATGTGTATGTATATATATATATATATATATATATATGTATGTGTATGTATATGTGTGTATATGTGTATATATATGTATATATGTGTATATATATATATATATATGTATATATATATGTGTATATATATATATATATATATATTTTTTTTTTTTTTTTTTTTTTTTGTTTAATTTGTGGTTGAACTGGATGGACTTGTGTCTTTTTTCAACCTAACTAACTATGTAACTATGTAACTATGCTCTTATACAGACATGAAGAGGGACTGAATGCTGAGACTTGATCTGTGAATGGTTCCCTCCCCCTCTCCGATCCCCATCTAGAATCTGTCCTCTCCTTTCTCTCTTCTTCTTTTCCAATGTGACATCCCTCTGAAGGATGTCACTCTTTCTCTTTTCTATTCTTGATCTTTACTCTGGTTTATTAAGGCTACTTACGCCCAGTAAAAACAATTGTAGAGGATGCTCATGTTACACGATGATTGCTGGTTAGGTGGAATGGGAATTGTTCCATAAGAAGGAGACATCCAACGTTATAACCTTTATAGCACAGACCGTATTACCATGTGCCAATGTTACATATGCCTTGTAAAGTCTATGCAATGCTTTGTTGACTGTATACGTGTTTACTTTTGAAATAAATTTATTAGAAAAATACAAAAACAAAGATTGATAGAAAAACCTCAGGACGAGGTATAGACAGTGCACATAAATAAATCTCTATAAAAGAACTATGCAGTGAAGCGTATATTCATTCATCCATAATAGGGGAAAACGAAATGATGATCAAACTGGTTCGGACTCAACATGTTTCGCAGGGTAACCGCTTCTTCAGGAGTATATTTCACAAGAGATTGTATGTAGTTGTCTCCATAAAGGATATTCAAATAATTAAATAAACAACAACCAAAAAAAAATTAAAAAATAAGTATAATTAGTATACAAATGTGCAAATGTTCAAAATCTTTATTTATCAAGTATATGTTCTTCTCGAGAAACAAACACGACACGCGGTTTTCCAGCAGGACCGTTCGACAGGACGGGCAGAGGTACACGTGTACCAAAATTCATCCGGTTCCTGCTGAACCCGGCCGAATGTCAGTACAGGGCTTCACTCTTCTTAAGTCTTTGTAATCTGATCTCCCTGCTGTTCAGGTCCACTTTTCTGACAGCTGTTAAATGAGCCTCAAGAAAACCACAGCTCTTTGCTTGGGATATACCACTGGATGCTAGTAACAAATATGAAATATTCTAACCTCCCGTTTAAATGAAAATAATAAAGTTATTTGCAAGTAACAAATATCAAATATTTTAATCTCAGAGATAATAAGACATTGTATGGTAATTAATAAAAATAATAATAATAATAATAATAATAATAATTATTATTATTATTATTATTAATAGTTGTATATTGTTTGATTTATATTTATTTATTTTTTTTATATGTTTTTCTTTATTTTTTAAATATCTTTTTGTTACAGGGTACTTAAAGAGGAGTATAATTAAAACAAACTATGAGGATCTTGCGAGCTACCTGATATAAAAGATATAAAAATAAAAAATATTATAAATATAATTGGTGCGTAGTAATGATCGACAGCTGCTAGCACTAATGATGTCACATAAAGCCGTGTGAAAACAATATAACTTGAAAATGACTATGCTGCGCTATCGCCTGATATCAATTCCAACACTAACTTTTAAAGTGCCAACATTGCAATGAAAAAATAATAACAAAGTGTAATTAACTGGCGAAAAAATATATATTGCAAAAAATTTAGAGTTCTTTTGATTGCTGTGATAATAAAATCTGTGTTGTGCCTTAAAACTCTGGGTTTTGGTTGAGGTCGTATGTCCGTTCACTGTGAGGCAGACAAGCTGCTCCCTACACCGCCCTGTCCCCTTCCCCTACGCGTGACGATACTAGGGAATTTGGTATCTTCCTCAGGGGGAAGCGTTGTAAGGCACATGACAGAGTGGTGCACTAAAGGCACCTAACCCACGTGAGTACCCTGTAGCGCAGCATAGTAATTTTCAAGTTATACTTAAAGAGGAGCTCCAGTGTGGAAAAAAATAAAAATTAAGAGTCAGCCGCTACAAATACTGTAGCGGTTGACTGTTAATATAAGGACACTTACCTGTCTAGGGATCCCGCGATGTTGGCACCCCGAGCAGCTTCGGTGCAGGCGCCGGTATTGTAAGTAAGGGGAATCGGCAGTGAAGCCTTCAGGCGCTAGTCTTGCTACGCTTTCTGAATGGTCCCGCTGTCTTCTGGGACCTGTGTGTCCCAGAAGGCAGAGGGGGGAAGGAGGATGGGCCGGAAATGTTGTAGCTCGCCAATCTTACTCAGAAGTGGGAGTGGGTACCTGTCAAAACCAGGTACCCGCTCCCCCCCCGCCAAAAAAAGTGCCACGTGTGGCAGTGGAGGAGGTGGGGTGGGGGGGGTGTGAACAAGCGGAGCTTCCCCTTTTGGGTGGAGCTCCACTTTAAATGACAATTTCCAAAATAGCTGTTTTTTTCAACAAGAAAGCCAGTGTATAACTTGTGGCCCTTTACCCAGGTTAGAAGAGCTTAAAAAGTGTGTGAGCCTCTGGGATACTTACAAGATTATTACATTTTAAAGCTTGATGCTTCCTCCTGTAACCCTGCTGCCACTGGCCCAGGGATGTTATTATGATAACTACAATGCTATATGAAAGGCTGCAGTCCCAAAGCTGACATTCCAGTACACCTAGGGTGGCCACTTTTTCTTAGAGCCAAACCTGAACAGTTTAGCAACACACAGTCATTTTATTTTACTTTTATTTAGTATAAGACAATCCTGGGACACCTTTGGGCACTCAAAAGAGAATAGTAATGCAGCACACATAGTGCCCCCTCACCCTCCTGTCAGGCCCTGTTCCAAGCCATATTCCTGTCTGAATAATGTGTCCGGGTGTCAGGTGGACTGATACCAGGACACATGATTCAAACCCCGGACTGTCCGGGTGAATCCTGGACAGGTGGCAACCCTAAGTACACCCTCTGCATCCATGAATGCAATACCCTGGGCCTTTGTGACCTAAAAAAAGGCACACACCACTAGAGGCCATACCAGGGCTCTGACTCAAGGCTGGAAGTAGATATACAGTAAGAACCCTGACCATTATACAGTTTCCAGCCTGCACTGGAGGATAAAAGTAGGTGTAAGGACAGGCAATTCTAATTACCTACTTTTAATTACAAAAGTCAGTTTCCAAACTTTAAACATGTGACCCCCCCCCCCCCCCCCCCCAAGCAGTATCTGAACCATACCTCCCAACTTTTTGAGATGGGAATGAGGGACACCTATCAGCAAAAGTATGCAGGCATAGGACACACCCCTTACCACGCCCCCTTAAAGGAGAATTGTGCTTTTTTTTACCACTACTATTCCTTTATATTGGCTTTTGGAATTTACAAATGCAGAAAATTAGAAATCAGATGAAAGGTTTAGCACTGGGAAACACTTTTTGAAAGATAAAAAGAACTAAACAGATCAGACCAAAATGAGGGACAAATGAGGAGGAATGAGGGACAGAGGGACAGAGGGACATTGCTCCAAATCCGGGACAGTCCCTCGAAATCAGGGACAGTTGGGAGCTATGTATGAACTTCTTGGTGAAATGAAGTCCAAGGACAAAAAGCAATGATTTGATGAGAAATTGTATTTTTAGATTATATCATCATGCCAGATTTCACCAGCAGGTGGCGATCTGTGACATGTGTAATTTTTATATATTTCTGTATGTCGGAGCCGCTGGATAGGATGGGTCTTTTGTTATCTGCCTTGACCTTCTCAAGAGCCTCAGCCCCTCTGGGACACCAGGTTGTGTGTACAAACATTTGAGATAACAGGAAATCAGGTTGAGACGTGAAACTCCGATCGGAAAAATTGAGAACATGCTCTCAAATTTTTGCTGGCGGGAATTCGGCCAGCAAAATTCCGATGGAGCCTACACACCGTCGCATTTTCCGATGAAAAGCTCTCATCGGTCTTTTGCTGGTCGAAATTCCGATCGTATGTACGCGGCATAAGAGTTTTAAAGAGTTCCTTTCTCTTCCAGTTGGGTTTCCATGCACAAAGTGCAGTTAAATCTCCGCAGTGGGTCACAGTTTGACTGTCTATGCAGTGAACATGTGTATGGACCGATGTAAAAATGAAGACAAGAGCGATATCACACAAGTTTTTTGTTATCAACAAATTCCTTTCTTGACCTTTTTTAACTCACCCGTAATTTTTAGTTTATCTTGTAAGAAAGACAGATTTGCAGACAGTTTGAGTAATCGTTTCCATAAGGCAATCCTGATTTCCACAGATAATCAGCACCAAGAGACGTTTTGGAGAATAACACATTTTATCAAGTCTTATAAACAGAAAATAAAAGCCGTACATCACTGCAAAAACAATGCAGTACAAATGATACCTTTTATTTATTAAATATATTACAACATGCAAACTATTAAAGCTGAACTCTGGGCCTAAAAACAATGAGTTCCTCAATAGCCACAAAGTATACGGATCCACTTTATGACCACCAGATGCCTTTCCAACCCAGACATTACCTTCCAAACGTAGCAGTGACATTATCATTGTGCTGTACATTGCCTGTAAAAAGAGCAGAGAGGTGGGAGGAGCCCATCAGGCTCCACCCACTACAAGCTGCCTGCAGAAACCTACAGGTGGGGGGGGGGGGGGCGGAGACAAGACCAGTCACCCTGCATAAGGAAATAGAGCAGCAGTGATTGGTCTTTATTACAGGACGCTCCTACACAGAGGGGAAGTCTCACACTGGATTACTGCACAGATCTGAAAGAAACAGACAAAGCACTCCAAGATTAAAGGATTAAAGATTCATGCATGAGGATTCTGTAATCACCCCCCCCCCCCAATCAACCTCCCTCATCTGTAGATGCCCCCCATTGCAGTAGTTTTTTTATTACTTACCGTATACTGATTTTTTTCAGGCAGGTCACCTGATTCTGGGTCCTATTCTTCTTCAGATCTTCCCCCAGTGGTGGGTGGCCTTGTATCATGCAGAGAGCAGAGAGGGCTGTATGTGAAGGGTGCTGAGAAGGTCCCTGATGTTCTGCTCTCACAATATGTCCTCAGTCTTACAGGTTGAGCTTCAATGGGGTTCATTCAGCCTAGAAGGCTGAGGACATCCTGTGGTGAAAAACAAGTACTGCAGTACTGCAGCCTCTTATTCATCCCAAAGGTGTTCTGTTGAGCTGAGGTCAGGCCAGTCAAGTTCCTCCACCCCAAACTCACTCATCCATGTCTTTATGGACCTTGCTTTGTGCACTGGTGTGCAGTCATGTTAGAACAGGAAGGGGCCGTCCCCAAACTATTCCCACAAAGTTGGAAGCATGAAATTGTCCAAAATGTCTTGGTATGCTGACAAAGTTCCCTTAACTTTAAGGAGCCAAGCCCAACCCCTGAAAACCAACCCCACACCATAATCCCCCTTCCACCAAATGATTTGGACCATTGCACAAAGCAAGGCCCATAAAGACATGGATGAGCGAGTTTGGGGTGGAGGAACTTGGCTGGCCTGACCTCAACTTGATAGAACACCTTTGGGATGAATGAGAGCGGAGACTGTGAGCCAGGCCTTCTCGTCCAACACCAGTGCCTGACCTCACAAATGCGCTTCTGGAAGAATGGTCAAACATTTCCATAGACACACTCCTAAACCTTGTGGACGGCCTTCCCAGAAGAGTTGAAGCGGTTATAGCCGCAAAGGTTGGGCCTTCCCAGAAGAGTTGAAGCTGTTATAGCCGCAAAGGTTGGGCCAACCCAATATTGAACCCTACGGACTAAGACTGGGATGCCATTAAAGTTCATGTGCGTGTAAAGGCAGGCGTACCAATTCTTTTGACAATATAGTGTATTTACCTATCTGCTGCAGCAACAGTCCAATGTTACAGCTGTCCACCGCTGGATCTAAGGCCGAGAACTAAGCGATCACATGACCATTGATTGCTCAGTTCTAGGTCCGCTTTGAGCAGAGAGTGGTGACTGTCAGCCACTGGATCACTGGGCTGTGGAGGGGGTGGAAGCAGTTGGCTCAGGCTCTCAGCGGTGTGCTGAGAGCCTGAGCCAGCTGCCTGTAAGGCATCTGGGTGGATCTCGACATTGTCAGGATCCCTGCAAAGCCGGGACCGGCTCTGTGACATTTCCTGATGGTGACAACTATGTAATTTAGTAAACTAAGTATAATTTTAGGGTTTACCAATTTTATTAGCAACATTATTAAATTGTGCCTAAATTATTTGTTAGAAAATGATCACATTAACCAACCAAATAAACAAATAATGAATGTAAATAAAAATGTTAAACTAATTGTAGGATTGGTGTTGGATAGAGTAGGTAAGGGTGACAACCCTATGAGTTTATTTTTGCTGCCTGTGTCCTGCTGGGAAGATTTCCCTTCACTTCCTGTCCTGTAGACACAACAGGAAGTAAGAAGAAAACTCTCTAAAGTGAAGGAAGTCCCCTTATCACCGCCACAAGTGTCCCCTATGGAAGATTTCTCTTCTATTCCTGTTCTCGTGACAACTGAAGCTTTTGGATTTCCTCATCACTCTTGTTGACAATGGTCACTGGGACAAATAAAGAGGGTGGATCAATAAAAAAACTGACAGAAGTTTTATCTATCCAAAGCTAAAAAACATTGTAAAAAATGCCTATACCTACACTTGAAACATTTAATGCCGCGTACACACGATCGGAATTCTTGTCTGAAAAAGCTCTGATGGTTTCCCCGACGGAATTCCGCCCAAACCGTCTTGCCTACACACGGTCACACCAAATTCCGACCGTCAAGAACGCGGTGACGTACAACACATATGACGAGCCGAGAAAAAATCAAGTTCAATGCTTCCGAGCATGTGTCAAATTGTTTCCGAGCATGCGTAGGAATTTTGTGCGCCGGAATTGCTACAGAGGATCGGAATTTCCGAAACCTTTTCCGTCAGAAAAAGTGAGAACATGCGCTCAAATTTTTGCTGGCGGGAATTCGGCCAGCAAAATTCCGATGGAGCCTACACACGGTCACATTTTCCGATGAAAAGCTCTCATCGGTCTTTTGCTGGCCGGAAATTCCGATCGTGTGTACGCGGCATTAGAGCATTTATTGTATGTCAATCTGCTAGACCAGTGATGGCGAACCTTGGCACCCCAGATGTTTTGGAACTACATTTCCCATGATGCTCACGCACTCTGCAGTGTAGTCGAGCATCATGGGAAATGTAGTTCCAAAACATCTGGGGTGCCAAGGTTCGCCATCACTGTCCTAGACTATGGATATTAGGTATGCTCATGCACTCTGCAGTGTAGTCGAGCATCATGGGAAATGTAGTTCCAAAATATCTGGGGTGCCATCACTGTCCTAGACTATGGATATTAGGTATTGGCCCTTGAAAAAAAAAAACTGAGGACCCCCAGAAATCTGGCCTGGAGTATACAGTAGGTGAGCAGAATGCATTAGTGCAACCCTGCTGACTGCTCCACTAACATTACTTTAGGGTGGAATGACCCGTAAACCCTACATTTTTCACATTTTTCCAAAAGCAGATATTTCTGACATCTGATGTGTGTGATACATGATATTACCAGGCTGTCATAAAATGTTTTTAGTATACAGAAAAAGCTCGCCATGACAGCCCATATATAACCGCCATTTTCCTGGATTTTATTTCATTTGGGTCCTGTGGGAAAGATGGCCAGTGCGAAATGTTGGAGGGGCTCCAAGTAACGTTGTGGTGTTTATTGATAAATTCCATCCCTGCCTGTAGGAATGCTGACATCGTGCGATGCATTGTGTAGTGCAAAGCAGGAAGCTGAAATGTTCTAGTCATTGTACCCTCGCAGTCATTTGTAATGGATAGCATCACCGAGCTGCTCTGAAAACGTATGGGTCCTCCAGGCTTGCAAACATTCCCTTCTTAATAGTAGACTATAGGGCATTTTAGTGAGCACATATTTTAAGTTATTGTTATAAATTTTAAATGCCAACCATGGCGGTTTTGTAAATATCTTTTAAAAAAATATATTTAATGTCCTTTTATATATATGTAGCGCCCTGCTCCTGAAGAGCAGACGCTATTATTTTTGTAAATTTAAGTTTGTACTTAAGCTGCAGTTTGGCTCAGAATAATTATACTAAAGTTCTGGTTTCTGTACCAGTTTAGTTGGGTTGTGCTAATTTCCACTTGGCCGTGGGTGTCGCTGTCACCACCGGTAAGTGTTGGAAATGCAACAGGCTAGATGTATTGGGTACCCCTTTTACTCAGAAACAGCCCGAAGGGAGTGGTCTACCCGCCGAGCATTCTGGGTAAGGGTACTTAACTAGTAGCCGACCGCCCACTGTCAATTGACGGCGGAGCGGTGCGGCTCTTGTGGCGGGATGCCGTCATATGACGCCGTCTACATTTTGGCAACTAGGGGGCGCACGCGCCCCGCGGAAGGCGCGCACGTGCCTGCCGCGTTGCTGGGGACCCGATGTGCGTGCCCGGCGACCGCGATGTCCGCCGGGCACCCGCGATTGCCCAGTAACTGAGCAGGACGTGGATCTGTTTATGTAAACACACAGATCCCCGTCCTGTCACTGGAGAGGAGACCGATGGTGTGTCCCTTGTACATAGGGACACCGATCGGTCCCCTTCCCCAGTCAGTCCCCTCCCCCCACAGTTAAAATCACTAACATAGGGAACACATTAACCCCTGCAGCGCCCCCTAGTGTTAACCCCTTCCCTGCCAGTCACATTTATACAGTAATCAATGCATTTTTATAGCACGGATCGCTGTATAAATGTGAATGGTCCCAAAAATGTGTCAAAAGTGTCCGATATGTCCGCCGCAATGTCGCAGTCATGATAAAAATCGCAGATCGCCGCCATTACTAGTAAAAAAAAATAATAATAATAAAAATGCTATAATCTATCCCCTATTTTGTAGACGCTATAACTTTTGCGCCAATCAATATACGCTTATTGCGATTTTTTTACCAAAAATATGTAGAAGAATACGTATCGGCCTAAACTGAGGAGAAAATTTGTTTAAAAAAAAAATAAAAAATTGGATATTTATTATGATAAAAAGTAAAAAATATTATGTTTTTTCAAACTTGTCCCTCTTCTTTTGTTTATAGCGCAAGAAATAAAAAACCGCAGAGGTGATCAAATACCACCAAAATAAAGCTCTATCTGTGGGGAAAAAATGATAACAATTGTATTTGGGTACAGCGTTGCATGACCGCGCAATTGTCATTCAAAATGCGACAGCGCCGAAAGCTGAAAAATGACTTGGTCAGGAAGGAGGTGTTCGTGCCTGGTAGGCAAGTGGTTAAAGTGGTTGTAAACACTTACAAACCACTTGGACCTACAGGTAAGCCTAGATTAAGGCTTACCTGTAGGTCAAAGAAATATCTCCTAAACCTACACGGTTTAGGAGATATTTGCCAAAGAACAGGCACCGCTGTCTACGGCGCATGCGCCGTAGACAGTGGCGCGCAGGCGCACTTAGAAAGCCGCTCTCAGCGACGATATGCCGCGAGTGGCGGCTCCCGTGCACATGCGCGGGAGTGATGTCACTGTGGCGTCGTCAAATGACAGCGCCGGAGCCGCGAGACCCACCAAGAAGATGGAGGCGCCGTACACAAGGGGGACATCGGTGACTTCGCTGGCTCCTGTTTCAGGTAAGTGACACATAATGGACTACTATGCGATACACAGTAGTCCATTATGCTTTACCTTTGCAGGGAAACAAAGAGGAAGTAAACCTATTAGGGTTTACTTCCTCTTTAAGATACAGACGCCATTTTTTGGGGTTCGTTATTCTGACCTCATGGCCCTCCTGGCCTGGGGTGTGTGCTGCCTTTATTCTACGTCTCAGGGCCGGCTAGCCAGGAGGCTTTGCAACTGAAGAGTAGGCCCAGAAGTTCTGGGGTCTACTGATCCAGGGGTGGTCCTGTGCTGTCTTGCCTGCGGGGAGAAGCCAAGCAACTGGAGGATCCAGGGGAGGACTTTTTCAGGAGAGGACCGAGCAACAAGGCTGGTACCTCTGGAAAAGCCTGGAGACTCAGTTGGAGGACGGATCCTGTGTTACCACACAGTACCGCCGGGTCGGCTGAAATAAACTGGTACTGTGTGACAACTCTCAACTTTGCAACAAGAAGCTGGTTGTGCCTTCCTGTGGCAGAGCATAACGGTTTTGCTAAAATGAACAAGTCTGTGGCAGAGACTTTGACCGAGCATCTCATCGGCTGCTGGGCCAGTGAGAGAGGCCTATCCGGTGGTTGCTAGATCCAGTCTGTGGAAGCTGTTTGTCCTCTGGATCAAGAAAATACCTCTAATCCGCAACCTATAAGGTACCTGAATTCCCCTTAACCCTCTAGCCCTCTATTGCAATTTTGTGTGTTTGGTCAAATAAATCTTCAGAAAAAGGACTAAGTGTCGGAGCAATCTTCTTTGACCACCCTTTTAACAGGACCCCTAAGACAGACACAGTGAACAGGTGAGGTAAGCCCAACAAAAAACAGCAGCTCCTTCGGGGGTCAGTGCTACACATATATATCTATATATATACACACAGGTATATAAAAAATATATATATATACACACACACAGTAAAACCTTGGATTGCGAGCATAATTTGTTCTGGAAAATCCAAAGCACTTGTATATCAAAGCGAATTTCCCCATAAGAAATAATGGAAACTCAAATGATTCGTTCCACAACCATTTATAGTTCTTCAGATTATAGTCCATATAAAAAGATTATAGCAATGTGACCAGGTTGTGTAACCATAAAATGTCCATCCACAAATGGAAGCCTCCACAAGGGGATTAAAAGCAAAATCCAGCAGGAGCTCCAGAGTATAAAAGAGAAGAGAGGCGCCTCTAAGTGTAGCAATATGATTACATTTAATGAAGGTACAACATTTAGCAACCAACATGGTTGATGATTAAAAGAGGTACATCTAAGTACTCAGGCATCCGGGGTAAAGCTGTCCACATAGACCGTCCTCCGCACCGCCGGGTCTCACTGCTGTCAGTCTGTAATCGTGACCGGGAAGACTACCCTGCAGTAGAGCGATCTGAAAGCGAGGCTTGAAGCGCTCGTAGAAGGGATGACATAGATGGCGGTGCGGAGGACGGTCTATGTGGACAGCTTTACCCCAGATGCCTGCGTACTTACATATGCCTCTTTTAATCATCAACCATGTGAGTTGCTAAATGTTGTACCTTCATTAAATGTATCCATATTACTACACTTAGAGGCGTCTCTCTTCTCTTTTATACTCTGGAGCTCCTGCTGAATTTTGCTTCTAATCCCCTTGTGGAGGCTTCCATTTGTGGATGGACATTTTATGGTTATACAACCTGGTCACATTGCTATAATCTTTTTATATGGACTATAATCTGAAGAACTATAAATAAACTTTTATACTCAGTTGTGACGTGACGCTACTTGTATATCAAGACATCGCTTGTACATCGCTTGTATATCAAGTACATTTTTTTTTTTAAATGTTGCTTGTCTTGCACAATGCTCTCAAACCTAGGTTTTACTGTATAAACATAATTCATATATATATATATACACACACACACACTGTGTAATATATATATATATATATATATATATATATATATATATATATATATACACACACACACATACACTTATCTGAGCTTTTTACTAATATTTTTATATTTAAATATACATTTTGTTTTCTGGCCTTTGTGTTCGTATTCTTTTCTATAAAGTATTTATGGAATTAAATGTATATATTATATATTCTTTATTTAAATTTTTACATGTATTATTTTATATATACCAAATATTTCAAATAAATGAATATTTTTTTTATTTGTATAGATCACATATATATATTTTTGCTCAGAAAAATATGAAGCAAAATAATTTTATATTTAAATATACATTTTTCTCAAATAAATTTTTACATGTATTATTTTATATGTAAATATTTTAAATTGTTATTATTATTTTTTTATTATTATTTGCACAGATTGCAGGGAAAATAGGATCTTTTATTTCTATACATTTTATCAAAATGGTCTTTGCTTTGACATAATCAGTTATGTGGCTAGGTTTTTTGCCTTGAGCTATTGAGCTCTCTAAAACTGGGCATACACCAGTAGAACTTTGTTCGCATTCGTTTGTCAGCGGATTTGATAATACCATTATGGGACAAATTTTGTATACAAAACCCTGAACATTTTTTGTTTAAATGCCATGCCAGTGGTTTGAATTCTACATTTGATTTCAGGGTGTCCTTTTCACATTACAATAAGTAGAATTTTTCCAAAGTAGACCACATTCACAGTTAGAATTTCCTGCATTAGAGAAAAAGAAATCCATCCTGCTTTTTTTTTAGACATGTGCAATTGGTTTAGTTTTTTTTCGTTATTTTCGTTCATTCGTTATCGTTTTCGTTTTTTGTTGAATTGGTAATTTTCCGTGTCTCTTACAATGGCGCTGCTTAACGTGCCTCGAATGGATTGAACGAAAAAATTCGTACATTCGTAACTTTTTTTTTTTTTTTTTTCGATTCGTAATTTTCCGTGTGTCTCTTACAATGGCGCTGCTTAACGTGCTTCGAATGGATTGAACGAAAAAATTCGTACATTCGTAACTTTTTTTTTCGATTCGTAATTTTCCGTGTCTCTTAAAATGCAATAATAGCATACACATTGCATAAAATTATGAATTATGCTCCGATTGCGAATCTACGAATGTTACGAATGTTACCAACGTACGACGAAAAAATAACTCTTACGAAAATATGAATCGTTACGATACGAACACCGACGACTTACGAATTTACGAATCGTTACGAATCAACGGAAACGAAAAAAAAGAAACGAAAATAAACAAAATTTTTTGTTGTGCACATGTCTACTTTTTTTTTTTTTCATCAGTACAGTTGAACGTGATCATTGATTTTACCCCATCCACTTTTAGAAAACTGAATGTTCCAAAAAATTTTTCCGAATTTCGGATCCAAATTCATAACGAAAATTCGTAATTGTTACGAAAAGTTAACAAACCTAAAAGTTAAAACCCAGGAAGTCAGCACAGGGATGGTGGGAACCCTATGGGAATATCTATGCTTATGAATTTTATACGAAATACGAAATTTCGTTAACGAATTTCGGATCCAAATTAACAGAATTGTGACTGGTGTTTTGTTCACCAATCAGAGGAAGTCAGCACAGCACAGGGATGGTGGGAACCCCTCATAATGGGCACAGCGGGTGTACAGACCCGGGAACTCAGCACAGGGATGGTGGGAACCCCTCATAATGGGCACAGCAGGTGTACAGACCCGGGAAACTCAGCACAGGGATGGTGGGAACCCCTCATAATGGGCACAGCGGGTGTACAGACCCGGGAACTCAGCACAGGGATGGTGGGAACCCCCTCATAATGGGCACAGCAGGTGTACAGACCCGGGAACTCAGCACAGGGATGGTGGGAACCCCTCATAATGGGCACAGCGGGTGTACAGACCCGGGAACTCAGCACAGGGATGGTGGGAACCCCTCATAATGGGCACAGCAGGTGTACAGACCCAGGAACTCAGCACAGGAATGGTGGGAACCCCTCATAATGGGCACAGTGGGTGTACAGACCCGGGAACTCAGCACAGGGATGGTGGGAACCCCCAATAATGATAAATTCATCATAACGAAAATTTGTAATTGTTACGAAAAGTTAACAGACCTAAAAGTTAAAAACCCAGTAAGTCAGCACAGCACAGGGATGGTGGGAGCCCCTCATAATAATAAATTCGTCATAACGAACTTTCATTATTTTAACGAAAAGTTTATGAATCTAACGAAAATTCGTATTTGGGTTGTCAATGTCATCCAGGAGGGGGGTGCACCTGCATGTACAGATTGGGTGTAAAGACCAGAAGTGCCTTGGCGTAACACAGGACTTCAAAAGCCAAAAAGATAATTGAGGAAATAAAAAAATAAAAAAGAAAGAAAGAAAGACCAAAAAGAAAGAATAACCATACAATAGATAAGGACAGTCTGCAGCAGAAAGGTTAATGGTTAGATATGCTTTAAGGACATAAACATTGCAAAGAGGTAACTTCAGCCTTTAGAATATAAAGCCGAGCTCAGCATTTTAATGAGTGAAATAAGTATTTGACCCCTTCGCAAAACATGACTTCGTACTGGCAAAACCCTTGTTGGCAATCACAGAGGTCAGTTGTTTCTTGTAGTTGGCCACCAGGTTTGCACACATCTCAGGAGGGCTTTTTTGTCCCACTCCTCTTTGCAGATCCTCTCCAAGTCATTAAGGTTTCAAAGCTGAAGTTTGGTAACTCGAACTTTCAGTTCCCTCCACATATTTTCTATGGGATTAAGGTCTGGAGACTGGCTAGGCCACTCTAGGACCTTAATTAGCTTCTTCTTGAGCCACTCCTTTGTTGCCTTGGTCGTGTGTTTTGGGTCATTGTCATGATGGAATACCCATCCATGACCCATTTTCAATGCTCTGACTGAGGGAAGGAGGTTCTCATCCAAGATTTGACGGTACATGGCCCCATCCATCTTCCCTTTGATACAGTGAAGTTGTCCTGTCCCCTTAGCAGAAAAACATCCCGAAAGCATAATGTTTCCACCTCCATGTTTGACGTTTGGGAGGGTGTTCTTGGGGTCATAGGCAGCATTCCTCCTCCTCCAAACACGGCGAGTTGAGTTGATGCCAAAGAGCTTGATTTTGGTCTCATCTGACCACAACACTTTCACCCAGTTCTCCTTTAAATCATTCAGATTTTTAATTAGTGTTCATTAGCAAACTTTAGACGGGCTTGTACTTGTGCTTTCTTAAACAGGGGGACCTTGCGGGTGCTGCAGGTTTTCTGTCCTTCTCGGAGTAGTGCGTTACCAATTGTTTTCTTGGTGACTATGGTCCCAGCTGCCTTGAGATCATTGACAAGATTCTCCCGTGTAGTTCTGGGCTGATTCCTCACCGTTCTCATGATCATTGAAACTCCACGAGGTGAGACCTTCCATGGATCCCCAGACCGAGGGAGATTGACAGTTATTTTGTGTTTCTTCCATTTGCGAATAATCGCACCAACTGTTGTCACCCTCTCACCAAGCTGCTTTGTGATGGTCTTATAGCCCATTCCAGCCTTGTGTAGGCCTACAATCTTGTCTCTGACATTCTTGCACAGCTCTTTGGTCTTGGCCATGGTGGAGAGATTGGAATCTGATTGATTGCTTCTGTGGATAGGTGTCTTTTATACAGGTAACAAGCTGAGATTAGGAGCACTCCCTTTAAGAGAGTGCTCCTAATCTCAGCTCGTTACCTGTATAGAAGACACCTGGGAGCCAGAAATCTTGCTAATTTAATAGGAGATCAAATACTTATTTCAATAATTAAAATGCAAGTTATAAAATCAATTTATAACTTTTTTGAAATGCGTTTTTCTGGATTTTTTGGTTGTTATTTTGTCTCTCACTGTTAAAATAAACCGACCATTAAAATCATAGACTGATCATTTCTTTATCAGTGGGCAAATGTTCAAATTTGTTAGGGGGTCAAATATTTTTTCCCTCTACCTACCTATATATCTATCTATCTATCTATCCCCACCAGGTACATAGCATGGGAAATACTAACAGAAGCCGGTCTTCAGCACTGCAAAGGGTAGATTTTGTCGTATTACTGGAGTTGGGCTTTAAAGGAAAAATGTAATCTGTTTATATTTTGCCATCTCTGCCCAGTGGCTGACCTCCCATGTCCAAAATGCAGCAGGATAGCCACTCGGCACAGGAACCAGAAGCTAGTGGAGATCACTGTAGTAGCAGTAGGCACTGGGAGTGGGGATAACTGTAGTAGCAGTCGGCACTGGGAGTGGAGATCACTGTAGTAGAAGTAGACACTGGGAATGGAGATAACTGTAGTAGCAGTAGACACTGGGAGTGGAGATAACTTTAGAAGCAGTACCACTGGGAGTAGAGATCACTGTAGTAGTAGTAGGCACCAGGAGTGGAGATCACTGTAGTAGAAGTAGACACTGGGAGTGGAGATAACTGTAGTAGTAGTAGTAGTAGTAGGCACCAGAAGTGGAGATCACTGTAGTAGAAGTAGACACTGGGAGTGTAGATAACTGTAGTAGTAGGCACCAGAAGTGGAGGTCACTGTAGTAGAAGTAGACACTGGGAGAGGAGACAACTGTAGTAGTAGGCACCGGGAGTGGAGATCACTGTAGTAGAAGTAGACACTGGGAGTGGAGATAACTGTAGTAGTAGTAGTAGGCACCAGAAGTGAAGAGCACTGAAGTAGACACTGGGAGTGGAGATAACTGTAGTAGTAGTAGTAGGCACTGGGAGTGGAGATCACTGTAGTAGAAGTAGACACTGGGAGTGGAGATAACGGTAGTAGAGTAGTAGTAGGCACCAGGAGTAGAGATCACTGTAGTAGTAGTAGTAGTAGGCACCAGGAGTAGAGATCACTGTCTGTAGTAGTAGTAGTAGTAGGCACCAGAAGTGGAGGTCACTGTAGTAGAAGTAGACACTGGGAGAGGAGACAACTGTAGTAGTAGGCACCGGGAGTGGAGATCACTGTAGTAGAAGTAGACACTGGGAGTGGAGATAACTGTAGTAGTAGTAGTAGGCACCAGAAGTGAAGAGCACTGAAGTAGACACTGGGAGTGGAGATAACTGTAGTAGTAGTAGTAGGCACTGGGAGTGGAGATCACTGTAGTAGAAGTAGACACTGGGAGTGGAGATAACGGTAGTAGAGTAGTAGTAGGCACCAGGAGTAGAGATCACTGTAGTAGTAGTAGTAGTAGGCACCAGGAGTAGAGATCACTGTCTGTAGTAGTAGTAGTAGTAGGCACCAGGAGTGGAGATCACTGTAGTAGAAGTAGACACTGGGAGTGGGGATAACTGTAGTAGTAGTAGTAGGCACTGGGAGTGGAGATCACTGTAGTAGAAGTAGACACTGGGAGTGGAAATAACGGTAGTAGAGTAGTAGTAGGCACCAGGAGTAGAGATCACTGTAGTAGTAGAAGTAGTAGGCACCAGGAGTAGAGATCACTGTCTGTAGTAGTAGTAGTAGGCACCAGGAGTGGAGATCACTGTAGTAGAAGTAGACACTGGGAGTGGAGATAGCTGTAGTAGCACTAGGAGTAGAGATTACTGTAGTAGCAGTAGGCATGGGAAGTGGAGATCTCTGTAGTAGAAGTGTCTAAAGCCCCATACACACGGTCGGACTTTTTCATGGATTCTGTCCGATCGGACAATGTTGTTGAAAAATCAGACCGTGTGTATGCACCATCGGACAGTGTACGTCGGATTGTCCGACGGACAAAGTCTTATCTCCTGCTGGAAAGATTTGCCGACAACACGGTCCGATCACACCAAATCCGATCGTGTGTACGGTTGTCCGACCGGACAAAGTGCTACGCATGCTCAGATCACATTACAAGACCAAAGCTATTGGCTACTAGCCTCTACGTAGTCCCGTCGTAGGCAACAAACGTCACCACGTTCAGAATGATCGGATTTTCCGACAACTTTGTCCGACCGTGTGTACGCAAAACCAACATCAGACAAAGTATGACGGACAGGATCCGACCGACCTGGTCCGCGGATTGTCCGACCGTGTGTATGGGGCTTTATACTGTGATGTTCAAGTTCCAGAGGGATCCTATAGGTATGGTATATACATAGTTACATTGGTTCAAGCTGGAACAATGTAACTATATAGGAATATCTATAGCTGGAATTCTTCTTTAAAGGTGACAGCGGGGACACAGACAGCAATAAAATAGCTTCCTTACCCTATCCAAAACGAAATAAAAAAATGTCTTGGGTTACATTTTAAATGCTAAATTAGTAGAATTCACCAGCAGAGTTTTTGATCCAGGGAATTAATCTGCCTGCAACTGTTGGGGCCAAAAAGGCTTATTTCTTTCTCTCGTTTTAGGATTGCTTGGCAGCTGCTGTTTTTCCTGATCACTGGTATTACAGCGGTATTAAAATAGGGTCACTGCAGTCTTTTTCCACCCTTCTATGCTATGGATAGAAAACTATGTAGAGTAGAGAAGCACCTTTAACAAGCGGTGACAAAATTGCTCTCAGTCATCAATCAGATTCCATCAATCATTTGTAATCTGCATAGTATCTGCCGCGTTCACACAGCTGCACAGAACAGGATATATGAAAAAGTACCAATACCAAGCCAAAACTGCATCATTGCCCATAAAATGTTCACTTTTCATCGCGTTGCAGCAGCCAAACAGAAAATGATTGAACAAATGGAAACACACTCCCCTCTGAATGCCGGGATTTGCTCTATAAACCAAGCAAAATAAATAAATTCATAAAAAATGGCATGGCCAACAGCTGCTTCTAATTTACTGGTTGGAATTGATTAAAAACAGGATTAGCTCTGATAAGATATATAAGTCGGGCAGACGAGAACGATACCAAATCTTATACATATATGAAAGTAAAAAAAAAAAAAAAAACGATAATAAAATAAGTTTAGGCCTTCGATGACCACTATCCTTCAGACTGGTCTGTTATGGGGGGAACTCTGATGGGAAGACCTCCACCTTTTTGCTGCAGCCATTGTTTAAAGCCTCGTACACACGATCGGATTGTTGGCCAACAAAACCGTGGACTTTTGTCCGAAGGGCGTTGGCCCAAACTTGTCTTGCATACAAACGGCCACACAATTGTTGGCCAACAATCGCGAACGTAGTGACGTACTACATGGTTTTTCAGCTCTTTAGCGCCACCCTTTGGGCTCCTTCTGCTAATTTTGTGTTAGTAGAAGTTTGGTGAGTGTTGATTCGCGCTTTTCAGTTTACGCTTTTCATTTCGTGCTTTTCAGTTCGTTTCTGAACGGCCGTTCGTCAACCAGACATGTTGCGGAATCGGAGGCGATAACGTGTTATTTATTATTGGCCTTGGAGTTATTGCTTTGACATCATTTTTTGGTTGAATAATGATTTGATTTGTTATATTTTCTATATTTTTGGACGCATAGAATGCACTTTTTGGTTAAGTTCTATTGGCAGATAACATGTCTAATTGTATTTGTTTTCTTTTTTTAATGCACAATAAAACAATTGTGTAGAATAATACTTGGCTGTGTGTTTTTACTTCAAATGACAGTTTGGGAGTCGGCAGTTACATTTTATAAAATACAATGTAAAATTGACAAGGACACCAACATAGTTGTATCTTTGATCTTAAAAACTACGGGATAATGGTGTTGTGGTAACTTGCCCAAATAAAAAAAAAAGAAAATATAATAATATTATTCTTGATATCACTAGAAAAAAAAAGCCTTTGAAAATTTGTTTGCAATAACTCCATCAGTATCACCAGCAAAGCAGCTTCATTATTATTCCATTAACCACTTGCTTACTGGGCATTTAAACCCCCCTCCTGCCCAGACCAATTTTCAGCTTTCGGCGCTGACGCACTTTGAATGACAATTGCGCTGATGAGGCGGCACTGGTGGGTACTGATAGGCTGCACTGGTGGGCACTGTTAGGCTGCACTAATCGGCACAGATAAGGTGGCACTGATGGGGACAGATAAGTCGGTACTGATGGGCATAGATAAGATGGCACTGATGGGTGGCACGGATGGGTGGCATGGCTGGGCACTGATAGATGGCACTGATAGATGGCACTGATGGGCACTGATAGATGGCACTGATAGATGGCACTGATAGGTGGCACTGATAGGTGACACTGATGGGCACTGGTAGGTGACACACTTTGAGGTTCACACCCTAATACAATAGGCTGCGCACACCTATGGGCTTCCGTAGGTGTTAACTATGCTGCCGCATTGGTTGATCTCTGAGGCCATTTAAAAGATGGGCAGTGCTAATAAATAGTAGACATGTGCAAACTGAAATATTTTGTTTCGGAATTTCGTTTTCGTCCGAAAAATTTATTTATTTAGTTACTCCCGAAATTTGTTTTTATTTATTTAGTTTTTCGTTAAAAATTGCATTCGTCCGAAAATCCAAATGAATTAAGGTTGAATCTGTCATTGAAGGCTTACGGTGTCTGTCGAATGTTCAAAGAAGATTCCACGGAGCAGCTAAACTGTACGACTCTGTATAGTTTAGCTGCAATTCCACCCAATTCCAGCAGCAATCTTTTCTCTCTACGTCGAATCTT
The DNA here is from genome assembly GCA_028564925.1 of Lithobates sylvaticus. NCBI lineage: Eukaryota > Metazoa > Chordata > Amphibia > Anura > Ranidae > Lithobates > Lithobates sylvaticus. Next base: position 511,990,490 of record CM053030.1, read on the forward strand.
TTCTCTCTCTACGTCAAATCTTTTTTCTCTATGTCGAATCTTTTCTTTCTATGTCGAATAATCTTGGACTAATAGAGTTTGGTTAGGCACATTCGACCATTTTTGCTATTGTCTCTATAATGTCGAATCTTTTCTCTCTATGTCAAATCTTTTCTCTCTATATCAAATCTTTTCTCTCTATGTCGAATCTTTTCTCTCTATGTAGAATAATCTTGGACTAATAGAGCTAAGGTTAGGCACATTCGACCACAGGTTCGATGGACACAGATCACTATTGTCAGCGTCATGTCAAATCTCCTATCTATATCGAACTGTTGTCACAACGAAAACTAAAATAAAGCATTTGTTTATGTCGGATCTTTCGTTTTTCGGATTCTGCACTTTCGTTATCGTTTGTTAAAACGATAACGAAAATACCTGAAATTCGGACAAAACGAATGGACATGTCTAATAAATAGCACCATCTCCCTTCAGTTGGCGCGTATTTGCAAAGTGGTTAGGTCAGGGACAGTATTCTGGTGGCTAGGGACAGTATGTCTAGCGCAGGGAGAAGTTTCGGATGAAGGAGGGACAGAGTAGGGTCCCCTCTCCTATCTCTTCTCCTATCTATCTATCTATCTATCTATCTATCTATCTATTTAAAGCGGAGCTCCACCCACACCAAAAATATTAAAAGTCAGCAGCTACAAATACTGCAGCTGCTGACTTTTACTAAATGGACACTTACCTGTTCCAGGTTCCAGCGATGTCGGCAGAATGTGACGAGCGATAGCTGGTCTCTCGGCTGCCCCGCCGCCATCCTCTGTCCCTATTGGTCCTCGTTGTGTCCTGGGAACTGTGTTTCCCAAGACACAACGGGGGCATCTCCGGATATGGGTGGGACAGCCCGGATAATTTGTCACGGAAGTGGGTGCAGATACCTGTATTATACAGGTATCTGCACCCCCCGGAAAGGTGCCAATTGTGGCACCGGAGGGGGGGAGGAATCCGATAAGCGGAAGTTCCACTTTAGGGTGGAACTCCGCTTTAATATCGATCAATCTGTGCTGGGTCTTCTATCTGTCTCTCTATCTGTCTTTCAGCTTCCACTTGAGGTTCGTAGACGATGCGCATCATTTTCTTGGCATTTTTGTATGTACTATGTTGCATATCTCCTATATTCAGCTTTAAGACAGATTGGTGATTATGGGAAGGGTGGCAACATAGTGTAAATATAGTTAACACTCTTATCTCTAGCGTCTGTCAGCGTGAGGCAGGAGTAAAAGAGTCAGAGCTGGAGGCCTACACTAAATTATGCCAGATCTCAATAACAATGTCGAATAAAATGATCCAACATCAACAAACAGTGCATTGAGCAAAAATGCCAAGGAATATACACAGCGGAGACTGGATATCCTCTCCCCCAAAAATAACTGTTGCAATGCATTCATTGTCTGGGTAAGAAAAAATAAAAAGGCAGTTTTGGGGGGGAGTGTCTTAAGTAAATATTGCGGAAATATTTATTTTATCTTTTTTTTTTTTACATTTTGAAATCAGTGAGAGTGACAACATTTTTAAAGTGACCCTGTCAGATTATTAAAAAAAATCAAGATGAAAGGTCCTTGTAATAGAAGAGCTGTTATACTCACCTCTCCAGTGGGCATTGGAGTGCGCAGCCTATTGCATTAGCAGTGCAATAGCAAGGCAGTGGAAGGTGTCAGTAGGGCAGTGGACGGCATCAGCAGTTTTTTATTTTTATTATTTTTTAGTCATTTTTTACAATATTATTTTTTATTATTTTTCTACCGTTTTTTAGGAGCCCCATTGGGGGGCGTTGGTGAAATGTCACGGGTCTAAACAGATCCCTGATGTCTCACTGAGGACAGAGATTCCCCAGGCCCTTTCTTTGCAGCCTCAGCTGCACTGGACAGTGAACGAATGGGAAGATCTCTGTCCTGAGAGGCTTCCTGTTCATTCACAAACTGAAGCATAGTAAACACAGTTTACTATGCTTTCGTTAAGAATGAACGCAGGCGCGATTGGTAGAGATCACTCACTGTGTTCTTCCAGAAAAGGAAGGGCCGGTAAATTAAATATTTACCGGCCCCTTTCTCCGCTCTCCATCCTAAAACATCCCCCACAGAAGCTAGCAGGAGAGGGGGTAAATTAATCGAGCGCCTCCATAAAGCAGCCGCACTGCTTCCGGTATGCGGGCGGCCGGCATTCCGCAACTGTGGGGGGGGGGGGTGCCGCTTCTAATTTTGACTGTCCTATCATCCTGGACCACAGACCTTCCTCACTGTGTTATATGTTTTATGCTGCACCATTGGCATGGTTATATCTTCTTAGTCCTCTCCATAAAATTATCAGAAATTTGTGTTTAAAGTAGAACTATAGGCAACACTTTTTTTTTTTTTCATTTTGGATAGAATAAGGGAGGGTTATAGCCCCTGTCAGTATATTTTTTACCATCCCTGTCCCATTGCAGAGATAGCCCTTTACTTCCTGCCCCATAGCCGAACAGGAAGCGAGAGGAAATCTATGCAAATTAAGGGAACCCAAGCCCTCAGAACTAGTGTCCCCACTCGAAAATTTCAGGGCAGGTCTTAAACAGTAAGGGGTGTGGCCTTGCCAGGAAGGGGTTGGTCATATTTAAATTAGAGGGTGCACGAGTTTAGTCAGGCCTAGGGCACCACAAAACCTAAATACACCACTGGCCAGAAAGCAGAGGGAATCGGCAGCGCACGGGGTGGGTAGGGTGTGCCCAGGCACACTCGGCACACCCTGTCCGCACACCTTTGCCAGTGGCCCTTGTCTCCTTTCCAGGAATGTTATGGAGACTGTGTATCCTGCCACGTACCATGGCTCCATACGCTCATCCCTATGTCACCACGGGTCACATTAAGGATAGGAAATGACAAATGCCGAAAAGTTAAACTGATCCTTCCATGCAGCCTCAGAGTGTGAATTAAAGGACGATTGGCGCTCCCCTTTTGCTTAATTCAGTTTAACTTTTCATTATTTTAGAAGCTCTTCTCTTGCAGGGACCTTTGACTTTGAATTGTTTGTAACCTAACATGTTCACTTTAATTTGTAGCCCCTGGGCAGAGCCAAAAAACTATTATGGAAGTAACAGGTCCCCTTGTAAGAGGAGCTTACAGATTTATGGCCCCTTTCCCATCACATTTTCCCGCAGCCTCCCAGTTGTGTGGATGGAGGTCTTGTTCTATCATTGGAGGAAAGGTGGTTACTCCATTCAGTAGAAAGATTGCTGATTGCTGGATGAAGGAGGAGTTCTGTGGAGTTTATAAAGAAGAAAGGATCTACCTGTGTAGTGTGTTGAGAACTTTAGAGGTCGCAATATGCATGAACTGGAATCCTCCCTTTCTCGTGAGGGCACGGGTATTAAGCCATGATCCTTTATGAAATTTGGACGCCCCGAGGGAGAAAGAAAGCTTCATAAAGCTCCATTCCAGGCATAAACTATATTTTTAAACTACTACTGTACTTTGTTTGGGATAAAAGATCAACTTTTTTTTATTTTTTTACTAATTTAGATGGTGTTTTTATTGAGGGGTGTATTTAGGTATACTTATTTTATTTTTTGTTCTTTGTCTTTTTTTTGGCTGCCATTTAAACTCTGTTGCCCCCTAAAAAGCCACCAACAGCCTCCTTAAAAGATAAGTTCACCTTTACAGAAAAAAATAATGAATGCCCGTACTTTTGCAGAAAAAAACATGTGCATTTATTTTTTTTCCCTGCAGGAGCCTGGAGAGCATTGCAGCCATGATCGGTAGATCATAGGGGCAATGTGGGCTCCTGCAGACCCCCCAAGGGGGATGAATTAGAGCGGAGACTGTGAGCCAGGCCTTCTCCTCTACATCAGTGCCTGACTTTACAAATACGTGGATTGTGGATACGTGACTGTGGATCAAGTGCATGTAGGAAGTGGTTAAAAGAGGCTTCAGGAGATCGGCAACATTGAGATCTAGCAAAGGATGAAAAAAAGCTAAAAAAAAAAAAATGCTCTTACAGAAAATAAAGGATATATTTTCTTGTAAATGACCCCTGGTGAGTGCAGCGACATGATAAATTGCTCAGTAATATAATTCTGAGTCCTTTTGATTTCCACCATCTCAAATATTGCAATTTAATATGTTTTTTCCTAGTTATAAAAAAAAAGTGCAGTCCCCGGGTACGCAGGGATGTTTAAATCATGCATTTTACTCTTGTAAATAATTTCCCCCAGGCACTAGGCATTCATAGACAGTATACACGATGCGGGCTTGGTGATTTACGTCAGACACTTATAGATGTGGCAGCAAATCCGTGATAGGAAACGAGTGAAGAAAAAGATGTTATATTATACCGGAGGCATGGCGGCGGCGGAGGTAGATGCTGCGTGCTGTCACGCTGACCAATTCCTCCAATGTGTTCACAGGAAATAAAAAAGATAACTAAATCATTTCATTTAGTTAGGAACAAACACAATACAGCTCTACTCAGCAATCAGGCAACAAGTAAACTAAATCAATGACCGCTATCTAAGAAACATTACTACAGATCTGAAATCAGTCCCAAAAGATAAGCTTCATTCTGAGTTTCATATACTTTATGGTCAAATGTATGTGAGCGCCCCTCCACATTATTGAGTTCAGTTACTTTCAGTTAAGGGAACAGTTAAAGTGTATGTAGTATGGAGGTCGTGAAAACATTTCTGCAGAACATACATCACTTGGTGCACCTGTATATTCCAGATCAGAAGGCAAAATTGTTTCCCTGAATTCAGAACTCCAGGGCTATCTGAATTTTTTTTCCAAACACAAAGCTCCAGGGCTTTAGAAATTGTTTCCCCCGAGTGCAGAATTCCAGGGCTATCCAAAATGGGTTCCCTCAACACAGTAATCCAGGGCTATCTATAATTGTTTCACCAAAAATAGATCTCTAGAGCTATCCAAAATTGTTTCCCTGAACACAGAACTCCGGGGCTAATCTAAATCATGTCCCCAAGCACAGAACTCCAGGGCTAGCTGAAATAGTTTATCCAAACTCAGAACTCCACAGTTATCTTAAATTGTTTCCCTGAACTCGGTACTCTTTTCTTACTTCTGGTTCCTGGGGGGCGCTCAATACCCAGGACCAAGGTTCCCTCAACACAGTAATCCAGAGCTATCTGCAATTGTTTCCCCAAAAATAGATCTCTAGAGCTATCCAGAATTGTTTCCCTGAACACAGAACGAACTCCGGGGCTATATGAAATAGTTTGCCCTTAAATCAGAACTCTGGGGATGCCTGAAATCAATTCTTTTGAACTCAGGACTCCAGGGCTATCCAAAATCCTTTCCCCAAACACAGAACTCCAGGGATGTCTGAAATAGTTTTTTCCAAACTCAGATCTCCAGGGCTATAGGAAATCATTTCCCTGAACTCGGGAGTTAAGGGATATCAAAATAGTTTCCCTGAACTCGGCACTCCAGGGCTAATCTAAATATTGTCCCCAAACACAGAACTCCAGGGCTAGCTGAAATAGTTTATCCAAACTCAGAACTCCACAGTTATCTTAAATTGTTTCCCTGAACTCGGTACTCTTTTCTTACTTCTGGTTCCTGGGGGGCGCTCAATACCCAGGACCAAGGTTCCCTCAACCCAGTAATCCAGGGCTATCTGTAATTGTTTCCCCAAAAATAGATCTCTAGAGCTATCCTTATATGAAATTGTTTGCCCTTAAATCAGAACTCCAGGAATGCCTGAAATCGTTTCTTCTGAGCTCAGAACTCCAGGGCTATCCAAAACTGTTTCCCCGAACTCAGAACTCCAAGGCTATTCAAGTAATTTCCCTGAATTTACAACTCCAGCACTATTTTTAAATAGTTTTCCTAAACTCAGAACTCCAAGGCTATCAAAATCAATTCCTCAAACTCAGAACTACAGGGCTATCCAAAATCATTTCCCCAAACACAGAATTACAGGGATATCTGAAATTGTCCCTCTGAACTCAGAACACCTGAGCTTTCCAAAAAAAATTCCTTGAACAAAGAAATCCAGGGATGTCTGAATTTGTTTCCCCAAACACATAACTCCAGGGCTATCCAAAATCCTTTCCCCAAACACAGAACTCCAGCGATGTCTGAAATAGTTTTTCCAAACTCAGATCTCCAGGGCTATAGGAAATAATTTCCCTAAACTCGGAACTCGGGAGTCAAGGGATATTAAAATAGTTTCCTTGAACTCGGCACTCCAGGGCTAATCTAAATCATGTCCCCAAACACAGAACTCCAGGGCTATCTGAAATAGTTTATCCAAACTCAGAACTCCACAGTTATCTTAAATTGTTTCCCTGATCTCGGTACTCTTTTCTTACTTCTGGTTCCTGGGGGGCGCTCAATCCCCAGGACCAAGGTTCCCTCAACACAGTAATCCAGGGCTATCTGCAATTGTTTCCCCCAAAAATAGATCTCTAGAGCTATTCAAAAGTGTTTCCCTGAACACAGAACTCCGGGGTTATATGAAATAGTTTCCCCTGATATCAAAACTCCAGGAATGCCTGAAATTGTTTCTTCTGAACTCAGGACTCCAGGGCTATCCAAAACTGTTTCACCAAACTCAGAACTCCAAGGCTATCCAAGTCATTTCCCTGAATTTACAACTCCAGCACTATTCAAAATTGGCTATCCAAATCAATTCCTCAAACTCAGAACTCCAGGACTATCTGAAATAATTTCCCCAAACTCTGAACTACAGGGCTATCCAAAATCATTTCCCCCGAACACAGAATTACAGGGATATCTGAAATTGTCCCTCTGAACTCAGAACACCAGGGCTATCCCAAAAAATGTCCTTGAACAAAGAAATTCAGGGATGTCTGAATTTGTTTCCCCAAACACATAACTCCTGGGCTATCCGAAATAATTTCCCCAAACTCAGAACTCCAGCACCAAAATCATTTCCCTCAACACAGAACTCCAAGGCCTTTCCAAAATTGTTTCCCCAAACTCATAACTCCAGGACTATATGAAACTGTTTTCATAAACTAAGAACTCCAGGGATATCTGAAATAGTTTCTCCAAACTCAGAACTCAAAGGCTATCCAAAATTTTTTCCACGAAAACAGAATGCCAGGACTATTCAAAATTTGTTTCCCAGACTCAAAACTCCAGGGCTATCTGAAATAATTTCCCTGAATTCAGAACTTCTAGGACTATCCAAAACCGTTTTTCCAAAATTAGAGCTCCGTTTAGAGCTCCATTTAGAGCTCCATTTTCCCAAAATTATTTGCCTCAGCTCAGGGAGCTCAAGAACTATCCAAAGTTGTTTCCTCAAACAACTTCAGGGTTATCTAAAATCATTAGCTTGAACACAGAACGCTAGGGCTATCCAAAATCCTTTCCCCAAACACAGAACTTCAGGGATGTCTGAAATAGTTTTTCCAAACTCAGATCTCCAGGGTTATCTGAAATTCTTTCCCTAAACTCGGGAGTCAAGGGATATCAAAATTGTTTCCCTGAACTCGGCACTCCAGGGCTATTCTAAATCATGTCCCCAAACACAAAACTCCAGGGCTATCTGAAATAGTTTACTCAAACTCAGAACTCCACAGTTATCTTAAATTGTTTCCCTAAACTCAGAACTCAAGAGCTATTAAAAATAATTTCCCTGAACTCGGGACTCTTTTCTTACTTCTGGTTCCTGAGGGGCGCTCAATCCCCAGTACCTATCAGTGGCCTCCTGACCAGTGGAGATGGACCTCTCCATGTCCCACACCAGGGATTAAATTTCCCACATACTCCTCAATGTAGGGCACTAAAATAGCATAGGGGCATGACGAACCTTCAGCCTGACAAAGTCAGACTAGTCTACGCCACAAGTCCACTCTATAGCTGACAACCCCACCCTCCACCTTTTTTGCAGGTTCTTGCATAGGCAACATGTTCTCAATAACCGGAATGTCCAGACTAAATAACAGTAAACATTGTGCTTTTACATAGATTTTGGTACGAATCCAACAAAGTGGTTTGTTTCTTTAGAAAAAAAGAACAGTGTTACAGGATATCCTTTTTTCACACTGTAAACAACAAAGAATTCTTTGTGGTGCAAGTTACTAGGAGGAGATCCCACATTCGGCATCCAACAAAAAGTCCAGTATACTGGCAAACAATATACACATACCCTTCTGCATCCCATTTCCAAAGGCAGAAGTCCCTTGCTTTCCCTTAAAGGGAAAAGGGTTTACCAACTCTTAAGTAACATGGTGGTGCAGATGATCTTTACTCCATGAGAAGATTGGGACCTTCTTTACACAAGGCCCACTCCCCAACTCCACAAAACTTCTTCCCCTAGGTTGAAGTCCTTTGCTTTTCCCTCAAAGGGTAAGTGTTCACCAACTCTTAAACATGAGACTAGGAGCCTCTCTTCTCATATCTCAACTATCTACTGGCAAAAGTGATCTTTTTATTTGTCTTTAAGGAGCATTCTTACCACTGTCTGTGTATGTTGGGAGGAATAATCTGACACCCGATGTAAGGAGCCACTTCTCCATTAACCACCCATGTAAGGGAATACTTCTCCCATTGACTACCAATGTAAAGGGGTCCTCCTCCAAATCAAAGGGAGCCGAAGAGTGGTACTGATTGTCACCCGGTGTCCAATATGCTAAGTATACCACATTATTTGTTATTTATAACCATTCGTATCTACAACTTACTGTCATACTAATGTACCTTAAAGTGATTGTAAAACTTTGTTTTTTTTAAATAAAAAACAGGTTATACTTACCTCCTTACCGCAGCCCGATCCTCCTTTTCTGCAGGTCCCCTACCCCCTGTGCCGCTCTTGGCTCCTCCTCTACTCAAGGGCCCCCTACGGAGAGCTGCATTCCATGGGGGAACTCGTGCGGGCACGCTCCCAAGTCCTGCTGCTGCGTCCATTGACACAGACAGGACTTGGCCCCGTCCCCGGCTCCCGTGTCACTGGATTTGATTGACAGCAGCAGGAGCCAATGGCTCCTGCTGCTATCAATCTATCCAATGAGGACCCGAGACAGCGGCTGGAGCTGCTGTGCTCATCTCTATTGCTGGAACGATCGGGTTCAGGTAGGAAAAAGGGGGGGTCTGGGGGGGCTCTGCAGCACAAAAGTTTTTTCACCTTAATGCAAAGAATGCATTAAGGTGAAAAACCATGAGGGTTTACAACCCCTTAACCACTTCAGCCCCGGAAGGATTTACCCCCTTCCTGACCAGGCCCTTTTTTGCGATACGGCACTGTGCCGCTTTAACTGACAATTGCGTGGTCGTGCAATGTTGTACCCAAACAAAATTGACGTAATTTTTTTTCCCACAAATAGAGCTTTCTTTTGGTGGTTTTTGATCACCTCCTGCGGTTTTTATTTTTTTTTGCGCTATAAACAAAAAAAGACCAACAATTTTTAAAAAAAGCAATATTTTTTACTTTTTGCTATAATAAATATCCCCAAAAATATATATATATATATAAAACGAATTTCTTCCACAGTTTAGGCCAATATGTATTCTTCTACATATATTTGTTAAAAAAAAAAATCGCAATAAATGTATATTGATTGGTTTGCGCAAAAGTTATTGTGTCTACAAAATAGGGGATAGATTTATGGCATTATTATTAATAATTTTTTTTTTGATTAGTAATGGCGGCGATCTGCGATTTTTATCGTGACTGGGACATTGCGGCGGACAGATCGGACACTTTTGACACTATTTTGGGACCATTGGCATTTATACAGCGATCAGTGCTATAAAAATGCACTGGCAGGGAAGGGGTTAAACACTAGGGGGCGATCAAGGGGTTAACTGTGTTCCCTATGTGTGTGTTCTAACTGTGGGGGATGGGACTGACTATAGGAGATGAGAGATCGTGGTTCCCAGCTCATAGGAACTCACGATCTCTCTCTCCTCTTCTCACAGGGGGGCGTTCAAGGGGTTAACTGTGCTCCCTCAGTATGTTCTAACTGTAGGGGGGGGAGTGGGCTCACTAGGAAATGACAGAGATCACTGCTCCCTATCACTGAGAGCAGTAGATCCTTGTCATGTTGCTAGGCAGAACAGGGAAATGCCTTGTTTACATAGACATCTCCCGTTCTGCCTCTCTGCGCCACAATCGCAGGCCACCGGCGGACATTAAGTCTGCGGGACCTGCGGGCACACTCCCACGGTGCGCAGCGGGCATGCGCACGCCCGCTGGCTGGGGATAACGCAGCAATGTACGGGTACGTTGTTTTGCAAACCCGTGCCACTTTGCCGACGTGTATCGGCGTGAGCTGGTCAGCAAGTGGTTAAGCTGTAGTTATAATTATTTTTGTAGGGGTTCCCCGAGACCTGAAAATAATTTTTAAGGGTTCCTCTATGGCAGGGGTCTCCAAACTGTGGCCCGGGGGCAAGATGTGGCCCTTTGCTTGCCTTTATCTGGCCCTTGGGGCACTTATTCTTCCATTAAAAACAAGACACTATTCCTCCCTTTGACACCAACAAACCAACAATGGGGTAATATTCCGGCTACTGACATCAGCAGTGGGGCACTATTTCTCCCATTGACATCAACGATGAGACACTATTGCTACAAATTGACACCACAAATGAGGCACTATTAATCCCACTGACACCAACGAAGGGGGGGGGGGGCACTATTTCTCACACTGACACCAACAATAGGGCACTATTCCTCCCGTTGATACCAACGATGGGGCACTATTAATCTCACTGACACCAACAATGAGGCACTATTAATCTCACTGACACCAACACTGGGGCACTATTAATCTCACTGACACCAATGATGGGGCACTACTCCTTCCACTGACACCAATCATAGGGCAGTATTTCCCCCACTGACACAAACGATGGGGCACTATTTCTACCCCTAATACCAAAGATGCATTGTTTACTCCCAATGACACCAGGTCAATTCCTAATCCTACTGGCCATAAACCGGCCCCCCTTAAGTCTGAAGGACAGTAAACTGGCCCTTTGTTTAGAAAGTTTGGAGACCCCTGTTCTATGGTAAAAAGGTTGAAAAAGCCTGGTCTAAACAAACTGAGCGTCTTGCTTAACAGTGTAGCAGTGGTTATAATTCTTCTGTGCAAGTCTATCCATTTTTTCCAATTGCCCTGAACTAGACATGTGCAATTCGATTTTTTTTTTTTTCGTTATTTTCGTTGGTTCGTTTTCGTACGAATGAACGAATCGTTCGAATCGTACGAATCCAAATAACGAATCGTTCGAATCGTACGAATCCGATTAACAAATCATTCGAATCGAACGAATCCGAAAAACAACGAAAATCCAAAAAAAACAAATTAGAAACAACAAATGTACTAATGAAGAAAATCCGAAAAACCAAAACAAACGAAAAAATTTGTACATTCGTAACTTTTTTTTTTTTGTTGAATTGGTAATTTTTCGTGTCCCTTACAATGGTGCTGCTTAACATGCTTCGAATGGATTAAACAAAAAAAATTCGTACATTCGTAACTTTTTTATCGATTCGTAACTTTTTTTTTTTTTTTTTTTTTTTTCCATATCTTAATGAATGGATTGAACAAAAAAATTTGTACATTCGTAACTTTTTTTTTCGATTCGTAACTTTTTTTTTTCGATTCGTAAATTATTAAAATGGAATAATAGCATACACATTACATAAAATTATGAATTACCGTATATACTCGAGTATAGGCCGTCCCGAGTATAAGCCGAGGCCCCTAATTCACCACAAAAAAATGGGAAAAATGCATTGACCCGTGTATAAGCCGAGGGTACAAAATGCAGCAGCTACTGTAAGTGGAAAAGAGGGTCAGCAATGCCCATCTGCAGCTGCCTGTCCCCTGTACAGACCCCCCCCGTGTCCCCATTGCAGCCTACCTGTGCCGATCTGCGGGTCCTGTGCCATCCGTCCTGTGCAATCTGTCCTTGTGCCCTCCGTCCTTGGCCCTCCGTCCTGTGCCCTCCGTCCTGTGCCCTCTGCCATCTGTCATCGGTCTTCGCTCTGTCCCCCCACAGCGTGTACGGCGCCATTGTAAAAATTAAAAAAACGCGCCTCCTCCTCGTCCGTGATAGGAGGAACGCTGTTTTCCCAGCAGTCAGTGTGCAGTGTTCCGCCTATCACGGACATTCTCTCATCCTCGTCCATGAGATGAGAATGACAGAACATCCGTGATAGGCCGAACACTGTACTGCTGGGAAAATTAGTGTCCGCCTATCACGGACGGGCGGGAGGAGGCGGCGCGGCTTTTGAACACTGCCGTCTGTCTACATGACAAGCTGTTCATGTAGGCAGACGGCGGTGACTCGAATATAAGCCGAGGGGGGGACTTTCAGCCCTAAAAAATGGGCTGAAAATCTCGGCTTATATTCGAGTATATACGGTATGCTCCGATTACAAATCTACGAATGTTACGAATATACAAATAAATACGAATGCGTCCGAAAAATAAACTAACGAAAAACGAATCAACGAAAAAATAACTCTTACGAATGTACGAATCGTTACGAATACGAACACCGACGACTTACGAATTTACGAATCGTTACGAATCAACGGAAACGAAAAAAACGAAACGAAAATAAACAATTTTTTTTCGGAAATGAAAAAAACGAAACGAAAATAAACGAATTTTTTTGTTGTGCACATGTCTACCCTGAACTGAATTTATGAAATGCCATCACAATAGCTTGTAGTATCAAGCAAATAAAAATGTGAAAGTCGCATAAAAAAATCCGTAAATGGTAAATATTGCATTAATAATTCAAAACACAAACCCACAGGAAGTAGGCTATAGTTTCCCTTTAATTCAGTCCATCGAGCGTTCACCACCCACAATTCCCCACTTGCCTATTTCAAGGATTTCTGGGAAACAATCAGGCTTCTGGAAGGTGTTGGAATGTCTTTAACAAGTCAGATGCCATTTTGGTGAATTGTTCTTTTGACATAAAAAAAAAAAAAAAAGGATGTCGTTTTTTCGGATGAATTCACGTTTCATTTTGTTTCAGGGAAAGCTCGAGAAAGTCCCAAAGAAACCTTTGTAGGAAATATCGTCTGGTCCTTTGGCAGCGTTGAGACATGGACGGAGAAACCTATCCCTTCGAACCCACAAATAGGCCCATTCTTCTTTCCGCACTAAGGAAGATCCAAATATCGGACTTCTGCCCAAATCCATTCACAGTTTTTAAAAGTATTTTATTACAAGCGTAGGAAATGAGTTTTTTTGTATTTAACTGGAACATTCAAAGCACAGTAGGAACAGAGGTAGCTGTAAAGTGACCGGCTTGGTGAGGATTTATGGCATGTGCTGCAGTGAGTAAAGGAACATTTCCTGACTGTCTTTCCTTTCAGCATGTTCTGTACCGAGAGGGAAAGTGAACAAGACGCAAAGTATCCTGCCTACGATCACAATGTCATTTTTCATTACCGTCTAAAAATGGAAACACATTGAAAGCAAAAATTACCGTCCAAAATTTCCATTGACTATTGGTGTGATCAAGAAACGTAGAGCTTCAAAAGATGACTCAGCCTAGGTTTTACATGTCAAATCGCATGCCATATCGGCGGCTATTGCCAGCAATGGCATCGTCCGATTCCCAAAAGTAGTTTCTCTACTACTTTCGGCGACTCCGGGGTGCGATTTGTACAGACATCTGTGCAGCAACCCACACAGATGTCTCTGAAATCGCCCCCGAAGACGGGACTGACATCAACTCACACGATTTCAATCCCGCTGTCAGTGTGAACCTGGGCTTAAAGCTTAACCACTTCAGCCCCGGACCAATTGGCAGCCAAAAGACCAGGCCCCTTTTTGCGATTCGGCACTGCGTCGCTTTAACTGACAATTGCGCGGTCGTGCGACGTGGCTCCCAAACAAAATTGGCGTCCTTTTTTCCTCACAAATAGAGCTTTCTTTTGGGGGTATTTGATCGCCCCTGCGGTTTTTATTTTTTGCGCTATAAACAAAAATAGAGCGATTTTGAAAAAAATTCGATATTTTTTGCTTTTTGCTATAAGAAATATCCCCAAAAAATATAAAAAAAAAAACGTTTTTTTTTCCTCAGTTTAGGCCGATACGTATTCTTCTACATATTTTTGGTAAAAAAAAAATCGCAATTAGCGATTATTGATTGGTTTGCGCAAACGTTATCGTGTCTACAAAATAGGGGATAGATTTATGGCATTTTTAGTAATAATTTTTTTTTTATTAGTAATGGCGGCGATCAGCGATTTTTATTGTGACTGCGACATTATGGCGGACACATCGGACATTTTTGACACATTTTTGGGACCATTGTCAATTATACAGCAATCAGTGCTATTTAAATGCACTGATTCCTGTATAAATGACACTGGCAGTGAAAGAGTTAACCACTAGGGGGCGGGGAGGGGTTATGGTCTGTGACGTGTGTTTTTTTTTACATTAGGGGGCGTGGCTGATGTCTGACATCGCTGATCGGCTTTCCCGATGACAGGGAACAGCCGATTAGTGACAGGCAGTGTAGGAAGCGCGGGGAGAGGTTTGTTTACACAGACCTCTCCCCGCTCTTCAGCTCTGTGACCCGATCGCGGGACACCAGCGGCGATCGGGTCCTCTGGTCCTGCGGCCGTGGTCACGGAGCTTCTGACCGGGTCGCAAGCGCGCCCCCACGGCTAGGCAATTAAAGGGGACGTACCTGTACGTGCTTTTGCCTAGCCGTGCCATTCTGCCGACGTATATGTGCAGAAGAGGGTCGGGAAGCGGTTAACCATCCGTTATTTTATTTTTATTTTTTTAGCTTGACACGTTGAGCACAATAAAATAAACATTCCCCAGTAAATTAAACTAAATAAAGATTGTATTTAATACTTGGCCACCACACAGTACAATAAGCACAAACTCAACGTGGTTGATGGTTTTTTTCCAGACATAGTCCCTCCAGTTTATCCACTTAGGACCGCCCTATAGGAGATATACTGCTACAGGGTGGCCCTCCTGTGCAGAATCACTTATATATACCGTATATACTCGAGTATAAGCCGAGTTCTTCAGCCCTTATTTTGTGCTGAATGTGCCCCCCTCGGCTTATACTCGAGTCGAGCACTTTTCTGCAGCAGAGAATGACATTTTCCGACCCGACTCTGGGGCACTACAACATATCCAAATTGGGGGTTTCTAGCACCATCTCGGGGCCCCAAAGTCGGTTCGGAAAATTTCATTTCATTCACTTTCATGCTGCAGAAAGTGCTTGACATTTTCCGACCCAACTTTGGGGCCCCGTATCTCGGGGCCACTTGGTGCTAGGAACCCCAAGTGTGCAGTGTTTTAATGCGCAAACCCAGAGGAACTAGAACTACAACATATCCAAATTTGGGGTTCCTAGCACCAAGTGGCCCCGAGATACAGGGCCCCAAAATTTACCAACTGTGTCCATCTGCAGCAATGTCATTTCAAGACCCTTTGGCTGCAGCTAGGGGGCATCTAGGAACCCTTAACTACCAAGTTTGAAGTTTGGGGGACCTATGGCTGCAAATGGGCACAGTGAGGCTGCAAATGGGCATTGTTGACCGTCTTTTCCACTTACAGTAGCTGCGCATTTATCACCCTAGGCTTATACTCGAGTCAATACGTTTTCACAGTTTTTTGTGGTAAAATTAGGTGCCTCAGCTTATATTCGGGTCGGCTTATACTTGAGTATATACGGTACCTGATTCTGCATGTCCATCTAGGGGGCACGTGCGTGTGCCTCCTGCGGGCCACTTCTGCTGTAATTACTCACAGCAAAAGCTGATCTGCGGGTGTTGGGCACTGGATGTTCACCGGCACCTGCCGATTGCCAGGAAGAGACACAGAACAGAGCTCTGCCTACATTGTCTCACAAAAGTGAGTACACCCCTCTGTCACGAGGGCCACATACCTGATGTGAGACCGAAGTAGTGGGGAGGCCTCACTTGCACCTCGGGTCCTTAAAGCCTCTGGAGATGAAGACAAAGACTTGGTGGACACCGAGTGGCAGGGGTGCCAGGGGTGCGGAGCACCGTGCAAGCCTTAGTCCGAGATCCGAGGTCAAGTCCAGTTGGGCAACGAAGCATAAAAGGGTTAATTTGAAGAAAAATGGTCAAGATCCAAGCCGGGGTCCGTTCCAATCGGGCAGCTGAGTACAAAAGGGGCAAAGAAGTGGAATGGTTAAGGTACAAATATGAGGTCAATGGCGAGCAGTAATCAAGAGTAGTCAAACAGGTTTCCAGGTCACAACAGGTTCAGACAGATCACACACTAGCACAGGGACAAGGGGGGACTGAAGATAATCCAGCAATTTGGCAGTGTCTGGGCTGGGCTTATATAGGGAAGTTTGAGGTCACTTCCTGTGCGCCTCCTGGGGATTTTCCCGCCTTTTTCCATCAGGTTGATGTCATTTCCTGTGCGCCTCCTGGGTTATTTTCCCGCCTTTTTCCATCAGGTTGAGGTCACTTCCTGTGCACGTCCTGGGCATATTCCTGCCCTTTTCCATCAAGTCTTCTGCGCAAGTGCAGGTTGGCACCCTGAGGGGTCTTTGGCGCATGCTCAGTTGGCACTGATTTCCTCTTGTGGCAACGCACCATTGGTGCATGTGTAGTAGGCCCTGGACTCTTACACCCTCAAATTTTTGTAAATATTTTATTATACCTTTTTTGTGATAACACTGAAGAAATTACATTTTGCTACAATATAAAGTAGTGAGTGTACAGCTTGTATGACAGTTGTAGCAGAGCGTCCCAGAGAGAGACGGCAAAAGTCATGTTCGGGGGTTTATACGTCTCCCAGGCTCCTCTTATACACATTCAGGGATCTCTGATCCATGGTTCAGTTCAGGTCTTGGTCCTCTCCCCCAGGCTAATTTAAACCCACCTGAGACAGACAGCCAGTGCTCTTGGTCTGGGAACCTCAGACAACTTCTGTCTAGGAGAGCAACAGGTTGATAAAATTTTTTAAGCTGTTTATGTGGAAGCTGACAAGTCGTAGGCCTGCTCAGCCTGGTAGTTAGGATCTGTAAATATTGTATAGTTAGTGCCGCGACACGGCTAGGTTTTTGTTTGGCTATTTTTGTTCCTATTTGTTTTTGGAACACTATACAGCACCTGTATATAGACTTGTATATATCACAAATAAACACCACACTGTTTGTCACTACCTCACTGGATTTGGTATCTGTGCCTGAAAGACTGCTCATCCCAGGGAGCTTTGTAACTGCTACCTGTCCCCCAGGTTACACAGTGTAAATTTTGCTGTCCCCTCAAAATAACTCAACACACAGCGATTAATGTCTAAACTACTGGCAACAAAAGTGAGTACACCCCTAAGTGAAAATGTCCAAATTGGGCCCAATTAGCCATTTTCCCTCCCCGGTGTCATGTGACTCGTTAGTATTACAAGGAACTAATTCCAGATTCCCTCAAGTGAATCAGTATAGAGACGTTAGTCTAAAGCCTCATACACACAATCGGACCGTGGACCAACTTTCCCGTGGATTTTTGTCCAAAGGGCGTTGGCCCCAAGTTGGTATTGCATACACACGGTCAGACTTTTTAGGCAACCAACACGAACGTAGTGACGTTTCAACGTACTGACGACACTTCAAAAGAGGACATTCGAATACTCCACCTTTGGTCAACTTCTATATTGTTGTCTGATTGGTTCTGAGCATGCGTGTTTGTACTTTGGACAAAAGTCCGATGGTTTTGTGTACACACGGTCGGACTTTGGTCCATCGGTCCTTTGTTGGCAGAAAGTTGGTCCGTTCGCACAGCCAACAAAAGTCTGATGAAACCTGGAAATAGTTGGTCCGATGGAGCGTACACACGGTCGGATGTTGGTCCAAAACAGCTAATTTGCATGTTGGTTGTCAAAAAGTCCGATCGTGTGTACGGGCCTTTACCCTGTCTACCTCAACCTGTTTCGTTATACAGGAGCCTTTAACAAAAAATTTCAGGTCGTGGGTATCCCCTGCTAAAACCAAAAATGTTGGGGTCAGTGGGAAATATGCTCCTTACATTGGTGTCCATTGGGAAAAATGCCTCTCTTACAGTGGTGGTCAGAATGCCATATTTACAGACACCTAAAATGATTATTGATGGCATGTGGCTGGTTCTGCCAAGTGGCATTGGTCCCAGAATTATACAGGCATCCTGACATGATATGTCAATCAGCCACAGCTCAAAGAACCCCCTAGAAACATCTGGAGAAACCTTTTGGTTTCATAGAACCCTGGTTGAGAACGGCTGGTTTAGCCCATTAGGGCTGACTAGACCTACCTCTACATTAATTTCCACTGCAATTGACTTTCCTCCCTAAATAACTAATCAATTACTATGGAGTTGGTTTACTTTCTCAATCAGTCACACATTTTTTGAATATGCAACACAACATCATAAGGTTGTATGCCTGCACATGCATACTCATAGGCTACCCTCTTCAAGGGCGTGAGTGCTATGCAAGGTTCGCTTGAGCTGCCAAAATTAGTTACAATATACCAGCGTAAGAACTTTTACAGATAATTTCAGGCAAAAATGTGCTTTCCACAAGAAATTTTAATAATAGAAACTACTTTTTTATCAATTATATTTTTGCATAGAAGGGAGTCTTATTCTGGTTAGTGGACCTGGGGGCTATTGCTCCTTTTGCCCCCTTATAAATTTGGCACTGTCCCTGTGATGTCGGCAACCTAATAATGAAGCAGCATTCTTCCTTGTAAGGTACTATCCTAATAAAGATAGAAAGCGGGGGACAGTAATGAAGAAGAAGGAGGTGACACAAATGGGGGGCAGTAATGAAGAAGGTGACACAAGCAGGGGGCAGTAATGAAGGTGACAAAAGCAGGGGAACAGTAATGATGACGAAGGTGACACAATTGGGGGACAGTAATGAAGAAGAAGAAGGTGACACAAGCGGGGGGAGAGTAATGAAGAAAAAGGTGACACAAACGGGGGACAGTAATGAAGAAGAAGAAGAAGGTGACACAAGCAGGGGACAGTAATGAAGGTGACACAAGCAGGGGACAGTAATGAAGGTGACAAAAGCAGGGGGACAGTAATGAAGAAGAAGGTGACACAAGTGGGGGACAGTAATGAAGAAGAAGGTAACACAATTGGGGGACAGTATAAACATGTCACTGTTTTAACCACTTCAATGCCAGGCACTTAGACACCTTCCTGCCCAGACCAATTTTTAGCTTTCAGCGCTGTCGCATTTTGAATGACAATTGCGCGGTCATGCTACACTGTACCCAAACAGAATTTTTATCATTTTGTTCCGACAAATAGAGCTTTATTTTGGTGGTATTTGATCACATCTGCGATTTTTATTTTTTGCGCAACAAATAAAAAAAGACCGAAAATTTTGAAAAAAAACAAGTTTTTCTTTGTTTCTGTTACATTTTTTTGTAAATAATTACGTTTTCTTCTTCAATGACGGGCACTGATATACCTGCACTGATGGGCACTGATGGGCACTGATAGGTGCCACTGGTATGCAGCACTGATGGGCACTCATAGGTGGCACTGATGGGCACTCATAGGCGGCACTGATGGGCACTTATGGATGGCACTGATGGGTACTTATGGGTGGCACGGATAGGTGGCATGGATGGGCACTGATAGGCAGGCACTGATGGGCACAGATGGGCACTGATAGGTGGCCCTGCTGGACACTGATGGGTGGCATTGCTGGGCATCACTGATTTTTATTTGTACATGATGGTGCCAGTCAGTGCCCATTTGTAGGCACTGACTGGCACAGATTGGGCATCATTTGCAAATGTGGATGGTCAGGGGTACATACCTGGCCATCCACATGTTGCCCACTTCCCTGGTGGTCCTAGTGGAGTCCCTGGTGGTCCAGTGTGGGCATCTGAGGGGGGGGGGGCTGCGCTGATAAACAATCAGCGCAGACCCCCCCTGTCAGGAGAGCTGCCGATCGGCTCTCCTCTACTCGCGTCTGTCAGACGCGAGTGAGGAAAAGCCGATCACCGGCTTTTCCTGTTTACATTGTGATCAGCCGTGATTGGACACAGCTGATCGAGCCCCCCACAGGCACGCTGCGGCATGTTATCCTGAAGGACGCACCCCCACGGGCATGTTACTCTGAAGGATGTCATATAACAAAACCACCGCCCGGCCGTCATTCTGCTATAGGCCGGGCAGGAAGTGGTTAACCACTTCATTACCCGCGTATAGTCATATGACGCCCACAAGGTGGATCTCCCATCCTGTGGGGGCGTCATATGACGCCCTACCATTCGCGGTCGCCTAGGGGGCGCGCGCGAGCAGCGTCGCTCGGGGCCCGGTGCGCGTGCCCGGCGGCCGCGATGTCCGCCAGGCAGGGACCGTGGAGCTGTGTGGGTAAACACACTGCTCCACGTCCTGTCAGTGGAGAGGAGACCGATCATGTGTTCCCAGTACAGAGGAACGCCGATCGGTCTCCTCCCCTTGTGAGTCCCCTCCCCCCACAGTTAGAATCACTACCTTAGGGAACATATTAACCCCTGCAGCGCCCCCTAGTGTTAACCCCTTCCCTGCCAGTCACATTTACACAGTAATCACTGCAATTTTATAGCAACGATCGCTGTGTAAATGTGAATGGTCCCAAAAATGTGTCAAAAGTGTCCGAAGTGTCCGCCGCAATGTCGCAGTCACGAAAAAAAATCGCAGATCGCCGCCATTACTAGTAAAAAAAAAAAATGCAATAAAGCTATCCCCTATTTTGTAGACGCTATAACTTTTGCGCAAACCGATCTATATACGCTTATTGCAATTTTTTTTACCAAAAATATGTAGAAGAATACGTATCGGCCTAAACTGAGTAAAAAAAAATGTTTTTTTTTTTTTTTAAATGGGATATTTATTATAGCAAAAAGTAAAAAATATTGTTTTTTTTTTCAAAATTGTCGCTTCTTTTGTTTATAGCGCAAAAAAAAAAAAAAAAAAAAAAAAAACGCAGATGTGATCAAATACCACCAAAAGAAAGCTCTATTTGTGGGAAAAAAAGGACGTCAATTTTGTTCGGGTGCAACGTCGCACGACCGCGCAATTGTCAGTTAAAGCGACGCAGTGCCGAATTGCAAAAAGTGCTCTGGTAAGGAAGGGGGTAAAATCGCCCGGTGTTGAAGTGGTTAAACAAGATTAGGACTATATGATATGTTAAACACAGTTCTGTAAGCAACACCTTATTTTCTGGCAGTGCCCCTCCCGAGACTAGACTCTAGATCCGCCCCTGCTCCCCTCTCTCCACCCTTGAATAACTAAGGGAGAATTAATTATGAAGCAACAATCCCCACCCCCTGGAGGACAGTCTTTCTTAAAACCTGGAATCCCAAAGAGGAAATAAAATACTTCCTTAAAGAGACAGCAATGGCAGAAAGGTTACGCAGTTTACATAAAGCCTTCCATTCTTGTATAAGATTTTTTTCTAGGTTATGATCATCTTCATCCAGACATCTGCAACCTGTTCATTAAAGCCTTATTTAGCCGTGAGAGTTGTTTTTTTTATTCTCATGTCGTAATGAAAACAGGACATGAGAACCCGATGTGTTATTATTAAATCATGATAAAATGTTCTATTCTTAAACTTGCCGCAATTATAGTTATTGCTATAATTGACAAAAAAAAAAAACAATAATTCTGGGGAGCAAATGACTTAAAGATGGTATGCCAGGAGTGAAGTGAGCATTAAGGTAATGGTGCGGGGACACGCGTGTTCCACACAAGCGGCCCTTGTAAACTGCTTTAAACAACTTTGATGAAAGTGTTGGTGATGACGGCTTCACAGCTGCCCGGCCATTTCAGCCTGCTGTTTTAAACTGTTGTAAAATAAAGTCATGATTTAATCTTTTGAAACCTCGGGTGCAGTGTTTGGGCTTTTCATTGCCGACTTCAAAGCCCAGGCTGAGCCGGAAAAATGCCCTTAAGGGCTGCTTTTAAGGAGCAATTATTTAATATGAAGGCATAATCATTATTGTTTATAGCGCACTTGCATAGCTGTCTTCATTGTATTGCCCTCTACCTTAAAGTGCACCTGTTTGCTGTCTAGGTGCCAGAGGGAGGGGGTCAAGCGGTTAAATAAAGGACAGCTCAAAGCAAAAATACAAAAATGCAGTTAAAATATTTATAAAATATTTATAAAAAATACCCATTTATTTTCATATACAGGTGCATCTCAAAAATTTTTAATATTATCAAAAAGCTAATTTATTTCAGTAATTCAATTAAAAAAGTGATATATTTCAATGCTATACATTTTTTGAGATGCACCTGTATATGAAAATAAATGGGAATTTTTTAAAATATTTTAACTGCATTTTTGTGTTTTGCTTTGAGCTGTCTTTCTTTTAATTTTGATGATTATGGCTTACAGCTAGTGAAAACCCAAGATTCAGTATCTCTAAAAATTTGAATATTGTGAAAAAGTTCAATATTGTAGACTCATGGTGTTATGCCCCGTACACACGGTCGTAAAATCCGACCACAAAATCCATCGGATTTTTTCCGACGGATTTTGTCCGGCACTGGTGTTGCATACACACGGTCGGACAAAGTTGTCGGAAAATCCGATCATTCTGAATGTGGTGACGTTTGTTGCCTACGACGGGACTACGTAGAGGCTGGTAGCCAATAGCTTTGGTTTTGTAATGTGATCTGAGCATGCGTGGCACTTTGTCCGTCGGAATTCGCTACACACGATCGTAAAAACACCGATAGGATTTTGTTGTCGGAAAATTTGAGAGCAGGAGATAAAACTTTGTCCGGCGGAAAATCCGACGGAAAAAGTCCTATGGAGCCTACACACGGTCGGAATTTCCGACAACATGGTCCGATAGGACATTTTCCGTTGGAAAATCCGACCGTGTGTACGGGGCATAACACTGCAATCTGCTAATTAACTCAAAACACCTGTAAAGGTTTTCTGAGCCTTTAAATGGTCTCTCAGTCTGGTTCAGTGGGTTACACAATCACGGGGAAGACTGCTGACTTGACAGTTGTCTAGAAGACAGTCATTGACACCCTCCACAAGGAGGGTAAGTCACAAATGGTCATTGCTAAAGAAGCTGGCTGTTCAGAGTGCTGTATTCAAGCATATACATGGAGAATTGAGTGGAAGGAAAAAGTGTGGTAGATAAAAGGTGCACAAGCAACAGGAATAACCGCAGCCTTGAGAGGATTGTGAAGCAAAGGCCATTCAAGAATTTGGGGGAGATTCACAAGGAGTGGACTACAGCTGGTATCAGTGCTTCAAGAGCCACCACACACAGATGTATCCAGGACATGGGCTACAACTGTCGCATTCCTTGTGTCAAGCCACTCCTGTACCAGAGACAACATCAGAAGCGTCTTACCTGGGCTAAGGCGAAAAAAGGACTGGACTGTTGCCAAGTGGTCCAAAGTCCTCTTTTCAGATGAAAGTAAATTTTGAATTTCCTTTGGAAATCAAGGTCCCCGAGTCTGGAGGAAGAGTGGAGAGGCGCAGAATCCAAGTTGCATGAGGTCCAGTGTGAAGTTTCCACAGTCAGTGATGATTTGGGGAGCCATGTCATCTGTTGGTCCACTGTGTTTTTTGAAGTCAGCGCAGCCCTCTACCAGGAAATTCTAGAGCACTGACCAGCTTTATGGAGATGCTGATTTCATTTTCCAGCAGGACTTGGCACCTGCCCACATTGCCAAATGTACCAATACCTGGTTTAATGATCATGGTATCACTGTGTTGGATTGGCCAGCAAACTCGTCTGGCCTAAACCCCATAGAGAATCTGTGGGGCATTGTCAAGAGGAAGATGAGAGACACCAGATTGACAGCCTCAGCTATGTTCCTGTGTGCTGTGTGAAGGGGGGGGGGGGTGTCCTTTCCCTCCAATCAGCTCTCAGAGCTCTCCTCACTGATGTAACATCAGCTCTCCGCCCCCTGCTTATCAGAGCTGAGGGATCCTATGTTAATTCTTTACTTTGAATGGATGTAGGGCAAAGACGGCTGTAAATAAACAGGTACATCTTATGTAGGAGGATTTGTTTAATCTCTGTGTATGACCTGAGACCAGTCATTTCACTGGATATACAGTGCCTTGAAAAAGTATTCATACCCCTTGAAATTTTCAACATTTTGCCATGTTACAACCAAAAACGTTAATGTATTTTATTGGGATTAGACCAACACAATGTGGCACATAGTTGTGAAGTGGAAGGAAAATGATAAATGTTTTTCAATTTTTTTTTACAAATAAATATGTGAAAAGTGTGGGGTGCATTTGTATTCAGCCCCCTTTACTCTGATACCCCTAACTAAAAACTAGTGGAACCAATTGCCTTCAGAAGTCACCTAATTAGTAAATAGAGTCCACCTGTGTGTAATTTAATTTCAGTATAAATACAGCTGTTCTGTTTGTTAGAGAACCGTAGTGAACAAACAGCATCATGAAGGCCAAGGAACACACCAGACAGGTCAGGGATAAAGTTGTAGAGAAGTATAAAGCAGGGTTAGGTTATAAAAAAATCTCCCAAGCTTTGAACATCTCACGGAGCTCTGTTCAATCCATCATCCGAAAATGGAAAGAGTATGGCACAACTGCAAACCTACCAAGACATGGCCGTCCACCTAAACTGACAGGCCGGGAAAGGAGAGCATTCATCAGAGAAGTAGCCAAGAGGCCCATGGGACCTCTGGAGGAGCTTCAGAGATCCACAGCTCAGGTGGGAGAATCTGTCCACAGGACAACTATTAGTCGCGCACCCCACAAATCTGGTCTTTATGGAAGAGTGGGAAGAAGAAAGCCATTGTTGAATAAAAGCATAAATAAATCCAGTTTGCAGTTTGCGAGAAGCCATGTGGAGGACACAGCATACATGTGGAAGAAGGTGCTCTGGTTCAGATGAGACCAAAATTGAACTTTTTGCCATAAAAGCAAAACATTATGTGTGGCGGAAAACTAACGCTGCACATCACCCTGAACACACCATCCCCACCGTGAAACATGGTGGTGGCAGCATCATGTCGTGGGGAGGCTTTTCCTCAGCAGGGACAGGGAAGCTGGTTAGAGTTGATGGGAAGATGGATGGAGCCAAATACAGGGCAATCTTAGAAGAAAACCTATTATGCCGCGTACACACGATCGGAATTCTCGTCTGAAAAAGCTCTGACGGTTTTTCCGACGGAATTCCGCTCAAGCTGTGTTGCCTACACACGGTCACACCAAATTCCGAAGGTCAATAACACAGCGGCATAAAACACGTTCGACAGCACTATAAAAGGAAGTTTAATGCTTCCGAGCATCAGAATTTTGCGTGTCGGAATTTCATACACACGATCGGAAAATCCGATAGAAAGGTTTTCCGTCGGAAAAATTGAGAACAGGTTCTCAATTCAAAGTCCGTCGGAAATTCCGACAGAAAAAGACTATTGGGCATACACACGGTCGGAAAATCCGATGAAAAGCTCCCATCGGACTGTTTCCATCGGAAATTCCGACCGTGTGTACGCCGCATTAGAGTCTGCAAAAGCAGGACAACGACCCTAAACATACAGCCAGAGCTACAATGGAATGGTTTATATCAAAGCATATTCATGTGTTGGAATGGCCCAGTCAAAGTCCAGACCTAAATCCAATTGAAAATCTGTGGCAAGACTTGAAAATTGCTGTTCACAGACGCTCTCCATCCAATCTGACAGAGCTTGAGATATTTCGCAAAGAAGAATGGGCAAAAAATGTCCCTCTCTAGATGTGCAAAGCTGGTAGAGACATCCCCAAAAAGACTTGCAGCTGTAATTGCAGTGAAAGGAGGTTCTACAAAGTATTGACTCAGGGGGGCTGAATACAAATGCCCCCCACGCTTTTCACATATTTATTTTTAAAAAAAATGTAAAAAACATTTATCATTTTCCTTGCACTTCACAATTATGTGCCACTTTGTGTTGGTCGATCACATAAAATCCCAATAAAATACATTTACGTTTTTGGTTGTAACATGACAAAATGTGAAAAATGTCAAGGGGTATGAATACTTTTTCAAGGCACTGTATATGAGGGTTTACAACTACTTTAATTACCAAAAAACTCCTTCCACACAACAACTCCCCTTTTAGGCCAGCTATGTAATCCCTCCATCTATGTCTTTTTTGCTTTATTCCAGATCTAACTGGATCAGAGTAGGGTACGGCAGGAAAGGTGAGTAAGGTATGCTTTGCCTTGGAAAGTTTAGCAGAGCAACTGCATACCTCCCAACATTTTGAGATGGGAATGAGGGACACCTACTAGCAAATGTATGTAGGCATAAGACACGCCCAACCTGCCACACCCAATTAAAGGAGAATTAACCCCAAAAAAAGGTTAATTAAATCCACAAGTGCTTTTTTTTACCACTACTATTCCTTTATATTGGCTTTTAAAATGTACAAATGCAGAAATTTTGAAATTGTATGAAAGGTTTAGCACTGGGAAACACTTTTTAAAAGATAAAAAGTGCATTTTATATATGTAGCGCTGGTATTTTTGCCTACTAATGTAAAGCAATGTTAATCTATGAGTAGTGCTATTGTTTAGTATTTGGCACCATCTAGTGGCCAATACAGGAACTGGACTCTAATTATTTTCTTTTCTAGAGTATTAGAAATATAACAGGAAGCAACTGTCTGTTTACATTTTACTATGACCTACCTACCCAGAATGCCAAGTGACCTACCCATGATCACTCAGTACTGAACTGCATGCTGGGTAGGCTATAAAAGAGCCCGCGCTGCCATTTTCTGTCTCTTCTGGATGCGTGGCCTGCCTACAAGGACCTGTGAGGAGGTTTCCAGAGAGTGCGGCCTACACCAACTGCGGAGCGGAACAGCCAGCCAATCTGCTCTACATCTGTGTGCTGGAAAGACTGTGTGACCAGATCAGGAAGGATCCAAAGACACCTGTTGGAGCCACCAGAGGGTCCCGGTTCATCTTGCAGAGCGGAGTGGTGTGACGGCACCGGCAAGACTGAGACCACCGGAGCGGAGCTGTTTTACTCTCCAGACCTAGTTGGGTGAGAGGGCTGTCGCCGATGGTTTCTTAACGCACTTTGATACACCTAGACTTTTAACACAGTGTTGTTGGGACCTGTAGTCCCGCAGTAGGAGATCTTATTCAAAATGACTGAGCTTAAACAGGCCTCAAGCCTACCCTTCACCACATTACTGACACTGTTATTCAAAGCCAATTGCACCGGAGGCAGTTACAGGTGTACTGTATTGTAAGAACAGTTCTAACATTCATCTTACTTTAATACTTGTTTGTTCAACTGTTGGATTACAATTACTACAACACAAATAGCTAGCAGAAGACAAAAGACTAAAGACTGCATCTCTCATTGCAAGGCCTTGCACCGTAGTAAGGTGAAGAGGGACTGCATTACAAAGTAGGGGGAGCTCCCTAGTAATTGTGTTGTACTTTATTGAATAACTTTGCATTCCTGTGGTTACCAAAGAGTGCTGGAGGTGGGAAGGTGCCCAGAGTTAAGGCGTGTTCACTCTGAGCATTAGTCCCACTTGGAGACACACTCTCAGGGGTCATCTAAGACAACTTTATATGTACAAACTGTTGGGAATACCTATTGTGCTGTTGCATTACGTTTGTGTGACAGTGCAAATACTGTAATTACTATTATATTATCAGTTCCAGTAAAAATACGTTCCTGGTTAAGTACAATTGGTGTTAGATTGTTGTTCCTTTTCCAGCAGGTGGAACATCGGATACCCAGGTAATAACAAATGTATACTATTGTTATATTGCATATTGTGGGGTTATCCTTTAGACCCCTTTCACACTGGGGTGTTTTTCAAGCGTTTTCCAGGCGCTTTAGCGTTAAAAAAAGCACCTGTAAAGCCAGGGGTCAAGTCCTGGGGAAAAAAGTGTGGGAACTCCCACCCAAGATCCACTCACCCACCAAAAAGAAAAAATGATACGCTTATATGCACGAACGCGTGGTATTTTTCATCCAATTTTCATATTGTGTGTATGAAGCTTAACTGTTAGTACATTAAAAAGAACAATCCTCAATAAATATAAATACGGTAATTCTCTGAATAATCAGCATTCTTTCAATTGTACTTCCATGCAAATGTGAACATCATGTTCTGATCTTTATTGGGGAATGTTATTTTGTATATAGAGTGTTTATGTGGAGAGTTTACACTTTTCATTGAACAGAGTTTGGATAACACAGGGTTAAACGGAAAGGTCATAAATGAACTGCACATTATCTGGACAGAATGCTTGGTGAGATAGTGATGTGTTCCTGCTTAGGAGATGTATGTTAGCTTGGGGGGCTGCAAACTCTGCAGGGCTCCAACACACTCGCTGCTATTCCAACCCTTCACATATTTCCACATAAACTTCCCTCCTGGCATTAAGCTTTGCCAGGTATTGTGCTCAGCTTACCACCCCAAACTGATGTTCCTCCCTCGGCTCACCTCTCTCTCTGCATGTCCTGGGAGCAGAATAGCTGGGCTCCTCCTCTGGGTTCTCTCATCATATGGCGCTGAAGATAGAGGAGGTGGGGATTCAGCGGGACACACAGAGCAAGTATGCGGGAGACTGGGGGGGGGGGATGAGGAGACAGAAAATCAGGAAGGGCCGGCGGGGAGGAGCGCATCACGAGAGGTCTGACTAAATACAATCTCTTAGCAGCAGGGACCTGATCTACCCGTCAGCTAGCTGTGATTGACAGGTAGATCGAAGCGGAAGCTTTCATAGGGCCCCCTACTGGCAATGCCTGAATGGTCAGGTGTGCGGCACTTACTATTGTGAGCTGTGTCGGCAGCTGCTGGTGTAGCACCTGCCACACAGCTCGCATACTTCAAAGTCTTGCAGGACACGGCTGCTAACAGGAACTGAGTTCCTGTTGTGGAAAAAGTACAGGAACTCCGTTCCCATGCGTTCCCCCAGGACTTGAGCCCTGTGTAAAGCGCTTGAAAGAAGCCTCATCTGCAATCCCAATGTTAAAGCCCAAGTGCTTTAAAGAGGAAGTAAAGCCTCCTCACAAAAAAAAAAAAAAACGGAACCTGCAAGGCAAAGGCATAATGAGCTAGTATGCATAGCATACTAGCTCATTATGAATAACTTACCTGAGAACGAAGCCCCCGAAGCGGTCCTCATCCACGACCTTCTCGGGTCTTCTGGGTCTCGCTGCTCCAGCGCTGTCATTCGCTGGATCGGCGATGACGTCACTCCCGCGCATGCGCACGAAAGCGGCATATCGCCATGATCTCGGCATGCGCAGTGCGCTGACAGCGATGCCTCTTTTTTTCTAAATATCTCCTAAACCATGTAGGTTTAGGAGATATTTATTGGACCTACAAGTAAGCCTTAATCTAGGCTTACCTGTAGGCCAAAGTGGTTTGTAAGGGTTTACAACCACTTTAAGGGCCCTTTCACACTGCCAGCACCCGAAAAACGCTCGTAAAGAGCCGCTTAAACTAGCGCTTTACCAGCGTTTTTCGAGCGCTAGTGGGGCGCTTTTAACCTCTGCTAGTGGCCAATAAAGGGTTAAAAGCGCCCACAAAGCGCTGCTGCCAAAAGCGCTTTTCAGGCGCTTTTCAGGCATTTTGCAGGCACTTCCCATTGAATTCAATGGGAAGGGGTGCTTTAGGAGTGGTGTATTCATCGCTCCAAAAGCGCTGCAAAGAAGCTGCTTGCAGGAATTTTTTTGATGCCCTGCCAGCGCAGCGCCTCAGTGTGAAAGCACTCGGGCTTTCACATTGGGATTGCAGTTGTGGCTTCTTTCAGGCGCTTTACATGCGCTTCTTTTTAACGCTAAAGCGCCTGAAAAACGCCTTAGGCCCCTTTCACACTGGGGCGGTTTGCAGGCGTTATTGCGCTAAAAATAGCGCCTGCAACCCGACCCGAAACAGCTGCTGCTGTGTCTCCAGTGTGAAAGCCCGAGGGCTTTCTCACTGGAGCGGTGCGCTTGCAGGACGCTGAAAAATGTCCTGCAAGCCACATCTTTGGTGCGCTGTAGGAGCGGTATATTTACCGCTCCTATAGCGCCCCTTCCCATTGGAAACAATGGGGCAGCGCTCCGAACCCGCCCGCAAAACGCTGCTGCAGCGGCGGTTTGCGGGCGGTATTAACCCTTTTTCGGCCGCTCGCGGGGGGGTAAAACCGCCCCCCTAGCGGCCGAATATCGCCACTAACAAAACGGTAAAGCGGCGCTAAATATATAGCGCCGCTTTACCGCCAGCACAGCCAGCGCCCCAGTGTGAAAATAGCCTTAGTGTGAAAGGGATCTCAGTATGAAAGCACTCGGGCCTTCACATTGGGATTGCAGATGAGGCTTCTTTCAAGAGTTTTACAGGCGCTTTTTTTAACGCTAAAGCACCTGAAAAACGCATGAAAAACGCCTCAGTGTGAAAGGGGTCTTACTATTAGCTTCACACCAACATTGCGCCAGAGCTGTGTCAAGGGGATTGAGCCAAGTCAGTGGGGGTTTAATAGCAGAGTGCAGGCCCAATCAAATTCAGCAGCTCCTTCTGGGGTTAGTGCTACATATACAACTATATAGATCAGACCAAAATGAGGGACAAATGAGGAGGAATGAGGGACAGAGGGACATTGCTCCAAATCAGGGACAGTCCCTCGAAATATGGGACAGTTGGGAGCTATGCAACTGGGTTGCTTTAAATAGTTTTTTTAATTTAGCATTTCCGTTTCTTCATAAATCATAATTAAAACAAAGACACCAATTCTATTTCCGAACCTCAAAGATGAAGAGAATAACATTTTCAGACCAAAGACACGTGCGTCACAGCTGAATCATTTAGCGCCGATCAAATTTCATTAATAACGGAACTCTGAGTAATGCTAACTATATTGTACAATTATATCATTTTTTCGCTATTTATTGGCTTTTGTCTCAACTGCCCACATTTATTCCAAACGAAGGCTCTATTTCAGCCATTTGGTATTGGATTTCTTTTAATTTGTAATAAAATAATTCTTTGAAGTATGGCAAAAGAAAAAAAAAAGAAAAAAAAAACATACTCTTCTCCGTCTGCAACAGGCAAGGCCTGTGCTTTTATCAATGAACCAGTTGCCGGGGACACTAATAAAACACTTGTGTTGCTGGTTACCGTGATGAAAGTGTTGGAATCGGGCCTCGCACAGATGCCACAACCAGACCAGAGAGTCACCCGAGCAAATCCCAGCCTTCACCTGGAGTGTAAGATCTGCCAGAGTCTGGCTGGATAATGGCCCAGCTGTGGGTCGGGCGGTGCGTTTGCAGCTGTGCTCCTTTTGAGCTCTGTCTGAAAACGAGCCTGCGCCCCCCCCCCTCCCCCCCCAAAAAAAGCCCTCCTGTCCTTCCAACGCTAAGAACTGTAATCCCGTTAGAAAGGAAAAGCGCCAGATTTTTAATGCCAAGTATCGCACACGGAATCTAAAACTTTATTCCTAAGAAAAGATTATTGTTGACCACGCACATGTAACGCTAGTTACCAAAATGAAAATGTGCAGTTTAAAGTGCGTTTGTTGCCAGTGGATTGGGTCATGATGAGCCGAATGTTTCTACTGTATCAGCCACATGGTGCAAAAAGTGAACATGTCACCCGTCTGGATAAAGTGCCCCCGCCCCCCAATCACTTTTGACGCACCTCTCCAGTGCTCTACCACTGCTCCTTCCACTGTCACATAGGGCTGCCACCTGTTCGGGATTCACCAGTCTGGGTTTTGAATCATGTGTCCGGGTTTCAGGTGGACTGAAACCCAGACACGGTATTCAGACCGGACTGCGGCTCCCCAAGTAACCAAGATAGTCACACACAAATCTGTTGCTGTCCGGGAGCTGCGGGCGGCTGTCTGAGGGCAGGTTTGACTTTACTGGGGGGGGGACAGGGCGATGACGTCAGCAAGAGCAATTTGGCCACACCCACTGTTTGCTGCGGCACGCTATGCGCACAGCATTACTACTCTCCTTGGGACACCCAATGGCATAGCTCCCAAATGTCCCTGTTATCCCTGATTTGGAACAAACAAGATATTTGGGGGGCATACCCTAAAAGATGCATCAAAGATGGTGCTGCCATAAGACCATACAACAGAATGAAATATTACAGCGCACACATGCAAAAAAGTGAATGCCCTGTTACTGGCTGGGGTCCAACTTAAGATTGCCGAGAAGGACCCGGACATGTTCCACGAATTGTGCCTTGGTCTACCGTATGGTACGCCAAAAGAAGGGGGCAAAAACCTTCAGGTAGGGGATAATTATTTATTAAAGGCAATGTCACTGAGTAAGTCGAGCAAAAGCCTGAGCCATTTCTAACTGTGGGTTAGGAATGTAGCGGGAGAAGCAGGCCGATTTCCACCGACCCAGTTGCTGAGTTTTGGATGTCGCCAAGTGAAGGACGTAGTGATCCTGGTGGCGATAGAGATTTCTTCTATGCAAGACTGGACCGGCTGGGTGGCTGCGAGTGAACTCGCTGGGCCGTAGAAACCCATAAAATGCCATGTGTATCGCAGCCTGCAGGACGGTGCTGAGGAGGAGACCGAAAGGGGACCTATCCAGGATGTCTGACATCCCCTTGAAGATCTCCCCCGTGATAGGCCGCCGATTCGGGCTGACTGGCGGCTGGTGTTTCTGAACTCCACGTAGTAGAGCCCTCACTGCGTGGCAGGAGAACACCGAAGGCCTTGCGCGGTCTTGAAGTGACAGGTAGTGCTGCACCCCGGCCACGTACTGGCGTATCGTGCTGTGTGACAGTGCTAGGTGTGAATGACAATAGGCGATGAACGCCATGACCTGCTTGAGGCTGGAAGACTCGCAAGGCCGCTGGGGCAGGAACTTGTTAAACGCCCTCCAGGCAGTCCGGTAGGCCCGACGGGTGTTGCGGGCGAGTGAGGCGTTAATGATGTTGGTAGCTGAGCGTAGATGGGGGGCTAGTCCAAGGTCAGTTGTGACCAATCCGGGATAGTGGCTGAATGATGGCAGGCTCCTGGCATCTGTTCAAAGAAAGAAATAAAGTTAAAACGGGAGAGTGCGTCCGCTGCTGAGTTAAACTTCCCTGGAATGAACGAGCAGTAAACATTGAACTGATGCTGTAGGGATAGCTGGACCAGTCTGCGGAGGAAGGACATGACGGGCCTGGACTTAGACCTGCCCTTGCTGATGATCTCGGCTGTGGCTTGATTGTCTGTCGAGAAAGCCACAGTCTGTCCAGACCAAAGGTGACCCCATAGGTGAGCGGCTGCTACAATAGGGAAGAGCTCAAAGAGGGCTGACGTAGTAGTGAAGCCCGGTGTGGCTAGTGCTTGAGGAGGCCAAGGGGCGGCGAACCACAAATGGCCAAAAATGGCGGCGCATCCTGTGGATGCCGCCGCGTCGGTCACCACCTGTGGTGACTGCGTGGACACGACTGGGATGAACAGGGACACACCGTTCCAATCACTAAGAAAGTGTTCCCACATGGCCAGATCTGCCCTGGCTGCAGAATCCAGCCTGATGACCTGGTCTGGGTCCTGAGTGTAGGACAGGAAGACCAGCAACCGGGACACGAAGGAGCGGCCCTGGGGGATGATCCTCACAGCAAAGTTCAGCATCCCGAGGAGAGACTGAAGTTGCTTCTGAGTACATCCCCCCACCCGGGTGAATTCTCGCAGAACCGTCCTGATACGGTCCAACTTATCTGCGGGAAGGCTGGCCTGCATGGCAAGCGTGTCAAGGTCGACGCCCAAGAACGTGATCTTGTGTGCCGGGCCGTCAACCTTGTGCTCTGCTATGGGGACGTTCAGATTGTCGAAAACCGTCCTCAACTTTCCAAGGTCCCCTGGGGGAGCCCCGGGCGGTTCTATCAGAAGGAAGTCATCCAAATAATGGATGACCTCGTGGCACTGTGCCTCATGGAGAAGGATCCACGCCAGGGTCTCCGCGAACTTGTCAAATAGCCAAGGACTACTCTTAGACCCGAAGGTCAATTTGGTCGCGAAGTAATATCGCTCCCTCCACTTGATGCCGTGCCAGCACCACAGGGAAGGATGAATGGGCAGCAGCTTGAAGGCGTCGGATATGTCCGCCTTCGAGAGCCAAGCACCCACCCCTGCCCTGAGAATGGCCTGGATAGCCATGTCTACCGAAGCGTACTTCAGCGAGAACTCCTCGGAGGGGATGAGCGAGTTGAGACTGGGAACGACGGAAGAATGAGGCGCTGACAGATCATACACCAGACGTTTTTTATTTGAAAACTTTCCCTGCACAAGCCCGATAGGGCTAACCCTCCAGATGCTGAAGGGAGATTGACAGAACGGGCCTATCATGAAGTCCCGATCCAACTCCGTCTGCAAAAGGACGTCAATCGCTGGCTCATCTGTTGCTGCTGAGCATAGGTTCGGACATTCGTGGGTGGAGTGGGGCAGGGTGATGAGCCCGGTATGAAACCCATCAGTGAAGCCTCGGATGAGGTAGCTGGCGAGTGACGGAGTGGGGTGTGAGGTCAAGTAAACACCGAGCCAAAGGACATTGACCCGGCTTAGTCATGGTTTCTTCTGTTTGACCTCACACAGGATCCTGGGGTGCGCCCTCTGGCATAGGGTGCAAACGTGCAAGAGCCGGCACTGGCTGAAATTGCAGGAGCCGTAATTAAAATTGTTGCAAATGGCGGCTCCCCCAACCATCCGCACCGGACGTCCCAAGCCTGAGAGAGTGTGAGAGAAAGTACCTATTTAAGAGCCTAAAACTGCTGCCGTCCAGAGCGACGGAACCCAACGTAGATGATAACAACAGGCGATAGTGACTTGAGTCGTCTGCCGAGACCGCTGTGGGATCCCAATGACAGATGACAACACGGATGACTGACTTGACATGTTGCCATAACTGAATGAAACTTCCCGTGACAGGGCCCGGCCCGTTCGTACCGTATGGGGTGCCTGTGGGCCGGGCTCTGGAGCACGTACAGAAATGAGGCAACCGTGAAACGAGGCCGACTGCCTGGGTACGCTGAGGCCGAACTGTGACATCCAGCTGCCACCGGGTCCCATGCAAAAAAGACATTTACCTCCTGCAAGGCTATTTAAAACACCTAGACATTTTCAAAAAACATTATCAAAAAATATAGGGATTTGGTCACACCATATTGCTATATGGTGCTTAAGCCCACTTACTGAGATAAAGTACCCCATGGTTAGTGGGTCCTACACTATCCATAGACTGGGAGATCCTTGTTTTTTTTGCATGTGTGCGCTATAATATTTTGTTCTGATTTGGAGCAATGTCCCTCTGTCCCTCATTGCTCCTCATTTGTCCCTCATTTTGGTCTGATCTATATAGATGTAGCGGCCATAACCCTCCAAGGGGGCGGCCTTGACTTTTGGGCTTACCGGTTACCTCCGCTTGGCTTGTTCTTCCAGGTCTAGGGGTTCCCAGGGTTAGTACCCAACAACTTCGGATGCTGACACCACAAAAGTCCTTTTTAACGGTTTTTATTAGCAGGGGTAACATCCAACAAACATAGTCTCAAATAGGAACAGAGGGTAAGGGATGAAGAAACTCAGGCACCTTGAACTGCTGACAATTAGAATGTCTCTAACAAAACCCAGAGAGTAGCCACTCGCAGCTGGGTACTTCAATGCCGGACAAATCTCTAGCCAGAGATCATGGCAGACAACACTTTGATCCGGAAACTTGTAAGGTCTCTGACACAGAATAAACTTTCAACTGAAGGTGAATAGGAACTTTTCCTTAGTACCTGGAACTTTCATAGTTTCATAGTTAGTAAGGTTGAATAAAGACATCAGTCCATCCAGTTCAACCTGAGTGAGTGTCTACAATTGTCCCCATCCCTGTACATTGCACACTCACATTGGTCCCTACCCTCAAGGAGCCCACAATCCAAGGTCCCCATTCATATACTATGGCCAATTTTTTTTTTGGACAGAAGCCAATTAACCTACCTGCATGTCTTTGGATTGTGGGAGGAAACCGGAGTACCCGGAGGAAACCCACGCAGGCACAGGGAGAACATGCAAACTCCAGGCAGGAAGTGTCGTGGTTGGGATTTGAACCAGTGACCCTTCTTACTGCTAGGTGAGAGTGCTAACCACTACACCACTGTGCCGCCCAACTTTCTCTGTCTCTTTAGCAGTACTGTGAGCTCCAGCCTGAGGCAAAACCCCTCAATGGCAGGGGTCCCTCAAGGGCCCCCGACAGCCTCTCCTCAGCACTGCTCCTCCATCTTCCACCTGACTCTCCTGCTGGAATGGCCCAAGCCTATTTAGGGGCTATCTCAGTCCCCTGCCAGGCCCACCTTTAGGGATTAGCTGAGGACCCATAAATATTCAAGGCAGCCCCTCCTAGCCTCCACCCACTAGTTCCAGAACATTTTCCAATGAGTCATCCAGCATCATCTGGATCATCTGGATGAGTCATCCAGCCCTGGCCTCGAATAACCCTGACCCAGATTCAATTATTTAGGTTAATCCCTGGCCAGACAAATGCTTTTACATTCTAGTAGTGCATACTAGAAGGTGCTACATACTGTACCTCCGTAGGCCAAGTCTGTCCAGACAGTATGGCCACCTACTTACACAGCACCACCCACCGGCAGTTTACCTCTTCAATAAAACACAGAAGTTTAGTACAATCCACTTTTACATTAGTTAATTGCAATACAGAAGATGTTTTTCCAGTCTTTTGAAGTGTAAAGGCATACGATCGGATTTTCCGACGGGAAATGTTGGATGTGAGCTTGTTGGCGGTAAGTCCGACCGTGTGTATGCTCCATCGGACATTTGTTGTCAGACTTTCCACCAACAAATGTTGGCTTGCATCCTCTCAAATTTTTTGTCGGACTTTCTGATCGTGTGTACAAAAGTCAGTCGGACAAAAGTCCAAAGTACAAACACGCATGCTCGGAATCAAGGATGAGCCGGAAGCGATCGGTCTTGTAAAACTAACGTTCGTAATGGAGATATCGCGTACGTCTTGTACGTCACTACGTTCGGAATTGTTGGCCAACATTTGTGTGACCGTGTGTATGCAAGACAAGTTGGAGCCAACACCCTTCGAACAAAATTCCACGGTTTTGTTGTTGGAAAGTCCGATCGTGTGTACGAGGCTTAAGAAGACAATGACTTTCCTGAGCCCTGTCCCTGCGAAGTGCTAACACTGAGGGAACGTGAAAGGAATGGGGAAGGTCTAGCTAGGGCTGAACTAACTAACATGAAACAGGAGGGGAGGACAGGGGGAGATACCAATTAACTTAATTAAGCAAGTTGTAGTACCAGAACAATAGTAACCTGATGCAATTCAATCCAACGCAGATCCAAATATACTCAAATACATATAAGTGGGGCAGAACAAGACTATAATTATTCAATAAGCTCACTGGCGCTGTCAGAGCTGCCCATGTGAAGCAAGGCTTTACAATAGATTGTGCAGATCTGACTGGGAATATGTACAACGTAGAAGAAGTGGTTGTGGGGGGAACCAAGATGTGAGTATAAAGTGGTCAGGAGTTGGCGTTACATAGACACTGTCACTATGCCCTGATAGGTCATGCAGGGGAAAGCAACAGGTTCTCTTAATAGTCTCCCTTCCCAGTTGCACATACTCGCAATCTTCTTTTCACTGCCCCATCCTTCCATCCATAGAGAGGAAGCCTTGTCAGGACTTGGGTGAGGATTCTTGCCACATTCTCACCTGACCGCAATGAGTTCCTGTACAGCAAATCACTAAGAACCAGTGATGTCTTGTTCTGCCGGCACTTGCGACCTTTGAGGAAAGTAAGAAAGAGTAGATTAGTGCTGCCCGCTACTGAGGTAATTCTTGAGTATCTATAATGCAATGTACACATGATCGGACTTTTCGGCTGGACTATCCAGCGGACTTAGTCCGCCGGACAATCCATCGGACTTTCCAGTGGAGGTCATTCTGGAAAGGTGATTCACCGGGAAGAACCCTGGAACATGGACTTTAGAACACCACCAAGTTTGGACTTTCCTCTAATGCTGTGTACACACGGTCGGAATTTCTGATGGAAACAGTACGATGGGAGCTTTTCATCGGATTTTCCGTGTGTATGCCAATCGGTCTTTTTCTGTCGGAATTTCCGACGGACTTTGGATTGAGAACATGTTCTTAATTTTTCCAACCTAAAACCTTTCTATCGGATTTTCCGATCGTGTGTATGCAATTCCGACACGCAAAATTCCGATGCATGCTCAGAAACAATTCGACGCATGCTCGGAAGCATTAATCTTCCCTTTTATAGTGACGTCAAACGTGTTGTATGCCGCGGTGTTATTGACCATAGGAATTTGGTGTGACCGTGTGTAGGCAAGACAGTTGGAGCGAAATTCCGTCGGAATTCCGACGGGAAAACCATCAGAGCTTTTTCCGACGAGAATTCCGACCGTGTGTACGCGGCATAAGAGACTTCACCTATGCAGGTAACCTGGGCAAGATAGGAATGATATGTTATAACATGTTGTACATGTTACACACTCTTTTAGAGCACCACCAAGTTTGGCCTTTCCTCTAAGAGACTTCACCTATGCAGGTAACCTGGGGAAGATAGGAATGAAATGTTACAACATGTTATAAATGTTGCCAAGTTTACAGTAAACGTTGACTCAACTGCTCAGAGTCTGGTCTGAAGTTATTCAAATGTGAGATCTAAGCATATTATTAAAGAACTTCTGTATCTGTAACCACAATAGGAGGTATGTGTAACATCGCTACAGCAAAGGTTCATGAGTAACTATAAGGCGAAACAGCAACCAGTCGACGTGGTACCTGATGGGTGACAAGTTCTTTGCTGGTGAGGGGGTCGATGCTTGGACTCCCTCACTAGCTGTCCGTCTCCTTTGGTCACTGGGCATACATTAGCGTTATGGAGATCTAGACCTGGTCACTTCGTACGGAAAGAGAAGAGTTAAGTAAGATCACGTATAAGGTCTGCGCTATGTGCTCGGCGGGACCCCATTCTGTCGCTGGGAGTAAGGTAACAAAGGTACGCTGACTGGTGGAGTGGGCAGTGGCTTAACCTGTCCTCCCGAATGCAACATACAGTATAAATCAGAGCAAGTGTGTAGGACATGGGGCAAACAAGCTTAAGGAAGAACACTGTATCTTGAGTACTGCACACATGTGGCTCATCATGGAGTTAAGAGGCTGCCCTAATGTTTGACTTTTACATGACCACGGTTCTTGCCTGATCCCCGGGCTTTGGTGAGCATGCTGTAGGGTGAAATATTACCCTGTGCATGGGTTAGTGACCCTGTTCAATGTCTGGCGTAGTCCACAGAACCCACCTCAAGGGGTAACCTCTTATGTATGTAACCGTGCTTGGTGCCCAACCAGAGAGAGGGAAACATGGAGGACGTGATGGAACACCAGTCCACCCCCCTTACAAACTCCCTATGCTAAGCTCCACCCAAACATTTTATAGGGTCCTACCAGAAGGAAATGAACTCATCTTACTTTCTGGAAGGGCTTAAAGAACTCTACTCTAATGGGGCAGTAAATTAACCACTGCCTAAAAACAGGTGTATTTAGGCATATAAGCATGAGATTCAAACTGCTCACTTCTATATGACAGAGCAGGTTCCCAGTCATTGGCTGTTTGGACATCTAGAGCTGTCAATTGATAATTGTGAGAGGGTATTTATCCCTGCGTCATGGCTTACAGCTTACACAGGGCTAACTTTGCCTTGCTGGCAGCAGTTGAATGGAACAGCGGGGGGGGGGGGGGGGCAAAGGCAAAATAACTACATGTAGCTGGTCTAGCCTACGAGGAATTTCTAAATTTGATAGGCTTGCCTATTCTGTAAAAGGCAGTGCATAAAAGCTGGGACAGTGTTTTAATCACACCTCAGTCCAAAGTTATCAAACAGCTGTATGCTTATTTAATGGCAAAACTACAGTGGTGGGCAAAATCTATGCAGAGTTGTTAAAGACATTAAACAATGTTCGGGATGTCAATTTTACTATACATGTGCACAACAAAAAAATTTGTTTATTTTCGTTTCGTTTTTTTCGTTCCCGAAAAAAATTCGTTTTTCTTCGTTTTGTTTTTTTCGTTTCCGTTGATTCGTAACGATTCGTACATTCGTAAGTCGTCGGTGTTCGTATTCGTAACGATTCGTACATTCGTAAGAGTTATTTTTTCGTTGATTTGTTTTTTCGTTAGTTTAATTTTCGGACGCATTCGTATTTATTCGTACATTCGTAACATTCGTAACATTCGTAGATTCGTAATCGGAGCATAATTCATAATTTTATGTAATGTGTATGCTATTATTACATTTTAATAATTTACGAATTGAAAAAAAAAGTTACGAATCGAAAAAAAAAGTTACGAATAGAAAAAAAAGTTACGAATGTATGAATTTTTTTGTTCAATAGAGACACAGAAAATTACAAATATAAAAAAAAAAAAAGTTACGAATCGAAAAAAAAAGTTACGAATCGAAAAAAAAAGTTACGAATCGAAAAAAAAGTTACGAATGTACGAATTTTTTTGTTCAATCCATTCGAAGCACGTTTAGCAGCACCATTGTAAGGGACACGGAAAATTACCAATTCAACAAAAAAAAAAAAGTTACGGATGTACGAATTTTTTCGTTCGTTTTCGTTTTTCGGATTTTCTTCATTAGTACATTCGTTGTTTCTAATTTGTTTTTTTTTTCGGATTCGTACGATTCGAACGATTCGTTAATCGGATTTGTGCGATTCGAACGATTCGTTATTCGGATTCGTATGATTCGAATGATTCGTTCATTCGTACGAAAACGAACGAACGAAAAAAAAAAAAAAAAACCCGAAAAAAAACTAAACGAATTGCACATGTCTAAATTTTACCCTTCTTTATCACATGCTGTACATAGATATCTGTTCAATAGGATCAGACCCTGTCAGTTCTCTGGGCACCATGTCTAATTCACTTGTGAGCCTTTTTCCATAGACATTTATTTTCCAAGGTACTTTGGCAAGTCTTTCCTTAACCCCCAAATTGTTCAGACTGGCGTGCAGAATGTGATAGCATATACACTAAGGTAAATTGACCTACCAGCATGTCTTTGGAGTGTGAGAGGAAGCCCAAAACATGGAGAAATATGCAAATCTAATGCAGGTAGCATTTTGGTCAAGATGTGAACCAAGTTTTCCATTGCTGCAAGGCATAAATGCTAAAGACGCTACTTTCAGACTGTGGGCGCGGGCGTTGGTGGCTTTACTGTCTTTTTAGCGGCGCTATTCGGCCACTAGCAGGGCGGCTTTAACCCCAGCTATCGGCTGAAAAAGGGTTAAAACCGCCGGTGGTTTGTCGGCGCTGCCCCATTGATTTCACCGCTCCTACAACACTGCATAGATGCTGCTTGCAGGACTTTTTTGACCGTCCTGCAAGCGCACCGCTCCAGTGTGAATGCACTTGGGTTTTCACATTGGAATGACAGTAGAAGGCTCTTTACAGGCGCTATTTTTAGCGCTGTAGCGCCTATAAAGCGCCTCAGTGTGAAAGTAGCCTAAGTCACCATGCTGGACACATTGCATGCTAAGCAGATACAATACCTGTAGAGGGTTGATGATTCTAGCTTTTGAGGAAACACAATGCCATTTGGCAGTAAAGGATGTCAGGACATTCTTTCTCCCATAGACACTAAAGTTAGGGCATTCGTTCTCCCACAGACACTGAAGCAAGGGTATTCTTCTTCCCAAAGATGTTGACGCCTGGGCATTCTTTCCCTACTGACACTGACACTGACACTGATGCCATGATGTTTTTCCTCCTAGGTGATTGATGCCAGGGCATTCTTCCTCCCACAGACCTCTATGCCATGAGATTCTTCCTCCCATGGATATTGATGCCAGGGTATGCATCCTTCTGTGGACACTTCTTCCTCCTGCAGACAGCGATGCCTGGGCATTCTTCTGCCTGCAAACACTGATGCCAGGACATTCCTCCTCCCATGGACCCCAAAGCTTGAAAATTCTTCCTCCTATAGACACTGATGCCAGGGCAATCTTCCTCCTACAGACACTGACTCCGGGGCAAATATTGATGCCTTGGTGTTCCTTCTCCCAGAGATACTGAAGCCAAGGAATTCTTCTTACCAAAGATGTTGACGCCTGGGAATTCTTTCCCCTACTGACACTGATGCCATGACATTCTTCCTCCTATGGAAAATGACACCAGGGCGTTTTCTTCCTCTCACAGACATTAATGCCTGCATTCTTCTTCCCACAGGTAATGAACCCCTGGGCATTCTTCTTCTCGCAGGTACTGATACCTGGGCATTCCACCTCTCACAAACACTGACACCAAGATTCTTCCTCCCAGGGGCAATGACACCAGGGCATTATTCCTCCCACAGACACTAATGCCAGGGTATTCTTTCTCCCATGGACACATATGCCAGGGCATTCTTCATGCCAGGGATACTGACACCAGGGTATTATTCACCCTACAGTGACTGATGTCAGGGTATTCTTACACCCACAGACTCTTATGCCATGAGATTCATCATCCCATTGACATTGATGCCGAGGTATGCATCTTTTCATGCACACTAATGCCTGGGCATTCTTTCTCCCACAGGCACTAATGCCTGGGCATTCTTCCTCCTACAAATACAGATGCCAGGGCATTCTTCCTCCTATGGACCCTGAAGCCTGGGAATTTCTCCTCCTACAGACACTGATGCCAGGTCAATCTTCCTCCTACAAACAATGACCCTGGGGCATTCTTCCTCTCACAAATACTGATGCCTGGGTGTTCTTTCTCCCACAGACACAAATGCTGGGCATTCTTCATTTTATTGACCACCAATCCCAGGGCATTTTTTTCTCCCACCGACACTGATGTTGAGTAATACTTCCTGTAGTGTCCACTGATGGAAAGTCATTCTACCTGTGGTAGACACCATAGCCAGGGCA
Source organism: Lithobates sylvaticus (assembly GCA_028564925.1). Lineage (NCBI taxonomy): Eukaryota > Metazoa > Chordata > Amphibia > Anura > Ranidae > Lithobates > Lithobates sylvaticus. The sequence goes on from CM053030.1 coordinate 512,033,362, forward strand.
TTCATCCCTCAGGGGTCAAACTTTCTAAACAAAGGGCCAGTTTACCGTCCGTCAAAATTTAGAGGGGCTGGACTGTAGCCAGTGGGAGTAGAAAATGTCTTGCCATTTGTGGGAGTAAACAATGACCTATCATTTTTATTAGGGGGAGTAATTGTGCCCCATCATTGGTGTCAGTGGGAACAATAGTGTGCCGTTGTTAGTGTCAATGGTATTAATAGTGCCCCATCATTGGTATCAATGGGAGGAATAATGCCACATCATTGGTATCAATGGGAGGAATGATGCCACATCATTGGTATCAATGGGAGGAATAATGCACCATCATTGATGTCAGTGGGAGGAATAGTGCGCCATCATTGGTATCAATTGGAGGAATAGTGCCTCATCATTGGTGTCAGTGGGAGGAATAGTGTTCAGTTGTTAGTGTCAATGGTATTAATAGTGCCCCATCATTGGTATCAATGGGAGGAATAAGGCCACATCATTTGTATCAATGGGAGGAATGATGCCACATCATTGGTATCAATGGGAGGAATAATGCACCATCATTGATGTCAGTGGGAGGAATAGTGCGCCATTATTGGTATCAATTGGAGGAATAGTGCCTCATCTTTGGTGTAAGTGAGAGGAATAGTGTCCCGTTGTTAGTGTCAATGGTATTAATAGTGCCCCATCATTGGTATCAATGGGAGGAAAAATGCCACATCATTTGTATCAATGGGAGGAATGATGCCACATCATTGGTATCAATGGGAGGAATAATGCACCATCATTGATGTCAGTGGGAGGAATAGTGTGCCATTATTGCTATCAATTGGAGGAATAGTGCCTCATCTTTGGTGTAAGTGAGAGGAATAGTGCCCCAAGAGCCGGGGAAAAGCAAGCAAAGGGCTGCATCCAGCCCCTGGGCCCCAGTTTGGAGCCCACTGCCCCATTCCAAAGATGACCCCTTACTTCTGGAGAAAAAAGCAGATAAAGGCATTGTTAAAAGGGGAGTACTGTGATTTCTGTGAGAGGTAACAAATATATACCTGAAAGCGTAATGCCCTGTACACACGATAGGATTTTCCGACAACAATATCCATCTTTTTTTTCCAACGGATGTTGGCTCAAACTTGTCTTGCATACAGACGATCACACAAAGTTGGTCAGAAATTCCGAACCTCAAGAACGCGGTGACGTACAACACGTACGACGAGCCAAGAGAAATGAAGTTCAATAGCCAGTGCTGCTCTTCTGCTTGATTCCGAGCATGCGTGGAACTTTGTGTGTCAGAATTGTGTACATCAGAATTTCCAACAACGGATTTTGTTGTCGGAAAATTTGAGAACCAGCTCTCAAATTTTGTGTGACGGAAATTCCGATGGAAAATGTCCGATGGAGCCTACATAAGGTCGAAATTTCCGACAACAAGCTCCTATAACACATTTTCCATCGTGTGTACGGGGCATTACACTGACACATTACTGAACATGCTAGGTCTCCCTAACTTTAAAAACTAAGTAGGCCAACACAATCGTTTTTATTGTCCATCAGTGTTCTTCAAAAAACTTGAGGCTTCAGTTATTCCTTTCCATATACTTTAGCGGAAACTGGAGAATTAACAAAAAGGTTTTTTTTGGATTCTGGATCTTTTTTTCTCTAAAAGCTATATACGTTTTTTTTAAACTTTCATTTCCCTTTAAATCCTTCAAAACTTTAATAAATCTAAAACACTTAAAATGACATAGCTAGGTACAGCAAGAAAAGAAAGAGGAACATTACACAATCCAAAAAAAAAGCCATAATTGGGGTGGTTTGGGGACATCTAAGAGTCACGTAAAAATTAAACATTCTCCGGTGTGATATTTAAACCGCTGTAACCTACACAACGTTTACCAAGACAACCCCATATAATGTTTAATAATGTTTCACAACATTCATATTAAATTTATTAAAAAATACGATTCAACTGCTATCTTGTTTACCTAATACCAAACAGTATATTTTGGAAGTTGGAATGTTACCAAACAACAGTAATTTTTTTTTTTTTTTCCGCTCACATTTACGGATATAAAAAAAAAAAAAAAAACAGCAAAAACCAATAAAGCTACCAAACCATAACAGGAAAGCCATTAAAAAATATCAGATCGCTGAACACTTTGTAGTTTCTGTGCAAAGATTGAGAACTATACCAAAATATTTTCCCTTATGGGAAATAATGTTTTAAAATAATTCCAGATGTATTAATTTAGACAAGCTTTTTTTTTCTTTTTTTTCTTTTTAGGTAGAGCATGGAAAAAAAAAAAAAGTCGAGTTGTATCAAAACGCCTCCAAAAAAAAACTTTTTTTTTTGTTCGGATGTATGGTACAGCTTTGTTTCTCATATGCATGGAATGCTGAGCTTGGTATGGAAGGATTATATAAGTTCAGAAAAGGCGGTGGTAAAGTCCCGTGCTAAAATAAAAATAGTTATTTCAACCAGAAAAGAGCGCAAAAAACAGCCCTGGAAGGACAAAAAAAGAAAACTCAGCTCGCTGTTCCATTCTCGTAGAATTCTTTAAACTATTATGAGTGTTGTACTTCCATCAGTTACAAATGTTTAAGAGGACAGAAAACAGAGCAACCCAGATATTGGGAACAAAGAAATGTATTTTCTATACAACATGTGAGTAGCACATTACCCAGAAGCCACAGAGTAGCGTGGCTGCCCATACCATACAGTATATCTTCCAATAAATGTTTTAGTTTGATCTAACCAAATAAATAATTAAAATACAGCCTCATAGAACACAATATAAATGACAACATAATAAAGATTTTTTTTTTTTTTATGGGAACCAAATTTTTACTGTAACCTTGTAAAGTGGGGTATGACATATGTTGTGTCACCCAATAAAAATCCTATTCTATGAATTTAAAAAAAGAAGAAAAAGAACGTTGTTTGTTTCTTGGTATTAAAGTATATCCAAAGCCAAAAAGTTTTTGAAATTTTTAAATGAAGTGAGGAAGGGTCGGAACCTTTTTCCAGGTGTTTGCGTGTGTGGGCCCTAAAAAGGTTCACTCTCTCTATTTGAAAAAAAATCAGTTTGTGAATGTCCCATCACTGGCACAAATGTAACAAATAATACCCGTAACGCTGCAAAGTTAGTTTCTATTTGCTGCCTTTTCGCTGGGCAAATGTAAAATTCAATCCTGAGAGAAAAATAGCCATGAAAACATTTGACCATGAGAGTTGTAGCGGCGACACTTTTGCAAGGTGTCCGCTAAGTTTAAATTTAGTATTTTTCTCTCAGAACAGTAAGAAGGTTCTGGGGGTTAATTGTGTAGGTTAACTTTGGCATCAGTTTGGCTGGGCTGTGTTGGGGTTCTGCCTGGTCATGTGTACTGTTAGGTGCACATGACAGGTTCAGAACCAGGCCTGGTTGGACGGTTTGGGTATCAACATTCCCCGGAGCCAATCAGTGGGTTGCGTCTGGCCCCGCTGAGGAGTCTGGGGAAGGGTACTTAAAGAGGAAGTAAAGCCTCTTTTAAAAAGAAAACAAAAAACCGAACCTGCAAGGCAAAGGCATAATGAGCTAGTATGCATAGCATACTAGCTCATTATGAATAACTTACCTGAGAACGAAGCCCCCGGAGCGGTCCTCATCCACGACCTTCTCCGCCGCCATCAATACAGGAGTGACTTCCGTGTCTCGCCGCTCCAGCGCTGGAAAGCGGCATATCGCCGTGAACTCGGCATTCGCCGTAGACAGCGATGCCTCTTTTTTTCTAAATATCTCCTAAACCATGTAGGTTTAGGAGATATTTATTGGACCTACAGGTAAGCCTTAATCTAGGCTTACCTGTAGGCCAAAGTGCTTTGGAAGGGTTTACTTCCACTTTAAGATGCTGGAGTCACGTGTTCGGGGTTCGACCATAGCTGCCTGTTCCTGGATCTGGACCGTGGTATCCCCGCGAGGGGTCTCGGTCACGGAGCAAAGGCCGCCCCGCAACATGGTCAGCTTGGCTAACCCCATTAGACCCGCTTGGTCTGGGGAAAGGATCCATCTGTTCCTGAGTCTCGGAACAGTAACTGAGGGAGGATTCAAGGCGTCCGGGTGCGCTCTCAACTTGGAGGGGCACCGCAGCTTGTGTAGGCGACCGGGGCAGGACTCTTCGGAGGAGGGCCAACAAGCTGGCATCCCAAGAAGTGCCTGGTTGTTGGGTTGTCAAGGACACTGACGAATCCACGCTTTCCAAGTACTGCCAAGGAGATAGAGAACATTCCAGGTACTGAGGAAAGGTTCTTGTTCACTTTGCGTGCAACTTTTCTTCAAGAAAGAGCCGCACTGGCTTTTGAACTTCCTTTTTCTCAGCTTGGCGTACGTCTTGTACGTCACCGCTTTCCCACGTTTGTAATTGTTGGCCAACATTTGGGTGACCGTGTGTATGCAAGACAAGTTTGAACCAACAACCTTCGAACAATAATCCACGGTTTTACTGGCGGAAAGTCCGATCATGTGTACGGGGCATAAGACTATATCGGCTAAGAAAATTTGACCAGTGGGAGAAATAATAAGAGAGAAATCTTAGCACTGTGTACCGTTGCTAAATGTGGAAGCTTCCAACTCATGGGCTCATGGGTAGGCACCCGCTAGTGTCCTACCAACCACTGACTCTTTACCGCTCGGCACATTCAGCTGTAAACAAACAGGGGGAGATGTCGACGAGAACAAGGGCCTCTTCCCTACAACCTTGGCCTGGTGGTTGTGGGGGTCTAGGGCAAGGGGATTCTCAGAATCTGAAAACCTCTTTTAAAAATAAGGGGCTCCCAGAGATCACCTCTTCCCCACATAAATGAATAAAGGGTACATAATACCCGTACTAATTCACAAAAAAAGTAAATAGTAAGTAAACACACACAAGTCCTTAAAGTGATACTAAACCCACAACAGTAAAATCAGTCTTTATATGCAGTAAAGCATGCTTGTTATACTCACTGTGGAACCTGAGGGGTTAAAGTGGTTGTAAACCCATACAAACCACTTTGACATACAGGTAAGTCTAGATTAAGGCTTACCTGTAGATCCAAGAAATATTGCCTAAACCTAAACGGTTTAGGAGATATTTGCAAAAAGACAGTCACCGATGTCTGCGGCACATGCGCACTGAGCTGCTAATGGTGATATGCCGCTCGTGGCGGCTCCCATGCGAATCACAGCGCCTGAGCAGCGAGACCCGGAAGTCACTTCGGCATACATGGCAGCTGTGAAGATGAAGAAGGAGGACCGCTTCGGGGGCTTCATTCTCAGGTAAGTTATTCATAATGAGCTAGTATGCTATGCACGCCTATGGCCAGAAGATGCAAATTTAGCTCTCCTTATCAACTCGCATTGTGTTGTGCACAACCCCTCTCCCCGCCAGTGTACCAACACTCATGACCCCCCTCACTGCACTGGTGAGAACTCTTGCACTGGACATACATTTGCTGCCACTACATCCAACATGCACTCTTACACTCACAGCTAATGCACACAACATGCACTCTTAAGCCCCATACACACGGTCGGACTTTTTCATGGATTCTGTCCGATCGGACAATGTTGTTGAAAAATCAGACCGTGTGTATGCACCATCGGACAGTGTACGTCGGATTGTCCGACGGACAAAGTCTTATCTCCTGCTGGAAAGATTTGCCGACAACACGGTCCGATCACACCAAATCCGATCGTGTGTACGGTTGTCCGACCGGACAAAGTGCTACGCATGCTCAGATCACATTACAAGACCAAAGCTATTGGCTACTAGCCTCTACGTAGTCCCGTCGTAGGCAACAAACGTCACCACGTTCAGAATGATCGGATTTTCCGACAACTTTGTCCGACCGTGTGTACGCAAAACCAACATCAGACAAAGTATGACGGACAGGATCCGACCGACCTGGTCCGCGGATTGTCCGACCGTGTGTATGGGGCTTAACACTCACAGCTAATGCACCCAACATGCACTCTTACACAAGCTGCCATTGAACCCAATGTGTGTGCTAACACTTACCGCCACTGCACTCAACGTGCACCCTAATGCCACGTACACAAGATTGGATTTTCCGACAACAAATGTTGGATGTGAGCTTGTTGGCGGAAAGTCCGATCGTGTGTACGCTCCATCGAACATTTGTTGTCGGACTTTCAGCCAACAAATGTTGGCTAGCAGGTTGTCAAATTCTCAAATTCCACGGTTTTGTTGTCGGAAAGTCCGATCGTGTGTACGCGGTATTACACTTACCACCACTGCATCCACAGACACTTTTGCATTCAATGCTAGTGCATTTCCGTATTCAATCCATTCAACAAACAGGCAACCTTTTGCTAGTATGAATGTAAAAAAGAGAGAGATTTTTTTTTGTCTTCTTCTATTGCAAAGGCAAAAGATTTCTCAAAAAATTCAGGAAGGCCTTTTGTGGTTTGGTGTCTTGTGTTTTGTGTCTCCAGGAGAAGATTGCTTCACATAGCAGACTCCTTCTAGCAAACCAGGTGTTAGGCTGCTTTCACACTGGGGCGGTGCGGGGCGGCGACGGTAAAGCAGCGCTATATTTAGCGCTGCTTTACCATCGTTTTACCCGCGGTATGCGGCCGCTAGCGGGGTGGTTTTAACCCCCGCTAGCGGCCGCAAAAGGGTTAAAAACCTCCGCAAAGCGCCGCTGCAGCGGCGGTTTGCGGGCGGTATCCCCGCGGTTTCCCATTGATTTCAATGGGAAGGAGCGGTATAGGAGCGGTAAATACACGGCTCCTTCACCGCTCCAAAGATGCTGCTAGCAGGACTTTTGTTGCGGTCCTGCTAGCGCACCGCTCCAGTGTGAAAGCCCGCCGGCTTTCACACTGGAGTGAATGGGGCCGGTTTTTTCAGGCGGTGTACAGGCGCTATTTTTTAGCGCTGTACCGCCTGAAAACCGCCCCAGTGTGAAAGGGGCCTTAGTGAAGACTAGAAGATAAAGCAAACTTTCTTACAGGTATCAGGTGGTCAAGATTAACCATGGTACCATGAACAACTTGCCTATTTTCCTATATCAAAGTCTGTTTACAGCAATATATAGGCACCCCTCCTACCAAAAGACCCTTCGGGACTCAGGAGGAGCCTGTTTGCACTATATTGGTGTCGGAATCCACCAGAAGTCTTGCAAGACCTGTCTGTGCAGATAACTATGATTGCTAAGATAACAGCATCTAAGGACAATTCACCCTGCTGTTTTCCCATGCTGAATAATGAGAAAGAAAAGCGAAAGCTAAAAAAAAAGTTCAACTTTAGCTTGGCTGCAGTTCTCTTGTGCAAGTATCCAGGTATTCATTTTGCCATAACAGAGCTGGTGCAAAAGTGAGAGTTCAAGATGCACTGATATAAGAGGAATGACCTTTGTAACATATGTGGTCTTATGAACGGATGGCACGACAAGCTGGAACCCAAATAACAATAACAACACATGCAATAAGCAAGTAGGTTATGTCCAACTTCCATAGAGAAATGAGGGCTCGGATCTGAGGGGAGACAGTGGAAGACACTTTTCTCAACAAAGTATGTGAGAGAGCAGAAAAACGAAAGAAGGGTCGGATAAGGTGTAGTCCTGCCACAATACAGAAGCTACAGAAAGCTTTGTAACCCCCAAAAAGAAAATCCAGGCTGAGGGCAGTGGTGGTCCATCAGGAGTCAAGAAGCATATATAGACAACAGGCTCACCTCTGTATGAATGTGAAGTTGCAATAGCCACTGTGAAGAATATCAAGGTTCATCACCTATAGAGAAAGACCTTAGAAGTCCGAAACACTGACGCGCTGGTGTGACGTTGCCATCCCACCTTTTCACCTCATCCAAGCAGAGAACGCTTTGTATTAATTAAAAAAATGCAGACCTTGATTCAGGGCTCTTGGAGATGGTCCATTACTGGTACTTCTCCCTACACATGCTTCCCCAGCAGATTTTCCCCTTTTTCTGTCTCCTTTCCCTCTGTACCCCCTCTTCCCGTTCCCCATTTTCTCTTGGTTCTCTTCCCCTTTTCTTTTTTTTACCCACTTTCTACTCTCTTTTTTTACCATACAGAACAATTGTTCTCCTCTTTGTTGTTGATTCATTATGACATTTGTCAGGATCCCTTATATCTTAATACCTGTTGACACGAGCCCGGTTGTAGGCGATAGCCACTAGACTGACCCGTTGTCTCATTCTACCATTTAATGTCCTGCTTATGTATATTGAATGTTGTACTTAATAAAATTATTTCCAACCCTAAAAAATGCAAAGCATTCTCTAAATAGTGGCAGTGCCAAGCTGCTGACCTCCTGTGTTCACAATGCACGAGAACAGCTGCCTGGCACGGTACCCGGAAGTAAGTGGAGATCATTGGAGTAGTAGTGTCTACTGATTTTAACCTTCCGAGGGCATAGGCCAGGTATGGTATGTACATAGTTACATTGGTCCAAGCTGGACCAATCAAACTATATATAACATAACGATGCCTGGAACGTTTCTTTAATGCTATAAAAAAATAATAGAATTAAAGCCCAAATCACAGATTTAGAAATAAAGCCAAGCATTGTACTTACATCCCTTTTCTTAGTCTTACCTTCACTTTCCTATTAGAAGTTGTGTCTGACTATATAGATATGTACACGGCTTTTTTTCAGGGGGAATGCAGTTCCGGCACCCCTAGCACTGAATGTATGTAATGGCAAGGGGTGCTGGGTTGTGCTGCAGTGTCTATTGATGCTGGCTGCAGAGGGATCTATTATGACCGGTGGGGGTACATTTTTTTTGACTATGGGAATGAGACTCTGCCTTCTGGAAGTTTAGTGTGTGTTTTGTTTTTTTTGTGTGTTTTCTTTTTCAGGATTCACCAAGAACGTCTATCAAGCTACCGGAGAGTGGGTGGTGTAGATAGTCAGGAATTGGGCTGTATAATGTGTAACTTGCTTATGTCAACCGTTAAAGTACTCCAATGTTCAATGTTTCTGTGTCTCTTTCCCATTTCCCTTCCAACCTTAAAAGTTCAGGTACTTAAATTTTTCTAGGACAAAGTGTTTTTACCCTTCTTCCTAGATGATTAGGACATTGTCTAAATGACAGGGGGGAGTGTGTAGCGCCGGCTCCTGACGAGCATGCGCTATGTATTTTTCAAAAGTAATATTCCTGAAACCACAGTTGGGTTTTGGGGCTAATTATGCCAAATTATGGTTTCAGTACCAGTCTAGCTGGACTGCACTGAGTCCTACTTGGCCACAGGTGTCGCTGTCACCGCCGGCAAGTATGGGAACACAGTTTGGTTGGGTGTATTGGATACCCTTCTTTCTCTCGGGACCAGCCCAGTGGGAGTGTCATCCTGCTGTGAATTCTGGGAGAGGATATTTAAGGTACTGAGATCACGTGTTTCGGGGTTCCGGTCCAGTCCAGAAGATATCTTCTGTCTGTTTGGTCCTAGTCCTCCTGACCAGCCCCCACGGCCCTCCTGACCTGGGGTGCGGATCCATGCAATTCTGAGTCTCGGGGGTGGATAGCCCGAGGCGGAGCAACTGCAGGGAAAGGCCTGAATTGAAGTTGGGGCCTAATCATCCAAAAGTGGTCCGGTGCCGTCTCATCTGAGGAGAGGCCCAGCAACTGGAGAAGCATCCAGGGGAGGACTCAGTTCTACATTCAAGTCTGTGGCAGAGACTTTGTTCAAGTGTACTACATTCAAGTCTGTGGCAGAGACGTTGTTCAAGTGTACTACATTCAAGTCTGTGGCAGAGACTTTGCTTTACCAAACACTTCATCGGCTGTTAGGCCTAGTGAGAGGAGGTCTACCTGGTGGATGTGGGAATCTAGCTGTGAAGCTGTAATTCTCTGGATTTCTATAGTGAGAGACTTCCTATTTTTGCAGTTCCAAAAGCACCTGGACTTTCATCCTAACTCTCTACCCTACACTTAAGAGACTGTTTTATCTTTTTAAATAAATAACCCAAAAAAGGAAGATAAAGTGTCGGTTTCTGCATTTCTTTGGGCCATCTACCACGGGAACCCTAGACGGAGACGAGGTGAAGAAGGTAAATGTAAAAGGTAAAAAAAGGTAAAAACCAGCAGTTCCTTCGGGGGTCAGTGCTATATATATATATATATATATATATATATATATATATATATATATATATATATATATATATATATATATATATATATATAAAATGATTTTTTTTTTGTTTTTGTTTTTTTTTTTGTTTAGTTTTTTGTCTGATTCATTATCTCTGCTGGAAGTCTATTCCAAGCATCAATTACTCTTTTGGTAAAATAATACTTTCTAAGATTAATTTTAGTTTGAGGTCATGTCCCAGTGTTCTTGATTGAATTTTTTAAATTCAAAATGTGCTATTTTGATATTGAAGGAGCCAAACAAAATAATGCTACTGCCAGGGCTCTCGGCACCAAACAATAAGTGTCACCCTCTACGTACCTTTAGATTAGTGCAAAAGCCTCAAGTTGTTCTGCAACTGTGGTCATTCCCTCCAGGGTTCCCACAGTGCAATAAAGAGCCACAGCGGTCTGTAGAGATGCATTCAGCTGCATTCCCAATGTAAAAAAATGGAGTAGGTACCATAGCTCAGAGTTGGAGGAAAAGATGAGGATATCAGGAAGCATGAACCTTGGTATCTGTATCTCTCTGGGCATCTCTGGAGCTTTGAATCAACCCTGTGCTGCCTCTGGTGCTGGGGTGCAATTAGCCAGGTAAGGTATGACTTAACACACATTGTCTTTCTCTGACCGCCAAGAGTATGCAATTTATGGTGGGGTGGAATAAGAAGACCTTAGAGCAGGGGTCTCAAACTGGTGGTGGCCCTCCAGCTGTTGCGAAACTACAAGTCCCATCATGCCTCTGCCTGTGTGAGTCATGCTTGTAACTTTCAGCCTTGCAATGCATCAAGGGACTTGTAGTTTCGCAACAGATGGAGGGCTGCAGTGGCGTCACTAGGGTTGGTGTCACCTGGTGCGGTATAACATGGTGTCACCCCCCCCCCCCAATAATTTATTATCCATATATATCCAATATCCATTATCCATGTATATCCATTATCCATATATATTATCCATAGCTGTAGCAGACCACCTTGCACCCCACCCCTATCATACTTGCATAGCCATAACAGGTCAGCCAGGGCGCCAGACACTGAGAGTCCTCCCTCCTCCCACCAGCTCTTTGGTGGTGTGTCTGTGTCGGTACCATGGAAACCATATGGGTACCATAGGAATCATGGGGCCCCGTACAGCCTACCTGATGGGGCCCCCTTTAACCCCTCCCTTGACCCCACCCCAGGCTCCTCCCCTGACCCAACCTTTGCAGATTTGTCACCGTTTACATATGCACACGCGTTTATGATTGTGCATGAGTACAGGGGAGCAGAGGCAGTTTAAAAATGCTTTCAATTTTAATTTTTAGACAAAAAAAAAAATGTATACTGTATCTTTCATTTCATCTTGTATCTCTTTTATTGCTATCAGAAAGGATGAACAACATCCCTTCTGATAGCATGGGGCAGTGACAGGTCCTCTTTCTGGAGAGATCTGGGGTCTATTAGACCCCAAATCTCTCCTCTGGCCTCCAAAGCAGCTGATCAAACAAAGATCGATTTGATCAGATGTTTGTTTAGGCCAGTAATGGCTTGCTTACATGAGACCATGTAAGTAGGAGGAACATCATCAGTTTCTCTCACTTTGTCCCAGGAACTGGATGTTGCTGCCCACATGCTTAATGGGACCCCTAATTGCACGGGAGAGCAATGGTGGTGAAACCCCCTTCCACTGCCTGAAAAAGTAATCCATTGGCTTCTTAGCCACTAGGATTACGTTTTCTTTGTGCAGACTCATTGGGGCTAAAAAATAATATCTTGATCATTGCTGCAGCAATGACCAAGATATCACCCTTCCAATCCAATCCAGTACGTTGCTGGACAGGAAGTGGTTAAAGGGGGGGGGGGGGGGGGGTTGGGAGGCACATGTTTACTGCCCCCCCCCCCCAAAGGAAAGTGTAAAGTAGCATCTCACTGCGTCTTATGATTATCAGCATTATGGAAATTACACAGGTAGCACAGTCAGCATTTGCTCTGTCATGGATTTGTCAGTGTCACATGGCTTTTGGGTGCTGACTTTGTTAATTGATGGCTGTACTGTGTGTTACAAACTTTAACCCTGTACAGCCATAACAAAGTAAGCACCAAACAGCAATATGACACACTGACAGATCCATGACAGAGCACATGCTGACTGTGCTGCATGTGTGAGTATCATAATGCTGATATTAATGACCTGCTTTGCTGTGTGTAAAACTAATTGAGACAGTGAGCATTCTATCTGCTGTTCTCCACTCACTTTGCAGTGCAGGTGCAGCCACGCTGTCCTCCAGGTTCTTGTGCCCTCTCATCCACTGAGCCGCCTGTCATCTCACCTCAGTCTCGGCAGTCGGCACGGGAGGCGGAGCTAAGCGGAGCCTTGTAGTATCACTCCGCCAGGGAAGGCAGTGGGCAGTGGCAGCCGGGTCTAATTAACTAGCAGCCCAATATGCGGGACTGCTTAATGTACATGCACCCGAAAAAGGAGAAATAGTCCAAGCGCTGCGCTCACCCCCTGGGCTCCTCTGTAGACCAGATAGGGCCCAGCAAAATGTAATTACACCCCCCCCCCCCTTCTCTAAACAAGTATTTGCAGGGGTGAGGTTTAGAAAGATCTAGTTTTTAATATGCAGAAATGACTGTAAAACTTACAGGGCCCCCCTGTGCAGTGCCATCTTAAGAGCATTATAGGCCCCCGGGCAATACAGTGCACTGGGGCCCTTTCTACACGATCACCCGCGATTGCACATCAAAAGCAGCTTTACTGTGCCTGTGAATTCAGCCTCACTGTGCCCACCATTGCAGCCTCACTGTGCCCACCATTGCAGCCTCACTGTGCCCACCATTGCAGCCTCACTGTGCCCACCATTGCAGCCGCACTGTGCGCAACCAATGCAGTCTCACTGTGCCCACCAATGTAGTCTTACTGTGCCCACCAATGCAGTCTCACTGTGCCCACCAATGCAGTCTCACTGTGCCCACCAATGCAGTCTCATTGTGCCCAAAATTGCAACATCACTGTGCCAATTAATACAGACTCATCATCGCCTGGTAACACACACACATACAGCGGGCATCGCCTTATGTGTATCACAGAGCTGGCTGGGTCTGTGTTCGGCGGCCGCGCTGTAACAAGGTCCCACCCCTGTCCCTTTGTGTGATAGGCGGAACCAGGGGCATTGCTAGGTGTGAAAAAGACCAGGGGCTTCAGCCGAAGTCCAAGGCCGGTGGTGGCGGCGGGGGAGGGGTGTTAGGCTCACTTGCTGGTTGCTGCCTGGCTCACCAGTGCCCATCCATGCTGACCACTAAACTGACCTACCAGACCCCTACATTACTGATCCCTCTCCTGACACATACACGGATCCCTCTCCTGACACATACACGGATCCCTCTCCTGACACATACATACACGGATCCCTCTCCTGACACATACATACACGGATCCCTCTCCTGACACATACATACACGGATCCCTCTCCTGGCACATACACGGATCCCTCTCCTGACACATACACGGATCCCTCTCCTGACACATACATACACGTATCCCTCTCCTGGCACATACACGGATCCCTCTCCTGACACATACATACACGGATCCCTCTCCTGACACATACATACACGGATCCCTCTCCTGACACATACACGGATCCCTCTCCTGACACATACATACACGGATCCCTCTCCTGACACATACACGGATCCCTCTCCTGACACATACATACACGTATCCCTCTCCTGACACATACACGGATCCCTCTCCTGACACATACACGGATCCCTCTCCTGACACATACATACACGTATCCCTCTCCTGACACATACACGTATCCCTCTCCTGACACATACACGGATCCCTCTCCTGACACATACATACACGGATCCCTCTCCTGACACATACACGGATCCCTCTCCTGACACATACATACACGTATCCCTCTCCTGACACATACACGGATCCCTCTCCTGACACATACACGGATCCCTCTCCTGACACATACATACACGGATCCCTCTCCTGACACATACACGGATCCCTCTCCTGACACATACATACACGTATCCCTCTCCTGACACATACACGGATCCCTCTCCTGACACATACATACACGTATCCCTCTCCTGACACATACATACACGGATCCCTCTCCTGGCACATACACGGATCCCTCTCCTGACACATACATACACGTATCCCTCTCCTGGCACATACACGGATCCCTCTCCTGACACATACATACATGGATCCCTCTCCTGGCACATACACGGATCCCTCTCCTGGCACATACATACACGGATCCCTCTCCTGACACATACATACACGGATCCCTCTCCTGGCACATACACGGATCCCTCTCCTGACACATACATACACGTATCCCTCTCCTGGCACATACACGGATCCCTCTCCTGACACATACATACATGGATCCCTCTCCTGGCACATTCACGGATCCCTCTCCTGGCACATACACGGATCCCTCTCCTGACACATACACGGATCCCTCTCCTGACACATACATACACGGATCCCTCTCCTGACACATACACGGATCCCTCTCCTGACACATACATACACGTATCCCTCTCCTGGCACATACACGTATCCCTCTCCTGACACATACATACATGGATCCCTCTCCTGGCACATACACGGATCCCTCTCCTGACACATACATACACGTATCCCTCTCCTGGCACATACACGGATCCCTCTCCTGACACATACATACACGGATCCCTCTCCTGACACATACACGGATCCCTCTCCTGACACATACACGGATCCCTCTCCTGACACATACATACACGTATCCCTCTCCTGACACATACATACACGGATCCCTCTCCTGACACATACATGGATCCCTCTCCTGACACATACATACACGGATCCCTCTCCTGACACATACATGGATCCCTCTCCTGACACATACATACACGGATCCCTCTCCTGGCACATACATTGAATAGCGCAGCCATAAGATGGAATATTGCATAGGGGATTGTGTATGAGGGCCATCTGAACAATGTCCTCAGAGAGATGCTGCACATAAAGGTTTTGACAATGGCACAGAGAACCAGCCCAATGGCTCAGACCTGTAACAGCCAATGAAGGCTTAAATTATGCATTTGCTGCTGCAGCACCCCTACACAGAGACATACCGGGTACACAGGGAGGGTCACATAAATCAAAGAAAAGTACCCAGAGCACCAGCTGCAAGAAGGGAAATGAATAATGGCACGCCTACGTATACTTCAATAGATAGTGACTGTACCTACCTAAATTGTATAAAAAAAAAAAAAAAAAATGATGCTCAAAAATTGTCTACATACAGTCACTCCTCCTCACTATGCTTAGGTATAAGCAGCCTAGGAATTGAATAGAAGGTAAGTGGCTGCAGAGCAGTTAAGTGGCAGCAAGTGAAGAGTTAACATAACTTCTCTGCAGAGCACAGTATATGCAGCCTAGGCATGCTAACATACATTAGACTTATGGCAGAAGCAGGAAGTAAATCAACAGGCTTCATTGTGGGAAACAGCACATCATATACACACTCATATACACACAGAGCCATGCAGACACATACAAATCCATACACACACACATACAGCACATCATATACACACTCATATACACACAGAGCCATGCAGACACATACAAATCCATACACACACACATACAGCACATCATATACACACTCATATACACACAGAGCCATGCAGACCCATACAAATCCATACACACACACATACAGCACATCATATACACACTCATATACACACAGAGCCATGCAGACACATACAAATCCACACACACACACATACAGCACATCATATACACACTCATATACACACAGACCCATGCAGCACAGTAAACTGACCTGCTGAACTTCTGTGTAGACCCCTCACCCCTGGCTGCTGGCATTCTCTGCCACACATGGGGGAGGGGCGTGACTGAGCTGAGACTGAGTGAATGCAGCCAGCAAGAGCCAGGAGGAGAAATTAGTGAGTGAAATCACAGGGCAACTCTAAAGGGCTCTGCAATCACTTGTGCTGCCGAAGGGACTGGACCGGAGCCTGGAGGTGATAAAGGAAGCACAGCTCGATGTGCTCTAGACTGGCTACCATGTGACAAACACCCCCCCCCCCCCCTCTTCTCACTCTGCCTCCACTGAACCTGTCTAGCCTTTGTCCCAGCCCGCTCTTACCTTACATTTTCAACTTGTAGCCATGAGAAGGGGGGCGGAGCTGGGAGAGAGAGACACTCTGATCAGCTGATGTGGGGCCCCGCCCATCCCCGACATCAGCACTTAGATTTGACAGCTCCGTCCACTCTCACTGCCCAGCGTGCCCATGCGAAAAGATGGCCCTGCCCCTGTGGAGCCGATGGGGGCTGGGCCCAGTACAACAGGGCTGGCTGTACTGCCCTATTAGCGGCCCTGGGTGTCACCCCTCTAGCGGGTGTCACCCGGGCTGCGGCAGCAAAAAAAAAAAAAAAAATCCAAAAAAAATAAAAAATCCAAAAAAAAAAAAAACAGGGAGGGTGTCACCCCTCTAGCGGGTGTCACCCGGGTGCGGACCGCACCCCCCGCACCCCCCTAGCAACGCCTCTGGAGGGCTGCCAGTTTGAGACCCCTGCCTTAGAGCAACTCAGTTACAACAATTGGGACATAAAAGATTAGTCAGGTAACTGACTGTCTCTTTTTTCTGAATCCATCAATACACATTCACACACACACTAAACATCTGAGTGCAGTTTGGTGTGGACCATTGATATCATCACTATTGGTAGGTGTGGGGTCCTCACAGGCAAGGAGATTTAGGAGTACCCTGTCAATGGCCTCCACAAGGCAACCAAAATCTTCAGATATCCACAGAGGCTGTGAACAGGTAGAGATCAGGGCAGGTGGTGTTTAGGCAGGGTTGTAACACAGCCAAAAGATTGAGACAGGCAGCGTTCAGGCCAAGTCATAAGACATTAGCGAAAGCAGGCAGTAGACAAACAATAGACTAACAAAGAACAATAACCAAGAAATATGTTGCATGTATGACTAGAGCAACACAGAAAATTTGAAGAAAAGGATACTGAAGTGGCTCGGGGAATGTTCTGGTGCAGAGCAGTTGCTAAATGTACTCATTGATGGTACCACCAGCCGGAGATGATATAGGCTCAAGGGAGAAGAAAGAGGTGATCCCTAATGCCGTACATCCATGTAGTCCTACGATGGTGATGAGAGTGACAACTTCAGCCTGCACTCCACACCCTGGTTGGAGTCCAGGCTGTAGGTGTGGTCTGGTTGGAGTCCAGGCTGAGGTCGTCACTCTCATTACCGTCGTAGGACTACATGGATGTGCGGCATTAGGGATCACCTCTTTCTTATCCCTTAAAGTGGAGTTCCACCTTAAAGTGGAACTTCCGCTTATCGTATTCCTCCCCCCCTCCGGTGCCACAATTGGCACCTTTCAGGGGGAGGGGGGTGCAGATACCTGTATAATACAGGTATCTGCACCCACTTCCGGGACTAGCATCCCCGCCCATATCCGAGGATGCCCGCCCCTATTCGAGAAATGCCCCGTTGTGTCTTGGGAAACACAGTTCCCAGGACACAGCGGGGACCAATAGAGAAGCGCAGCGCAACTCGCGCATGCGCAGTAGGGAACCGGGCAGTGAAGACGTTGCGTCTTCACTTCCTGATTCCCTGACCGAGGATGGCGGTGGGCCAGCGAGAGACGAGCGCTCACTTGTCACATTCTGCCGACACCGCTGGAACCAGGAACAGTTAAGTGTCCATTTATTAAAAGTCAGCAGCTGCAGTATTTGGAGCTGCTGACTTTAAAAAAAAAAAAATCAGGTGGACATTCTCTTTAAGCTTTAGCTAAGAGCCAGTACAGGCTTTATCCCTTTACCAGCACTCCCTGCAGCAGAGGTAGGGTGCCCAAGTGTCCCGGATTGCCCGGTACAATCCCGCAATTAGCAGGTCTGTCCCGGGTCCCGGGCACCCTCATTCCGGCACAATACAGTGTCCCAGAATGAAATTGACAGAGCGAGCAAACCCCGCCATAGCGCTGGCGCTTGCTCCGCCTTCAGCTCCTCCTCCACCCGAGACTGTGGCCCCTGGTTGCTAGAGCCGCCTGGCAGATAGCAACCAGTGACCTCACAGCCACGACTCTTCCCAGCATGCAAAGTGGAGCTCACAGCCACGACTTACTCTGCCCAGCATGCAAAGCAGAGAAGTTAACTTTATCCTCCTCTGCGCCGAATGCTCTCCACCATGCCAGACGAGGCTGTCAGCGGGGGCAGCCCCAAAGACACCAATCCACCGGCACTGCAGTCTGGGTTAAGATCTCCGTGGACAGTGATCAGGTAAAAAGCACCCCCCAGCACACTCCCGGCCCCCACCTCTCTACTAGCACAAGTGGAAGGGGAGGGGGTCTGCACTGAGGGGGGTCTGTACTGAGAGAGGGGGGTCAGTACTGTGGGGGGGTCTGTACGTAGTGGGGGGGTCCATAGTGAGGGAGGGGGATCTGTACTTAGTGGGGGGTCTGTACTGAGGGAGGGGGGTCTATTCTTAGTCGGGGGGTCTAAACTGATGCAGGAGGGGTCTGTATTTAATGGGGGATCTATACTGAAGGGGGTTCCATACTGAGGGAGGGGGTCTATACTTAGTGGAGAGGGGGGGTCCATACTGAGGAAGGGGGTCTATACTTAGTGTAGGGGGGTCCATACTCACTGAGGGGGTCTATACTTAGTGGAGGGGGGTCCGTACTGAGGGAGGGGGGTCTATACTTAGTGGAGAGGGGGGGTCCGTACTGAGGGAGGGGGTCTATACATAGTGGAGAGGGGGGTCCGTACTGAGGGAGGGGGTCTTTACTAAGGGAGGGGGTCTATTATTACAATGTAATAATACAATTACATTTCAAGCATGGTGTTGGGATGATATAAGTGATGATATAAGCAGGGTGTTGGTGTTGGGATGATATAAGTGCTAAAACCAGCCATTCATTCGCCGCCGAAATCTCGTCAACCCCCCAGACTACATTCAACACAACACCCACGCCCCCCGGTCCTTGACAAAATTGTCTGCACAGAAAACTGATACACAAGTTGGGCAAAGAACTTTCAGGTTCAAGGAGGAAAAACAAAGTTAGGACGAGTAGGGTTTGAAACATCCTGGCAGCATTGGTACCAATTTAGAGGCAAGTGCAAGGTCAAAGTCCAGGCCAAGGTCAGTAATAGATGAGCATCAGTGGTACCAAGACAGCAGGCAGAAGGGGTGGTCAGGATACAAACCAAGGTCAACAGCATGAGATCTGGATACCGCATAATGAGGAGACAACTTGGTTCAAACTTAAAGTGGATGTAAACCCAATTATTTTTTTTTAATGTCATAATGTAGAGAATAATATTTCCTTTCATTTGAGCCCAGTCTTGCCACACAGATTTACTCGAGGCCTGAGCAATCGTCTTTTATTGTTCAGTTAGAGAAATCTTGACAAAGTCTTGAAAACTTTGTCAAAAACGCCCCCTTGCTGTGAGTGACAGGTGATTTACATATCTCATGCACTAGCCTGAGACAGGCACATCCTGTGTAAAAAGTTCACAATTCACATCCCCCTCCCCTCCCCTCCTCTCCAGCTCTCCCAGCTTTACTGTGTTTTGACTGGATGTTTCTCATCATGGGATGCAGTGAACAGTCAGCAGACTATAGACAGACAAGTGATTTAGGGGACATGTATGTAGTCAGAGCTGGGCAGAGTAGAACATCCAGTGATCTGATGATAACCTGTCTCAGGCTAGTGCATGAGATATGTAAATCACCTGTCACTCACAGCAAGGGGGCGTTTTTGACAAAGTTTTCAAGACTTTGTCAAGATTTCTCTAACTGAACAATAAAATGAGGATTTCTCAGGCCTCGAGTAAATCTGTGTGGCAAGACTGGGCTCAAATAAAAGGAAATCGTACTCTCTACATTATGACATAAAAAAAAAATTGGGTTTACATCCACTTTAAGATAGCAAATCGTAGGTTATGTCATGGGTCACCGGAGCTGACAACCTCTCAATAATTCTCCTCAGTTGTGCTGAGCTTTAAATAGAGCTGTTGGTGCCACAGCTAGCGTGGACATGGACTTTTTTCGTTATTTTCGTTCATTCGTTTTCGTACGAATGAACGAACGATTCGCTAAAATTTTTAACGAATAACGAATCGTTCGAAACGAATGAATCCGAAAATAACGAAAATCCGAAAAAAACGAATTAGAAACAACGAATGTACGAATGAAGAAAATCCGAAAAACTAAAACAGGAACAACGAAAATGAAAATGAACGAAAAAATTCCTACATTTGTAATTTATTTTTTTGTTGAATTGGTAATTTTCCGTGTCCCTTACAATGGTGCTGCGAATAGATTGAACGAAAAAATTCGTACATTCGTAACTTTTTTTTCTTTTTTCAATTCGTAATTTTCCGTGTCCCTTACAATGGCGCTGCTTAACGCGCTTCGAATAGATTGAACGAAAAAATTTGTACATTTGTAACTTTCTTTTTTTTTTTTTTCGATTCGTAATTTTCCGTGTCTCTTACAATGGCGCTGCTTAACGTGCTTCGAATGGATTGAACGAAAAAATTCGTACATTCGTAACTTTTTTTTTTTTTTTTTAATCGTAATTTTCCGTGTCTCTTACAATGGCGCTGCTTAACGTGCTTCGAATGGATTGAACGAAAAAATTCGTACATTCGTAACTTTTTTTTTCGATTCGTAATTTTCCGTGTCACTTAAAATGTAATAATAGCATACACATTACATAAAATTATGAATTATGCTCCGATTACGAATCTACGAATGTTACGAATGTTACGAATGTACGAATAAATACGAATGCGTCCGAATTTCGAATAAACGAAAATTAAACTAACGGAAAAAACGAATCAACGAAAAAATAACTCTAACGAAAATACGAATCGTTACGAATATGAACACCGACGACTTACGAATTTACGAATCGTTAAGAATACGAACACCGACGACGTACGAATTTACAAATCGTTACGAATCAACGGAAACGAAAAAAACGAAACGAAAATAAACAATTTTTTTTCGAAAACGAAAAAAACTAAACGAAAATAAACACATTTTTTTGTTGTGCACATGTCTAGAATGCACCTTAGCACGTGCAAAAACATATGTGGATGTATGCAGAGCAAAAACCTTATGCAGTGGGCTAATGGGCCGCATCATGCATATGTGCAGGTCTCCAGGCATGACTGTCCACTCAACCTTCCGGACACACACCCTGGAATAGTGCAATTGGCCCCATGAGGAAAAAAAAACAATATCAGGCCAAATACCAAGGAAAGAATATGCAACTGGCCACAGGACATGTCAGAACTTTACAGTGTACTATTCTATCCAATTATGTTCACTTTTTCTAATTTGTTAAATAGCATAATATATTACATTATGCCAGAGTTACATAATTGGTCTTGAGCAGTGCAAATCACTGCATATTTACTAGCAGAAAAAAAAATTAAGAATCATAAATTGACCACAGAAAAGAAAAGAAAACATATTTTGGATAATTTACCAGTTAGAACATAACCACTGAAATAAAACATTTCACAGGATCCTCTTAAAATGCGGCACACTCTGTTAATCGCGCTGACATCATAGCATTTTCAGAGATTTCATTTAGATCACAGCTTCGTAAAACTACCAATTTTAAAATGTTCTCTGTAAAATTAACACATAATAAAGTACAGTGTAGAGTCGCTTATCATTTCTGAAAATGTTAATTATTCATATGATACAAGTGTGATGTTGGAATTAATTAGTATAGAGTAAAACTGTAAAGACTTTTAAATCAGTTAAGGTTTTCTTTCATCTTTTTGATTAATTAATGAAGTAGATTTTGTTATTCATTTGTTTGACTTTTTTTCTCCATTTTTCATTATTCATTTTTTATTATTTATATATATATATATATATATATATATATATATATAGAGAGAGAGAGAGAGAGAGAGAGAGAGAGAGAGAGAGAGAGAGAGAGATACCGTATATACTCGAGTATAAGCCGACCCGAATATAAGCCGAGGCACCTAATTTTACCACAAAAAAATGGGAAAACTTATTGACTCGAGTATAAGCCTAGGGTGAGAAATGCGCAGCTACTGTAAGTGGAAAAGAGAGTCAACAATGCCCATTTGCAGCCTCACTGTGCCCATTTGCATGCCTCACTGTGCCCATTTGCAGCCATAGGTCCCCCCCGAACTTCAAACTTGGTAGTTAAGGGTTCCTAGATGCCCCCTAGCTGCAGTCCCGAAATTACATTGCTGTAGATGGACACAGTTGACCGACTTTGGGGCCCTGTAGCTCGGGGCCACTTGGTACTAGGAACCCCAAATGGATATGTTGTAGTGTTGGTTCCACTGGGGTTGTACACCAAATTTGGAGTTCCTAGCACCAAGTGGCCCGGAGATACGGGCCGCAAAGTCGGGTCGGAAAATGTCATTCTCTGCTGCAGAAAAGTGCTTGACTCAAGTTTAAGCCGAGGGGGGCATTTTCAGCACAAAAAAATGTGCTGAAAAACTCGGCTTATACTCGAGTATATACAGTATATAGATATAGCTACATATATCTATAGATACCGTATTTATCGGCGTATAACACACACATTCATTTGAAGAGGGAAGTTTCAGGAAAAAAAAATACATTTGAAATTAGGAACTTTGAAGCAATATAAGGGTCAATGCCCATCTGCAGCCTCATCATTGCCATCAATGCAGCCTGATCAATGCCCATCTGCAGCCTCACAAGTGCCATCAATGCAGCCTCATCAGTTCACATCAATGCAGCCTCTATTTGCCATCAATGCAGCAGCCTCACCATTGCCTTCAATGCAGCCCCCCTCCCTGTCCCCTACAAGGCATCTAAAATTGAAATATTGGCGTATAACACGCACATGCTATTTGCACCCGATTTTCATGGTGAAAAGGTGAGTGTTATACACCAATAAATACAGGTATATACAGATATACAGTGGATATAAAAAGTCTACACACCCCTGTTAAAATGTCAGGTTTCTGTGATGTAAAAAAAATGAGACAAAGATAAATAATTTCAGAACTTTTCCCCCCTTTATGTGACCTGTAACCTCAATTGAAAAACAAACTGAAATCTTTTAGGGGGGGAAGTAAAAATAAAAAAATAAAATAATGTGATTGCATAAGTGCGCACACCCTCTTATAACGGGGGATATAGCTGTGTTCATGCACTCGCAAATAGGAAATCGTAATAGGAGTCAATACACACCTGCCATCATTTAACATGCCCTTGATTACCCCCAAATAAAGTTCAGCTGTTCTAGTAGGTCTTTCCTGACATTTTCTTAGTCGCATCCTACAGCAAATACCATTGTGTGCAGAGAGCTTCCAAAGCATCAGAGGGATATCATTGTTAAAAGGTATCAGTCAGGAGAAGGGTACAAAAGAATTTCCAAGGCATTAGATATACCATGGAACACAGTGAGGACATCAAGTGGAGAAAATATGGCACAACAGTGACATTACCAAGAACTGGACGTCCTTCCAAAATTGATGAAAAGACGAGAAGAAAACTTGTCAGGGAGGCTGCCAAGAGGCCTACAGCAACATTAAAGGAGTTGCAGGAATATCTGGCAAGTATTAGCTGTGTGGTACATGTGATAACAATCTCCCGTATTCTTTATATGTCTGGGGTATGGGGTAGAGTGGCAAGACGGAAGTCCTTTCTTATGAAGAAAAACATCCAAAGTCTCCCAAAAGCATGTGGGAAAATGTGTTCTGGTCTAATGAAACCAAGGTTGAACTTTTTCGCCATAATTCCAAAAGATATGTACAGTATGTATGGCGCAAAAACAACACTGCACATCACCAAAAGAACACCATACCCACCGTGAAGCATGGTGGTGGCAGCATCATGCGTTGGGGCTGTTTTTCTTCAGGTGGAACAGGAGCCTTAGTCAAGGTAGAGGGAATTATGATCAGTTCCAAATACCAGTCAATACTGGCACAAAACCTTTAAGTTTCTGCTAGAAAGCTGAACAGGAAGAGGAACTTCATCTTTCAGCATGACAACAACCCAAAGCATACATCCAAATCAACAAAGGAATGGCTTCACCAGAAGAAGATTAAAGTTTTGAAATGGCCCAGCCAGAGCCCAGACCTGAATACCATTGAAAATCTGTGGGGTGATCTGAAGAGGGCTGTGCACAGGAGATGCCCTCACAATCTGACAGATTTGGAATGTTTTTGCAAAGAAGAGCGGGCAAATATTGCCAATTCAAGATGTGCCATGCTGATAGACTCATCCCCAAAAAGACTGAGTGCTGTAATAAAAATCAAAAGGTGCTTCAACAAAGTATTGATGTAAGGGTGTGCACACTTATGCAACCATATTATTATTTTTTTTTTTTTTTTTACTTCCTTCCACCTAAAAGATTTCAGTTTGTTGTTCAATTGAGTTGTACATTTTACAGGTCACATTAAAGGTGGAAAAAGTTCTGAAATGATTTATCTTTGTCTCATTTTTTTACATCACAGAAACCAGACATTTTGACAGGGGGGTGTAGACTTTTTACATCCACTGTACATATATAATCTGCAGTGATGTAAGTAACTGAGTTAAAATAAACTGAGTTACGTAACGCAGTTACTTTAGAGGGTAACGAGTAATCTAACTGATTACTTTTCCCCTCATGGTAACGCAGTTCCCATTACTTTGGCTTAGTTACCCCAATTACATCTACCGTCACTAGATGGCAGTAGTGTAATTCCGGTGTCCTGCCAAAAAAGTTCCCTCGCTGGATAAGGACCCCCTGTACTGCGCAGGCCCAGGGCTTGCGCAGTACGAAGGACTACGGAGCTTCCGAAAATTGCCGAACTTAAACAGCTCTGAGTGAACTCTACACCGCGCAGGCGCAGTTAATATGTAATTGTACGAGGCGATGCCGCACGCTCCTGATGCTCGTGCTACTCTGCAAGGGGCGTCTATCGTGTAACTAAGGGGCGGGTCTAGTATTACTGTAACCAAGGGGCGCATTTATTATTATTGTTATATATGGAGCTCTGCCTATTAATTTAACATTCGCCCTCTTCTGTAGAAATCCGCCCCTTACACGATATAATAATAATAGACCCGCCCCTCGCTTACATGATATAATAATAATAGACCCACCCCCTTACACGATATAATAATAATAGACCCGCCCCCTTGCTTACACGCTATAATAATAATAGATCCGCCCCTTACACGATATAATAATAATAGACCCGCCCCTTGCTTACACGCTATAACAGATCTGCCCCTTGGTTAGAGTAATAATAGAGCAGCCCCTTAGTTACACGTATAGAATATTAAAAAAAAAAAAGTCAGTTACTTTGCTGCGTAACTAATTACTTTTCCAATGTAGTAACTGAGTTACTAACGCAATTACTTTTTGGGAGAAGTCATTTGTAACTTAACTAAATTACTTTTTTAAAGTAAGATGACCAAAACTGATAATCTGTATATCTATAGATATATATACAGTATCTGACAAAAGTAAGTACACCCCTCACATTTTTGTAAATATTTTCTTCTATCTTTTCATGTGACAACACTGAAGAAATGACACTTGTCTACAATGTAAATTAGTGAGTGTACAGCTTGTATAACAGTGTACGTTTTCTGTCCCCTCAAAATAACTCAACACACAGCCATTAATGTCTAAACCGCTGGCAACAAAATTGTGTACACCCCTAAGTGAAAATGTCCAAATTGGGCCCAAAAGTGTCAATATTTTGTGTGGCCGCCATTATTTTCCAGCCTTAACCCTCTTGGGCATGGAGTTCACCAGAGCTTCACAGGTTGCCAATGGAGTCCTCTTCCCCTCCTCCATGATGACATCACGGAGCTGGTGGATGTTGGAGACCTTGCGCTCCTCCACCTTCCGTTTGAGGATGCCCCACAGATGGTCAATAGGGTTTAGGTCTGGAGACATGCTTGGCCAGTCCATCACCTTTACCCTCAGCTTCTTTAGCAAGGCAGTGGCCACCTTAGAGGTGTGTTTGGGGTCGTTATCATGTTGGAATACTGCGGCCCAGTCTCTGAAGGGAGGGGATCATGCTCTGCTTCAGTATGTCACAGTACATTCATACTAGAATAGTTGGCATTCATGGTTCCCTCAATGATCTGTAGCTCCCCAGTGCCGGCAGCACTCATGCAGCCCCAGACCATGACACTCCCACCACCATGCTTGACTGTAGGCAAGACACACTTGTCTTTGTACTCCTCACCTGGTTGCCCCCACACATGCCTGACACCATCTGACACCAAATAAGTTTATCTTTTTTTGTTTATAGCGCAAAAATTAAGAACCGCAGAGGTGATCAAATACCACCAAAAGAAAGCTCTATTTGTGGGAAAAAAAAGGACAAAAATTTGGGTACCACGTCGCACGACCGCGCAATTGTCAGTTAAAATACTGCAGTGCTGTATCACAAAAAATGGCCTGGTCATTAAGGGGAGTATAACCTTCCGGGGCTAAAGTGGTTAACCTCTAGAGATCCGCGCTATAGCCAAATGACGGTTACAGGGCAGACCTGCTTTGCACGAACGGCCTGCGCGCCCCCTGAAGGCCCCCTGATCAGCGAGTCTGTGAGACTCGCTGATCACAGATCCGAGTAAGGGGTCGAATTCGACCCCTTAACACGCGATCAGCTGTCCGCCAATGACAGCTGATCATGTGATGACAACACAGCCGATCACCGGCAGCAGTAAGAGGGACATCAGTCATGTGCCCCAGCTCCTCAGTGCCCACCTGTGCCCCCTACAAGTGCCGCCTACCAGTGCCCACCAGCCCCACCTGTCAGTGCTCACAGTGCCACCTGTCAGTGCCCACAGTGACATCTGTCAGTTCCCACAATCAGTGCCTGAACAGTGCTGCACATCAGTGCCACCTATCAGTGCCCATCATTGTCAACTACCAGTGCCTATCAGTGCCATCTATCAGTGCCCATCAATACCACCCATCCGTGCCACCCATCAGGGCCCATCAGTGCCATCTTATCAGTGGCCATCAGTGCCGCCTTGTCTGTGCCCATCAGTTCCGACTTATCTGTCCCCATCAGTGCCACCTTATCTGTGCCTATCAGTGCCGCCTTAACTGTGCCCATCAGTGCAGCCTATCAGTGCCCACCAGTGCAGTCTATTAGTGCCCAACAGTGCCGCCTCATCAGCGCATATCAATGAAAAATTACCTGTTTGCAAAATTTTATAACAAACTATTAAACGTGATTTTTTTTTTTTTAATTTTCAATATTTTTCAACTTTCCATCTATTAAATCTTCTGCCCTTGTTGTTGTTTTAACTTTGGATAGTAAAACATTTTTTTCTGCCAGTAAATACCTTCTACAGCCCACTTCCTGTTTCTTGTCTGGTCATTAGCCTAGGATTATGACATCATGCACAGCTCTCTCTCTCTCTCTCTCTCTCTCTCTCTCTCTCTCTCTCTCTCTCTCTCTCTCTCTCTCTCACTCTCTCTCTCTATCTCTCTCTCACACTCTCTCACAGTTTGCCAGGAAGGGAGGGGGGATGAGTCATAAGAGGGCCAAAGAGAGCTGCAGAGCTGGAGGAGGCGTGCCTCTGTGTGTCTGTGTAAATCCAGGAAGTGAACAGGCAGCTGCCCACAGTTAAAATGGCTGCAGCCAGACTCAGTGGAGGGAGATTTCTGCAGCACATTTGGCAAGTACAGAATCACAGTATATATAAAATAATATGCAAAGTGGTTGGAGGGAAGCTTCAGAATAGCAAAGATGTTTTTATTACAAATTATGTGAGCAGTTCCTCTTTAAATTATTGTTTTTAATTTTAAAATCCATTTTTTTATTTTATTGTATTGCTGCGATTTTTTTTTATTTATTTTTTTCATTTTCATCCTTTCCTGTATAATATATTAAATGTATTATTATTTTTTTGCCCTGTCTCTTTTTTGTTTTGATTTGTTTCTTGAATTTATGGCTTTTTTTTTTACTTGACTTTCTTACTTTAAGGTTGTCTTGACATCATAAAATAAACTTTTCCCATTTCTGTTTTAATGACCATTGTGCTGCAATTTAAAAAAAAAAAAATCGTCTTGAATGCAAAAGCCACAAAATACTAAAAAAAAATTAAATAAAAATAAAAAATACAAATCAGAATAAAAAGCCAGCCCACCCTGAGAGCAGATTATTTAACCGCTGGGTTTTGAGAGGCAGGCGCTCGGTCGGGATTGACCGCACTGGTCGGCTGCTTAGAGGGAAGTGGTCAATTAGGAGACCCTCTCTGCCTATCCTTCTGACTCGGCTCTGCAAAAAAACACCTCACAAGTGGAACTGTAGCTGCTCGGTCTGGGAAAATATGGGATAGATTAATGCGGCATGTAAAACAAATGAGTCGGAGGCTCAGCTGAGAGAGCGGGTATTAAAAGCACGCCAGTCAAAGGGGCTTTAGTGAAAGGGATTTTGTGCCATGCACTCAACACGTGTGAGCCCGGTAAGACTGCGGGGTGTTTGGAAATGCTAATGGGCCATGGGTGTAAATTCTTTCAAGACCTTTTTTTAAAGGCGCAGATGTTTCTGGGAGAACTTACTTTAAACGAGGATCTGACATGGATTAAAGTCATGCGTGACTCTAAAATTGATCGGTCCTTTGGCGTGTGTTTTAATGATGGTCATGTGACGGTGGGGGGGGGTGGGGGGGTGCCGTACCTCTGTCCATATGAAAGGGAAGCCGTGCGTTTGGTGGACTCTCATTTCCAGCTGTTATTGTACACGTTGCCCCAAAGTTATTTTTTGATGTGATTTTCACACCTGGGTTTGCTTGCTTTGCCAAGGCAAGATTGCAAATAAAAATGTGTTACCTGTTCACCAGAAAGGGGAGTCATCGCCCTCAAAGGTAACTCCACTTTCATGGGGAAAAAAAATAGCAGATCAAAAAATGATATAGCATAAGAATGTAGCAAAAATATAATAACAAATAAATAAATAATAATAATATTATTAATAATAATAAAAATAATAATAATAAATAATAATAGTAGTAGTAGTTATATAGTATAATAATGTAGCAAAAATATAATAACAAATAAATACATAAATAAATAATAATAATAATAGTAGTAGTTACATAGTATAATAATGTAGCCAAAATATAATAACAAATAAATAAATAATAACAATAATAATAATAATAGTAGTAGTAGTAGTAGTAGTAGTTACATAGTATAATAATGTAGCAAAAATATAATAATAATAAAACATATACTAATAATAATCATAATTATAATAATTATTATTATATAGCAAAAATATAATAGCAAATAGATAAAAATAAGTAGTAGTAGTAGTTGTTGTTGTTGTATAGCATAATAATGTAGCAAAAATATAATAGCACATAAATAACAATAATAATAATAATAGTAGTAGTAGTAGTAGTTGTTATATAGTATAATAATGTAGCCAAAATATAATAACAAATAAATAATAATAATAATAATGATAATAGTAGTAGTAGTAGTAGTAGTTACATAGTATAATAATGTAGCAAAAAATATAATAATAATAAAACATATACTAATAATAATCATAATTATAATAATTATTATTATATAGCAAAAATGTAATAGCAAATAGATAAAAATAAGTAGTAGTAGTAGTTGTTGTTGTTGTATAGCATAATAATGTAGCAAAAATATAATAGCACATAAATAACAATAATAATAATAAATAGTAGTAGTAGTAGTAGTAGTAGTAGTAGTTATATAGTATAATAATGTAGCAAAAAATATAATAAAAATAATAATAAAACATATACTAATAATAATTATAATAATTATTATTATATAGCAAAAATATAATGACAAATAGATAAAAATAAGTAGTAGCAGTAGTAGTTGTTGTTGTTGTATAGCATAATAATTTAGCAAAAATATAATAGCAAATAAATAATAATAGTAATAGTAGTTGTTATATAGTATAATAATGTAGCAAAAATATAATAATAAAACATATACTAATAATAATAATAATTCTTATTATATAGCAAAAATATATTAAAAAATAAATAAATAATAATAATAATAATAATAATAATAATAATAGTAGTAGTAGTAGTATTTGTTATATAGTATAATAATGTAGCAAAAATATAATAATAAATAATAATAATAAAACATATACTAATAATAATAATTATTATTATTATTATTATTATTATATAGCAAAAATAAAATAACAAATAAATAAATAATAATAGTAGTAGTAGTAGTAGTAGTAGTAGTAGTAGTAGTAGTAGTTGTATTAGTAGTAGTAGTTGTTGTTATATAGTATAATAATAATAAATAATAATAAAACACATACTAATAATAAGTATAATACTTATTATTATATAGCAAAAATATAATAACAAATAAATAAATAATAATAATATTAATAATAATAATAATAGTAGTAGTAGTTGTTGCTATATAGTATAATAATGTAGCAAATATACAATAATAAATAATAATAATAAAACATATACTAATAATAATAATAATTATAATAATTATTATTATATAGCAAAAATATAATAACAAATAAATAAATAATAAATAATTATAGTAGTAGTAGTAGTAGTAGTAGTAGTAGTAGTTGTTGTTATATAGTATAATAATGTAGCAAAAATATAATAATAAATAATTATAATAATAAAACATATACTAATAATAATAATAATTATTATTATTATTATATAGCAAAAATATAATAACAAATAAATAATAATAATAGCAGTAGTAGTAGTTGTTTTATAGGATAATAATGTTGCAAAAATATAATAATAAATAATAATAAAACATTTACTAATAATAATAATAATAATTATATAGCAAAAATATAATAACAAACAAATAAAAATAAGTAGTAGTAGTTGTTGTTGCATAGTATAATAATGTATCAAAAATATAATAACATACAATAAAAAAAAAACATATAATAATTATAATAATTATTATTATATAGCAAAAATATAATAACAAATAAATAAAAATAAGTAAGTAATTGTTGTTGTATAGTATAATAATGTATCAAAAATAAAATAACAAATAATAATAAAATATATACTAATAATAATAATTACACATTATTATTATTATTATATAGCATAATAATGTAGCAAATATATAATACCAAATAAATAAATACAAATTTTTATTATGATATAGCATAATAATGTAGCAAAAATATCATAACAAACAATAATAAAACATATAATAATAATATTAATTATTGTTATTTTATATAGCAAAATAATGTAGCAAAAATATAATAACAAATAAAAAAAAATAAGTAGTAGTAGTATATAATAAATAATTATTATGATAATAAATAGTACTGTAGTAGTTGTTATATAGTATAATAATTATTATTATTATATAGCATAATAATGTAGCAAAAATATCCTAACAAATAATAATAATTATTTTTATTTTTATTATTATTTTTATATAGCATAATAATGTAGCAAAAATATAACAACAAATAATTTTAGCACTGTCACCTAGCAGCAAAGGGGTTGCTGGTTTAAATCCCAATCAAGGCACTACCTGCCTGGAGTTTGCATGATATCCCTGTGCCTGCGTGGGTTTCCTCTGGGTACTCCGCTTTCCTCCCACACTCCAAAGACATGCTGGGAGGTAAATTGGCCCCTAGTATGTGTATGAATGTGAGTTAGGGACCTTAGATTGTAAGCTCCTTGAGGGTAGGGACTGATGTGAATGTACAATGTATGTGTAAAGTGCTGCGTAAATTGACAGCGCTATATAAGATTAAGTACCTGAAATAAACAAATAATAATAATCATTATTATTATTATTATTATTATATCGCAAAAAATAAAAAATAAATTACATATTAATTTTATTAAATATTTTGCAAAGTTACATTTAGAAAACCCATAATCTGAAACACCGTGATCCCATATATCATGAAATTAGTAGTAAAATATGAATATGGCAATCCTTCATAAGACTTTTTATTAAAAATAATAAGATCAATCTGAATATGCCCTACTACCTGTTCATCAAGAGGAAGTGGCGGTTGGTGCTCAACATTTTTGGGGGGCAAAAACAAACTGAAAAATTCTGAAAAAAAAAACCCATCAATTGAAGCCTCACTGTGCCCATCAAATGCAGCCACTGTGCCCATTAAATGCTGCCGCTGTGCCCATCAAACGCAGCTACTGTGCCCATCAAATGCCGCCACTGTGCCCATCAAATGCCGCCACTGTGCCCATTAAACGTAGCCACTGTGCCCATCAAATAAGACTGTTACTATCAAATGCTGCCACTGTCCCATCAAACGCAGCCACTGTGCCATCAAATGCCTCCACTGTGCCCAACCCCCCGCCCGCTCGCCGTATGCCCGGCACATATGCTGTCTCGGTGGGGCAGCAGGTGACGGCAGCAAGCTGCGTCCTCCGTGCGTCTCCTCCCGCCGTCTTCTCCCTTCCTCTCCTCCTGATAGGCGTCCAATCACAGCACCTGTCGTTTCAGCCAATCAGGCGACGGGTAACAGACCCGAGCACCTGATTGGCGGAGAGGCGGTTCAGTGTTAGCAAAGCGAATATTCGTTCGATTTGCTAACACACCTGGGTGGACTGCGAGCGCCCAGCATGGCTCTATGGCTCTAATCAGGTGCATCAAAAACACCAGCCGCTGCTGTAATTCATGCCAGGCACCTGAAAAGGGGGTGGCAGCGGCGGCCATAGATAAATTCCTGCTATGCATGAAACTATCCATCGGTCATAGATGGGGTGGCTAGAGAGAGGGGGTGGCACCCATGCGCCCTTATGGATGCGCCGCCACTGATCAAGAGCATCTATACTGAGGTAACCAGTTTTTCCCATGGGCAAGAAGCTACCAGAGGAAAAAAAAAAGAAAAACAGAGAAAGAAAGAAAGAAAATTTCCAAAATCATATCGATCTATCAATCTGTCTGTCTGGGGAGCTCTTTTCCAATCAAAGATATATATATATTTTTTTAAATAATAATGTAGTAAATGCAATTGCTACAGAAGCCACATTGTAAATTAATGTTATTAAAAATTACCTTTCCTTTTTTAATCTGCAGCCCCTGTAATGTTTATTTAATGCAAAATGTCAACGTGAAGAAATGGCAGAGAGTGATCAGGTGTAGAAAAGGCTTCCTTCTGGGACGACAGCCATGCAGACCAATTTGATGCAGTGTGCGGCGTATGGTCTGAGCACTGACAGGCTGACCCCCCCCACCCCTTCAACCTCTGCAGCAATGCTGGCAGCACTCATATGTCTATTTCGCAAAAGATAACCTCTGGATATGACGCTGAGCACGTGACCTCAACTTCTTAGGTCGACCATGGCGAGGCCTGTTCTGAGAGGAACCTGTCCTGTTACACCACTGTATGGTCTTGGCCACCGTGCTGCAGCTCAGTTTCAGGGTCTTGGAAATCTTCTTATAGCCTAGGCCATCTTTATGTAGAGCCACAATTCTTTTTTTCAGATACTTAGATACAGAGAGTTCTTTGCCATGAGGCGCCATGTTGAACTTCCAGTGACCAGTATGAGAGAGTGAGAGCGATAACACCAAATTTAACAGACCTGCTCCCCATTCACACCTGAGACCTTGTAATGCCCCGTTACACACGAGCGGATTTTCAATCGGAAAAAACTTGGATGTTTTTTCCTGACGGAATTCCGCTGAAGCTTGGCTTGCATACACACGGTCACACAAAAGTTCTCTGAACTTTCAACCGTCAAGAACGCGGTGACGTACAACACTACGACGAGCCAAGAAAATGAAGTTCAATGCTACAGAGCATGCGTCGAATTGTTTTCGAGCATGCGTAGGAATTTTGCGCGTCGGAATTTGTACAGACGATCAGAACTTTTTCCGACCAAAAAATAGAGAACCTGCTCTCAATCTTTTGCTGGTTGGAATTCCGCCAGCAAAATTCCGATGGAGCATACACACGGTCGGAATTTCTGACCAAAAGCTCATATCAGACTTTTGCTGGTCGAATTTCTGATCGTGTGTATGGGGCTTCACACTAACGAGTCACATGACACCGGGGAGGGAAAATGGCTAATTGGGCCCAATTTGGAAATTTTCACTTAGGGGTCTACTCACTTTTGAGGGCAGTATTCCAACATGATAACGACCCCAAACACACCTCCAAAAAAACCACTGCCTTGCTAAAGGCGAGGCGCCTCGAGGCGATTCAGTTCGCAGTTGCAGCGCTATACAAATCATTCATTCATTCATTCATTCATAAAGAAGCTGAGGGTAAAGGTGATGGACTGGCCAAGTATGTCTTCAGACCTAAACCCTATTGAACATCTGTGGGACATCCTCAAATGGAAGGTGGAGAAGCGCAAGGTCTCTAACATCCACCAGCTCTGTGATGTCGTCATGGAGGAGGGGAAGAGGACTCCAGTGGCAACCTGTGAAGCTCTGGTGAACTCCATGCCCAAGAGGGTTAAGGCAGTGCTGGAAAATAATGGCGGCCACACAAAATATTGACACTTTTGTACCCAATGTGGACATTTTCACTTAGGGGTCTACTCACTTTTGAGGGCAGTATTCCAACATGATAATGACCCCAAACACACCTCCAAAAAGACCACTGCCTTGCTAAAGAAGCTGAGGGTAAAGGTGATGGACTGGCCAAGCATGTCTCCAGACCTAAACCCTATTGGGCATCTGTGGGACATCCTCAAATGGAAGGTGGAGGAGCGCAAGGTCTCTAACATCCACCAGCTCCGTGATGTCGTCATGGAGAAGTGGAAGAGGACTCCAGTGACAACCTGTGAAGCTCTGGTGCCCAAGAGGGTTAAGGCAGCGCTGGAAAATAATGGTGGCCACACAAAATATTGACATATTGGGCCCAATTTGGACATTTTCACTTAGGGGGGTACTCAATGTTATTGCCAGCGGTTTAGACATTAATGGCTGTGTTCAGAATAATTGTGTGGTCTCATTACATAAAAAACAAAAATAATGCTCGTAACCATAGTACCATCATCCGTAAATATATAACGAAAGGATTTGGGGGCCTGGTCCAGACCCCCAAATCCTTATCTTATTAATGGCTGTGTGTTGAGTTATTTTGAGGGGACAGCAAATTTACACTGTTATACAAGCTGTACACTCACTACTTTACATTGTAGACAAGTGTCATTTCTTCAGTGTCACATGAAAAGATAGAATAAAATATTTACACAAATGTGAGGGGTGTACTAACTTTTGTGAGATACTGTATGTACCTATCCATCTAGAACTCTGAGTCTATTACAGCTCCCAGCAGACCTCTTCTCCCCCCCTCAGACGTTCAGTTCCGGCACAGCTGGGGTTGCCGGTTCGGTGTGTTGGGGATATGAAAGACGTGAAATGCATTTTAGTGGGAAATATGGAATTTCAGCAGGAAAATGACACAAATGACGGATTTGGCTTTTAGCCGCCGGGCAGGCTGTGAATCAAGCCAGGCGTTGTTGGTTTCCCGGGGACCTGCGAAGTGTCCAGTACACCTGCTTAATGCCTTTTCCACAGTCACAAATGTCACAGGGATCAGCGGTGCGTCAGGGCCTGAGCGGCGGGCGCAGACAAAGCCGCTGCGTGTGTTTCTCACTTCCAAATTGAAGCATAAATGATGGGGAGAGGTCAGGGAGGAAGTCGGGGGGGGGGGGGCAAATCTGAAGGGGGAAACTGCTAATAGCCATAAACTGGGTGCAATCAAAGCTTCCACCTGTCATTCCAGCTCAGCGGAGTCATGAATTACATCCCGTGCTGCCTTATGAAATGGCACCGCCTAACTCCTTTCATCTGGGCTACCAGGGCGAGGACTGTTCTGCGAGGGACCGGCCTCCATCCAGAGAAGGCAGACACACTGTAACCTGTTGTTAAATGCGATGCACAGCTTTCTTAATACAGTGCCTTGAAAAAGTATTCACACCCCTTGAAATTTTCCACATTTTGTCATGTTACAACCAAAAACGTAAATATATTTTATTGGGATTTTATGTGATAGACCAACACAAAGTGGCACATAATTGTGAAGTGGAAGGAAAATGATAAATGGTTTTCCAAATTTTTGACAAATAAATATGTGAAAAGTGTGGGGGGCATTTGTATGGCGCCCCCCTGAGTCAATACTTTGTAGAACCGCCTTTCACTGCAATTACAGCTGCAAGTCTTTTTGGGGATGTCTCTACCAGCTTTGCACATCCAAAGAGTGACATCTTTGCCCATTCTTCTTTGCAAAATAACTCAAGCTCTGTCAGATTGGATGGAGAGCGTCTGAACAGAAATTTTCAAGTCTTGCCACAGATTCTCAATTGGATTTAGGTCTGGACTTTGACTGGGCCATTCTAACACATGAATATGCTTTGAGCTAAACCATTCCATTGTAGCTCTGGCTGTATGTTTAGGGTCGTTGTCCTGCTGGAAGGTGAACCTCCGCCCCAGTCTCAAGTCTTTTGCAGACTCTAATGCCGCGTACACACGGTCGGAATTCTGGCTAGAAAAAAACAGATGAGAGCTTTTCATCGGAAAATGCGACCGTGTGTAGGCTCCATCTGAATTTTGCTGGCCGAATTTCCGACAGCAAAAAATTGAGAGCATGTTTTCAATTTTTCCGACGAAAGTCGTCTGTAGCAATTCTGACGCACAAAATTCCTATTGAACTCGGCTCGTTGTAGTGTTGTACATCACCGCGTTCTTGACGGTCGGAATTTGGTGTGACCGTGTGTAGGTAAGACAGTTTGAGCGGAATTCCATCGGGAAAACCATCAGAGCTTTTTCCGACGAGAATTCCAATCATGTGTACGCGGCATAACAGGTTTTCTTCTAAGATTGCCCTGTATTTGGCTCCATCCATCTTCCCATCAATTCTGACCAGCTTCCCTGTCCCTGCTGAAGAAAAGCATCCCCACAACATGATGCTGCCACCACCATGTTTCACGGTGGGGATGGTGTGTTCAGGGTGATTTGCAGTGTTAGTTTTCCGCCACACACAGCGTTTTGCATTTAGGCCAAAAAGTTAAATTTTGGTCTCATCTGACC
The DNA here is from genome assembly GCA_028564925.1 of Lithobates sylvaticus. Classification (NCBI taxonomy): domain Eukaryota; kingdom Metazoa; phylum Chordata; class Amphibia; order Anura; family Ranidae; genus Lithobates; species Lithobates sylvaticus. Next base: position 512,070,579 of record CM053030.1, read on the forward strand.
AGAGCACCTTCTTTGTTTGCTGCATCCCCCACATGGTTTCTTGCAAACTGCAAACGGAACTTCTTTTGGCTTTTTTTCAACAATGGCTTACTTCTTGCCACTCTTCCATAAAGGGCAGATTTGTGGAGTGCACGACTTATACCACGTACACACGATCTGACTTTCCGCCAACAAAGTGAAGTTGGCTGAAAGTTTGAGAACCCGCTCTCAAACATTTGTGGGCAGAAATTCCGACAGCAAATGTTCAATGGAGCGTACACACGGTCGGACTTTCTGACAACAAGCTCACATCGAACATTTCCCGCTGGAAAATCCGACCGTGTGTACGCAGCATTATAGTTGACCTGTGGAGTGTGGACAGATTCTCCCACCTGAGCTGTGGATCTCTGCAGCTCCTCCAGAGTTACCATGGACCTCTTGGCTCTTCTCTGATGGATGCTCTCCTTGCCCGGCCGGTCAGTTTAGGTGGACGGCCATGTCTTGGTAGGTTTGCAGTTGTTCCATACTCTTTCCATTTTCGGATGATGGATTGAACAGAGCTCCGTGAGATGTTCAAAGCTTGGGATATTTTTTATAACATAACCCTGCTATAAACTTCTCCACAACTTTATCCCTGACCTGCCTGGTGTGTTCCTTGCCCTTCATGATGCTGTTTGTTTACTAAGGTTCTCTAACAAACCCTTGGGGGCTTCACATAACAGCTGTATTTTTACTAAGATTAAATTACACACAGGTGGACCCTATACTAATTAGATGACTTCTGAAGGCAATTGGTTCCACTAGATTTTAGTTAGGGGTATCAGAGTAAAGGAGGCTGAATACAAATGCACCCCCCCCCCCCCACACACACTTTTCAGATATTTTTTTATAAAAAAAATTGAAAACCATTTATCATTTTCCTTCCACTTCACAATTATGTGCCACTTTGTGTCTGTCTATCACATAAAATCCCAATAAAATATGTTTAATATAGGGTGGAGCCTATTGTGAGACGTCTGTTTGAGCTGGTTGGTGCAAACCAACACTGTGTTGTTTATGTGCATTTATTTTTGCTGATATTTGGCTGCCTTGATGTAACTTTTTCTGCAATCTTCAGTTCAGTTTTTCCTTAAAGCGGTGCTCCAAATACTGCAGCTGCTGACTTTTAATAAATGGACACTTACCTGTTCCAGGTTCCAGCGATGTCGGCAGAAGATGACGAGCGACCGCTCGTCTCTCGGCTGCCCCACTGCCATCCTCTGTCAGGGAATCAGGAAGTGAAGACGCAACGTCTTCACTGCCCGGTTCCCTACTGCGCGTGCGCGAGTCGCGCACGCGCAGATGTGTCCATCTGCAGCAATATCATTTTGGAACCCTTTTGGTCCAGAGACCCCAAATTTTGGCTGCAGCTAGGGGGCATCTAGGAACCCTTAACTACCGAGTTTGAAGTTCGGGGGACCTATGGCTGCAAATATGCACAATAAGGCATGCAAATGGGCACAGTGATGCTGCAAATGGGCATTGTTGACCGTCTTTTCCACTTACAGTAGCTGTGCATTTCTCACCCTAGGCTTATACTCGAGTCAATAAGTTTTCCCAGTTTTTTGTGGTAAAATGAGGTGCCTCGGCTTATATTCGGGTCAGCTTATACTCGAGTATATACGGTATATCCAAAATTCATAATACTCTCCTATTATTATTTTTCTTTATTTGTTAAATCATGATGTGGGCCTTTAATACCGTGGTGAGTGGTGGGAAACATCTAAAGGAGAGGTGTCTCTGTTTCCCATTATAAGCTCCAGAATTGACTTCCACAGTGTCCTGATGAAGTTCACGTGACCCGGTGAGCGAAATGCATCAACGTCATCACATCATGTGACCCGGCCCCTTAGTCCTTTTTCACGGCTAGCACACCTGCCATCCCATACCACTCTATATGGAGCCAGTCCTCTGGTGTGATTGAGTGAATGACAGCCCAGGTTGTTTTTATTCATTCCTGACAACGTTGTCATGAATGGTTTTATTTTGGTGTGGTGAAGGTTTGAAATTTTTCCTTTTTTTATATATTTTGGAAGTTTTTTGACCAATAAACTTTGTTTGATACATATGCTGTGGCTGTTGACAGGAGTAGTGACAGCAGGCGGATTTGGAGAAGGTAGAGGGTGTATGCTCAGAAGGAAATTTTGAGGATTTGTTCTAGGAGGGAGGATTTGCGGGAGGGGAGGGCAAATATTTGTGCTGAATTGGGGATTTCAGCAGGGAAAGGGTGGGAATTTATCTTTGGGGTGTAAGCGTGTAGATTAATGCTTGATTTTTTTGGAAGGAGAGGGAGGGAATCTATGCTGACACATAATGCGCATATATTTTGGTGGGGGGTTCACTGTTTAGCACTAGATGACCTTGTCCCAGCACTGGATTCAACTTCTGTGTCTTTTTGAAGAGTTAAGCTGCCGGAGGATGGTGCCAAGTCAGCAGGTGACCATACTGTTCAGATAGCTTTGTCTAAGGAGGTATATCATTCCATAAAGTGGCATTTGAAACAGAACAGATGTCATGAGTTTTAATTACTTTGTATTAACCAGTTCCTGCCTATAGCAGATTGAAGACCAGGCGGGGGCTTTCCCATTCTGAGTGGATGTCATATGACGTCCTTCAAAGCGGCCGCTCGTGGTGCGGTGTGTCGCTCGAATACACCACATCACCGATCACAGTGAAGAGCCTATGATGTTGGCTCTCTACCATGTGATCAGCTGTATCCAATCACAGCTGATCACAGTGTAAATAGGAAGTGCCAGTTACCGGCATTCCTCTTCTCACACTGACAGCGCTCAGCGTGAGGAGAGAAGTGCCAATAAAACGGCTTTCCTCAGTAGGGAGATGCACACAGATAATCAGTTCAATAATTATCAGTGCAGCCCCATCAGTGATGCCTGCCAGTTCCCACCAGTGATGCCAATCAGTGCCCATCAGTGATGTCTGCCAGTACCCACCAGTGACGCCAATCATTGCTGCCTTTCAGTGCTCACCAGTGCCGCATATCAGTCTCTATTATTGCCCATCATTGCCCTCTATCAGTGCCCATCAGTGCCGCCTATCAGTGCACATCAATGCCACCTATCAGTGCCTATCAGTGCCCATAAGTGCAGCCTATCAGTGCCCATAAGTGCCGCCTATCAGTGCCCATGAGTGCTGCCTATCAGTGTCCATCAGTGCTGCATATCAGTGCCACCTCATCAGTGCCCGTCAGTGCTGCCTCGTCAGTGCCCGTCAGTGCCGCCTCATCAGTGCAGCCTATCAGTGCCCATCAGTGTAGCCTCATCAGCGCACATCAGTGAAGGAGAAAAATTACTTATTTACAACATTTTATAACAGCAACTATGAAAAATTGTTGGTCTTTTTTAATTTGTTTACCAAAAAATTAAAAACCCAGTGGTGATTAAATACCACCAAAAGAAAGCTTCATCTGTTTAAACAAAATGTTGCATGACCGTGCAATTGTCATTCAATGTGCAACAGCACTGAAAGCTGAAATTTGGCCTGGGCAGGAAGGGAGTAAAATTGTCCGGTATTGAAGTGTTTGGTAATTTTATATGATTTTTTTTCCTTATGTATTGATCTATAAATGTCCATATATAGTGAAGTACCATAAAAGTCCCAGGTTTTAGTTTTTTTCTCCTCCATATGGTCTTTAGATCATATATTACGGTTTATAAATAGCCCCATAATGTTCCACCATCATTTAAGGCATTAGGAACAACATCAGAAAATCAGGAAGATGCCGTTATAGAAGATGTTTCCTGGTATAATCTTTATATGGAACATTTATTTTACATTGAGGAAGTTCGGCATGTGGGGAAAGTCCTTTATGCTCAATGAGTATTTCCTATACTGGCAGAGTGGTGCCAGGGTGATCAGTGAATGCTTTAACATGATGGCGGCGGGACTATAAAATTGTATTTGTCTTTTCTCCATAGGACTGGATAACTTCTGCAAAGGTTAGTGATACTGTATGTGCTACACTTTTAGGGATTCATTTAATAACTGTACCTGCGTCCTATAAAACTGAAAATCTCAAAATTTGGAAAAACAATGAGGCACTCAGGACTTTCATGGTACAACTGAACTCACAACTCTAAATTGATATTAAAATCATAATTATAATTGCATCATTTATATTAAAAATGTATTTCACGTATATTTTTGTCAACAACAATCAACAAAAGACTAGGAAAATGAAAACATATGTATTCCCCTTCAAGTACTGGATATTTTATTATAATATCCTCCCAACCATAGGTAATCTACATTAGTAATAATCCAGTCTTTCACTAGACATGTTTCGCTGGAAGATTGCTTCTTCAGGAGTTTTAATAAAGAGAATATTGATCTGTAGAAAAATAAACATAGTGATAATACACAAAAAATATAACGTATGTAAACATTTTACATGTATGAGCGTGCATGCGTGTTTGCAGTAGGAGGATCCGCAGCGCACGTGCCATCAAACGGTAAAGTGGATAATGAGAGATCATAACCAAAAATCACAAAAAAATACATAAAACACAAAAATTGGACTACGACTTTCCCCAGATCGCACGGATCAGTCAAAGGCTGGTAAAAATGGGGCTGTACACACCATGCCGCTCACACCAGCCAAACACAAAAAAAATACATAAAACACAAAAGCCAACCATTTTAGCGCCGTCACCTCACTGGTTGGCTGGTGTGAGCAGCATGGTGAGTACAGTCCCATTTTTACCAGTCTTTGTCTGATTCGTGTGACTTAGGGAAAGTCATAGTCCAATTTTTGTTTTATGTATTTTTTTGTGTCTTATGTATTGGTTATGATATCTCATTATCCACCTTACCGTTTGACTCTGTGGTTCCTCCTACTGCAAACCTGCATGCGTGCTCATACATGTAAAAATGTTTACATCCATTATGTTTATTTTATACAGATCAATATTCCCTTTATTAAAACTCCTGAAGAAGCAGACTTCCCATGAAACATGTCGAGTGAAACACTGGATTATTACTAATGTAGATCCCCTATGGTTGGGAGGATATTATAGTACAATATCCAGTACTTGAAGGAGAATACATATGTTTTAATGTTCCTTGTGTTTTGTCGATTGTTGTTGACAAAAATATATGTGAAATACATTTTTAATAAAAATGGTGCAATAAATATTATGATTTTAATATCAATTTAGAAATGTGAGTTCAGTTGTACCATGAAAGTCCTGAGTGCCCCATTGTTTTTCCAAATTCGGATTTTCAGTTTATAGGACGCAGGTACAGTTATTAAATGAATCCCTAATAGTGTAGCACATATCACTAAACTTTGCAGAAATTATAGTCCTATAGAGAAAAGGCAAATAAAATGCTATAGTCCCACCACAAAGCCTTCACTGATCACCCTGGCACCACTCTGCCCGTATAGGAAACACTCATAAAGCATAAAGGACTTTCCCCACATGCCGAACTTCCTCAATGTAAAATAAATGTTCCATATAAAGATTATACCAGGAAACTTCTATAACGGCATCTTCCTGACTTTTCTAATGTTGTTCCTTAAAGTGGTGTTTCCCCCCCAAAAAATAAAAAAAAAGATGATTAAAATTCCCAAAAAAAAAAATTGGAAAAAAATAAAATTTAACTAACCTCTAAATGCCTGTTGCTAGGGGGTCCCTCTTAGTCTGCCTCCTTCAGTGCCCGGGGTAAGTGACATCACTTCCCCTCGGTGCAGGAAGGGCTCCCTCCCTCCTGTCAGTCATTTGGGACACGCGACAGGTCCCAGATGACTGCGCGGCCAATCACGGCACGCGGCGCCACACACGCATGTGCAGTGGGTGCCCGGCTGTGGCTTCACAGTTTCAATGCCGGTGCTGCCGAGCGGATCGGGGGACTAACGGAGCTTCGACCCCCCGCATCGCTGGACCCTGGAACAGGTAAGTGTCCGATTATTAAAAGTCAGCAGCTGCAGTATTTGTAGCTGCTGACTTAAAAAAAAAATTTTTATGGGTAAGGTTCGTTTTTTATTTTCTAAATAGGTTCTTTTAAGTTAGTGCATTGTTGGCTCACTTATCTTTTCCTTTGATTTCCCTTCTAAAAGTTTTTTTTTCTTTGTTTTCTCTGTCTGAATTTCTCACTTCCTGTTCCTCCTCAGTAAGCTGTTCTGGCTGACTAAACACCGCTCGGATGATGGTGTGAAGTTTACTGAGGAGAAACAGGAAGTGAGAAATTCAGACAAAGAAAAAAAACATTTAGAAGGGAAATCGAAGGAAAAGGTAAGTGAACCAACAATGCACTAGCTTAAAGGAACCTATTTAGAAAATAAAAAACAAACCTTTACAACCCCTATAAATTATAACGGGACGATATGGGGCTATTTATAAACAATAATAGATAATCTAAAGACCATATGGAGGAAAAAAACGAAAACCTCATGAAAGGATAGATTACTGGACAGCCGACCACCCTTTGTTCCTTGGTAGCCCACAGCGACCCGTCAGAGTTCTGGAGACCCAATGACACCCACACAACAGGCAGCTTTCATGTGTAAAGTGAGTCTGTGTTCTTTATTAAGAATGATACTTTTATATGTGAGTTACAACACAAGAGGGGAGGGGTAAGCTTGCTCCTAAGTTTGTAAGGCTTTTACATGAGTTTAGGCAGCTGAAGGGAATTTACAAAGATAACTTATCTAGCAAGGACACAGGTTGCCTGTTCCGGGACTTGGCCACAATGACTCATACAGTGGGGTTTTTTTTAAATTAAACCTTAGCTCAAGCAAAAAGTCTAATAAACTTTAACAAGAAAGAAGTGTAAGGTAAGGCACGTACATTCCGTTAAAAACAAGAACTATAAAATGGAGGGAAAATTACAAAATGGAGTTGCAGTTGATTATATGCACTATAACAATCTATAACACCCCAGACTTTCATACTAATTCACCACATATGGACATTTAGAGATCAATACATAAGGACAAAAATTCATCATATAAAATTCCCAAACACTTTATACCAAACACTTTTATCCCCTTCCTGCCCAGGCCAATTTTCAGCGTTCAGCGCTGTCAAACTTTGAATGACAATTTATTCCCTGTATTAAAACTCCTGAAGAAGCAGGCTTCGGGCGAAACAAGTCAAGTGAAATACTGGATTATTACTAATGTAGATCTCTTATGTTTGGGAGGATATTATACTACAACATCCAGTACTTGAAGGAGAATACATATGTTTTAATGTTCCTTGTGTTTTGTCGATTGTTGTTTTACAAAAAAATATGTGAAATGAACTATTACTATAAATGGTGCAATAAATATTATGATTTATATATCAATTTAGAGTTGCGCGTTCAGCTGTACTATGAAAGTCCTGACTGCCTCGTTGTTTTTCCAAATTTAGATTTTCAGCAAAGGTTAAATGGATATGAACTCTCATGGTTCCACTTACAGAGTGTTGGGGAGGGTGGGGGAGGACTTGTTGCACACTTTATTGAGTTCCATTTTAAAGGACACTGTCACCTGTACATTCAGGGTGGAGTGATGGTGCCTCCTGATAGCTCACACAACCCCGTAAGGTGTACTCACACATCAACACTTCCTCTCTGCATTCCTGAGTACGCTCCGGTGTCCTATGTGATGGTGTTCAGTCCTGGCTATTGGCCACTCATGCCTACGCATTGCGCATCAGGGATGGCTGGAGGCCGCCATGACTATGGCTCACCCATGGGAATGAATTTTAATGCAGCAATTGTGCATCTTTCCAAGGTCCGTGCGACATCTGGCATGGCAATACAGCAAAGATCCCTAACGCCCTGTTCACATATCACGTAGTCGGAAAGGGGGTTCCCGCTTGCGGTTTTAAAAAGCGTAATCCATGTGCTTTTTTCACGTGATGTGCATAGGGTAGCCCAATGACTTGAATGGGCTGCCGTATACATGTTTGTCAATCACGGCAAAATCTCACTGCATTCGGGGTGTCAATTTAGGATGATTCTGTTGCGGTATGTTGTGGCATATCATGAATTTGTTCATAAAGTTACCATTAGGTCCACTTTAAAGTGATTCTGTATCCAGACTATGCACATTAAAGCAAAAATGTATTCTGAACAAGCAATAATAACACTTTAAAGCAAGCCCTCCTTCCCCTCTGTGGCTATAGGCATTGTGGAAAAATTTATCTTCAAAGTTCAAAGAAGATGCACTGAAATCATATATATTTTTTTCCTTTTAGGGCTCGTTTACACATGCATTGCTGCCAGTCTGAGACGCGATCCACAGTGGATGATTTTTCAGAGGACGTTTGACAGGTGGCTGTGAGGTGTTATGTTGCCTCTTTACTGCTTGTTTTAACCCTCAAAAATCTGCACCACCATGCTGCAAAACACGCGGTTGAGGGGTGGTTGTGGTGTGGTCCCATTCACTTCAATGGGTTGCGTTCTGTGGCTGCAGCATGTGAACAGCCCTGGCTGACTACTTTTGCAGCTTGGGGGGGGGGGTGTGCTAAAAACACAGCTCAGCTGCCTATTTTTACCACCTCCAACCAAGATTTTATTGCAGGAGAATCTTGCCAGCCTGCCAGTCCTTTAATATAAAACACACAGCAGGTGTTTCTAAGCTGATAAAATCTGACTGAAGCCAACTTTGGAGTCTATGATGAGATCTTTGAGAATTAATTACTTTACAGTACAAGCAGCTATAGAGGTCAGCGATGGCTTATTTTAAAGTAGTTATAAACCCTTACATATACCCAGAGAAGTGACTGGCCTTGGGTGATACACAAAGACAAAGCAAATCTTCCTACATAAGTTGTACCTGTTTATCTGTAGCCCTCTCTCCTCTACATTTAGGCTCGCTGATAAGGCAGTACAACCGACCCTGTTGTACTGGGCCCAGACCTCATCAGCTAAAGAGGGGGGCCCAGGGCAGCTTTATTGTTAATTTTGCCTAAATTAATAAATGGATTTTACTAGACCACACCCCCACTCCTTCTGCTTACCAGAGCTTAATTTACATTTCCCTGGGCCCCATCAAGTCTATAGAGATGCCCAGGACATAGGAACAGAAGAGGGACTTTTTAAAATTTGTGGGCTGTAGGTGGATAAAGTCAGTGCCGCTGTTCCACTGCACCCCGGGGGGTCCCGTCAGGAAGGCTGTATGGGGCCCCATGATTTCTAACAGCAGCCCTGTCTACATCTGTTTAAAGTACAGAATTTACAAAGAATTTCTCAGCTCCAGCAGGCAGGGGGCAGGAATCTGACATCACACACTGTACAGCATAGAGTAGGGAGCTGAGTGTAACCTGAGACCTGAGTGGAGGGAATGAACACACCCCCTACACAGTCTCATAGGGAAATATGCACAGCTGATATGCATGCTTATCCCCTAAGCATAAACTCCCCCTCCTCCCAGTACAAATCCACCCAGTACTAAAATTTCTTTCTTCCCAGCACAAATCTTTGTCCCCAGCTAAAATCGCCTCACCCCACATGCCCCCAGCACAAATCCCCCCCCCCCCAAAAAAATATTCCCCTTTTAGCACAACCCCCCCCCCCCCCCAAAAAAAAAAATATTCCCCTTTTAGCACAAATCCCCCTCCAGCCAGATCCCCCAAATCACCACTCCTAGCACACCTCCCCAAATTTTCCCTCCAAGAACCGTTTTCACCTCCTGACGCCCCCCAAAATTTCCTCCTCCCAACACAAAACCCCTCCCTCCAATCTCCTTGTAGTGCCCCCCACCTCACATGACATCAAAGTGCCCAGGGCAGCTTCCCCTCCTGCCCACCCCCTTTTCCTGGCCCTGCCCAGGGGGGAGGGAGTTTTGCCTAATCATGTGACCGCTGTGATTGACTGTCACGGTGGTCACATGATCGTGAGCCAGCCCCACCGTCTCCTGATTACTAGTACGGACCAAGAGCTGTTTGACAGTTTGGTCAATGTGCTGGAAGGCTCTGCCACCCATGGATGTATATGTGAAGTGATAAAAGGTATAATCAGCGCAAACAAAGAATTCCTAAAAACAAATAGCAGCTGGACACTTAAGGACACTTAACAAAACCCCAAACAATCAATATAAAATACAATAGTGCAGCGCTGGAAAATGAAAAAAGTTCATAGAAAACAGTTCATCAACATAGGACACAAAGGCTCCAAAAGGTGAAAAGATGTTCATCAGGATAGGCACTCAATGAAAAAATCTGTGTGTAGCCTCCACCTCAGATACTATTAGCCGCTCACCTCAAATATAGGACCCCTGAGTTAACTGGTAGGTCAAACACACTTGCCCATAAGGGTATAAATCCTTACGATGTAGTCAGGTATGCTATCCTAGAGGCTGGAGTAGTATCCAGGCCTGTGTGGTCAACTGGTCATGCATCAATCAGATGGAAGTATTATATCTCCCTACACGAGTGGACTTTCCTTTAGATAAGCATGGAGGCAATCACCAATGAGTGTTTCCAAGTGGCTCCGAGTTGCTCAGTGTGTCACCCGCCCCCCGCACCTCTGGCCAAATGCGGTACTTCACACCCCAGAGGCTTGAATCCTGCTCGTCTTGCGAGACAACACTCGCAAACCGAGTCAGGATTTTTAAAAAAACAGCTCGTATTGCGAAACGCTCATAAACCGCGTTACTCGCAATCCGAGGTTTTACTGTATAGTGCTCTCTGCTAAAACTTGCTTTAATGTATTATAAGAAAAGCACTTAGAAAGACAGCACTTAACTTTACAATCCAATAAGGAGAATATTGGCATTAAAAAGGGGATCAACTCCAGAGATAAAACGATAATTCTCCCACTCTACAAGACTCTGGTCCGGACTCACCTGGAGTATGCTGTCCAGTTCTGGGCACCGGTCCTCAGGAAGGATGTACTGGAAATGGAGCGAGTACAAAGAAGGGCAACAAAGCTAATAAAGGGTCTGGAGGATATTAGTTATGAGGAAAGGTTGCGAGCACTGAACTTATTCTCTCTGGAGAAGAGACGCTTGAGAGGGGATATGATTTAAATTTATAAATACCGTACTGGTGACCCCACAATAGGGATAAAACTTTTTCGCAAAACAGAATTTAACAAGACTCGTTGCCACTCATTAAAATTATAAGAAAAGAGGTTTAACTTTAAACTACGTAGAGGGTTCTTTACTGTAATGCTGCGTACACACGGTCAGAATTCTCGTCGGAAAAAGCTCTGATGGTTTTCCCTTCGGAATTCCAAGGGAATTTCGCTCAAACTGTCTTGCCTACACACGGTCGAACCAAATTCCGACGGTCAATAACACCACGCCTTAAAAAACGTTCGACTGCACTATAAAAGGGAAGGTTAATGCTTCTGAGCATGCGTCGAATTGTTTCCGAGCGTGCGTCGGAATTTTGCGTGTCTGAATTGCATACACAGACGGAAAAAAAAGTTTTCCGTCTGAAAAATTAAGAACAGGTTCTCAATCCAAAGTCCGTCGGAAATTCCGACAGAAAAAGACCAATGGGCATACACACGGTCGGAAAATCCAATGAAAAGCTCCCATCGGACTGTTTCCATCGGAATTCCGACGTGTGTACGCGGCATAAGAGCGGCAAGGATGTGGAATTCCCTTCCACAGGCGGTGGTCTCAGTGGGGGGGCATTGATAGTTTCAAGAAACTATTAGATAAGCATCTGAATGACCGCAACATACAGGGATATACAATGTAATACTGACATATAATCACACACATAGGTTGGACTTGATGGACTTTGATGTGTCTTTTTTCAACCTCACCTACTATGTAGCTATGTAACTATGTAAGGAGAGATGACCGCGGGTGACGTCACTTCTTTCCGTATGCGTTACGTCCTGGGGGGCGGGACTTTGTCAGCCTCTAGGATAGCATACCTGACTACATCGTAAGGATTTATACCCTTTATGAACAAGTGTGTTTGATCTACCTGTTAACTCAGCAGTCCTAGATTTGAGGTGATAATAATATCAGAGGTGGAGGCTAGACACAGATTTTTTCACCGAGTGCCTATCCTGATGCACATTAGACATGTGCACAATAGAAAAATTTGTTTAGTTTCATTTTGTTTCTGTTCGTTTCCGTTGATTCGTAACGATTCGTAATTTCGTAAGTCGTCGGTTTTCGCATTCGGACTCGTTCGTATTTTCGTAAGAGTTATTTTTTCGTTGATTAGTTTTTCCGTTAGTCTAATTTTCGTTTATTCGAAATTCGTATTTTCGTTATATTTTGTATTCGGACGCATTCGTATTTTTCGTAGATTTAGTTACATTCGTACTTTCGTAAGATTGATTTATTCGTACTTTCGTAACATTGTTTTCGTAGATTCGTAATCGGAGCATAATTCATAATTTTATGTAGTGTGTATGCTATTACATGTTTAAGAAACAAAGAATTTCTCTCTCACAAGTCGGAACTTAACTCAAAAATCCACCAAAACACAGTGCCTCCGACCCAACCACGTTTATCAACTAACCAAAAAAAGTAACGAATTTACGAATCCATTCGAAGCACGTTAAGCAGCGACATGGAAAATTACGAATCAACAAACAAACAAAAAAAAAGTTACGAATGTACGAATTTTTTTCTTTAATTTTGATTTTCGTTATTTTTGAATCTTTGTTCGGTATTTTCGTTGTTTTCTGTTTTTGTTTTTTTTCGGATTTTCATTCTTTCGTAGTTTCGTTGTTTCTAATTTAATTATTTCGTATTTTCGTTGTTTTTCATATTCGTTCGTTTCGATAGTTCGTTATTCGTTAAAAAATTTTGTAAACCATTCGTTCATTCGTACGATAACGAATGAACGAATATAACGAATTTGAACAGAAAACGCATTCGTAACTAAACGAATTGCACATGTCTAATGCACATTAGACATGTGCACAACAACAAAAATTTGTTTATTTTCGTTTCGTTTTTATCGTTTCCGTTGATTCGCAACGATTCGTAAATTTGTACGTCGTCGGTGTTAGTATTCGTAACGATTCGTAAATTCGTAAGTCGTCGGTGTTCGTATTCGTAACGATTCGTATTTTCGTTAGAGTTATTTTTTCATTGATTCATTTTTTCGTTAGTTTAATTTTCGTTTATTCGTTTATTCGAAAATTCGGACGCATTCGTATTTATTCGTACATTCGTAACATTCGTAGATTCGTATTCGGAGCATAATTCATAATTTTATGTAATGTGTATGCTATTATTACATTTTAAGAGACACGGAAAATTACGAATCGAAAAAAAAAGTTACGAATGTACGAATTTTTTCGTTCAATCCATTCGAAGCACGTTAAGCAGCGCCATTGTAAGAGACACGGAAAATTACGAATCGAAAAAAAAAAAAAGTTACGAATGTACGAATTTTTTCGTTCAATCCATTCGAAGCACGTTAAGCAGCGCCATTGTAAGAGACACGGAAAATTACGAATCGAAAAAAAAAAGTTACGAATGTACGAATTTTTTCGTTCAATCCATTCGAGGCAGCGCCATTGTAAGGGACACCGAAAATTAGCAATTCAACAAAAAAAAAAAGGTACGAATGTACGAATTTTTTCGTTCATTTTGATTTTCGTTGTTCCTGTTTTCGTTTTTCGGATTTTCTTTATTCGTAGATTCGTTGTTTCTAATTAGTTTTTTTCGGATTTTCGTTGTTTTCGGATTCGTTCGATTCTAACGATTCATTATTCGTTAAAATTTTTACCGAATCGTTCGTTCATTCGTACGATAACGAATGAACGAAAATAACGAAAAAAAAACGAAAAACGAATTGCACATGTCTAATGCACATCTTTGCACCTTTTGGAGCCTTTGTGTCCTATGTTGATGAACTGTGTTCTATGAACTTTTTCCATTCACCTTATTTTCCAGTGCTGCACTATATGTATATATGAAGCCCCCCCCCCCCCATATGCGTTCTTTGGCCAGCAAGAGGTTGGCTAATAGTTAAATAGGCAACAGTCTGGGCACAGGTGCACATCAAGGAGGAAAAAAAACAATTTCTCCAATTGTAAGGTCAAATACAGTCAATGCGGTGTCTGCGGGTCCGTTATCTGGGACACACCATGGAGATCTTGGCCCTGGGTCAGAGCCTAATGACACCACCAACCCTAACCCAGCAATCTTTACTCCTACACATACAATTCACAGGAGATCTGTCACCTGTAAAGTCCTCCATGCCTGGTGCTTTGTTGTTTTCTATGATCCCAGAACTCCCTGTACTTTAATATCCTTATATCTCAGTCATATCTCAGTCATATCTCAGTCATTGTACCATATATCACTTACTTTAATGTCACACAATTCTCTGCAGCATATCCAGGCACAGCGACGCCAGTCTGTTGGGTCATTAGCTGGTTAATCAGCCGGTGAAGTGTAGAGCCAGCGGCCACCATCGATTCCTCCACAGCTCACTCAATGTTTCATTAGGTGCAACATTTAGAAATCAATATATTTACTTCTAAGAATAGCTGTCATACAGCGCAAGTCACTACAGCGGTGAATGGCTTACCAGGCGGGCGCAGAATCTGGATATCGCTCAGCGTTCCCGGCTATCATAGAGGAAGCAATAGACATGGGAGCCGTCAAAAAATTAGTTTTGTTCCGTTCCGTATAAAAAAAAAATTCTAAATCGTGTACGAAATTTAATTCGGATTCGTCCGAAATACGAATTTCATACGAATCGTTAATATCGTTACGAATCGTTACGAATCTTTACGAATCGTTACGAGTATCTTATTTCGTACTTCCTCTGAGTGATTGATGAACAATAGACGATAGACTTATGTGTTATGTAACGTTAATACGTTTTCGGATAATTCGTTATTATTCGTAGAGTGTCGATATTCGTTATACTGAATCTCAAATTCATTCGAATCATTCGTTATATCCGCTATAATAATTTCTTTCATATTAGTTGAAATTCATCATTTGTTCTTCTACATATTCTTCTACATATTTTTGGTAAAAAAAATCACAATAAGCGAATATTGATCGGTTTGCGCAAAAGTTATAGCGTCTACAAAATAGGGGATAGATTTATAGCATTTTTATTATTATTTTTTTTTTACTGGTAATGGCAGCGATCTGCAATTTTTATCGTGACTGTGACATTGTGACACTTTTGACACATTTTTGGGACCATTCACATTTATACAGCGATCCGTGCTATAAAAATTGCACTGATTACTGTATAAATGTGACTGGCAGGGAAGGGTTAACACTAGGGGGCGCTGCAGGGATTAATATGTTCCCTATATGAGTGATTCTAACTGTGGGGGGAGGGGACTGACTGGGGGAGGGGACCGATCGGTGTCCCTATGTACAAGGGACACACCATCGGTCTCCTCTCCTCTGACAGGACGTGGATCTGTGTGTTTACACACACAGATCCACGTCCTGTTCAGTTACTGGGCAATCGCGGGTGCCTGGCGGACATCGCGGCCGCCGGGCACGTGCATCGGGTCCCCAGCGACGCGGCGGGTACACGCGCGCGCGCCCCCTAGTGGCCGAAATGTTAGCGCCGTCATATGACGGCGGCCCGCCACAAGAGCCGCAGCGCTCCGCCGTCAATTGACAGTGGGCGGTCGGCAACAGGTTAAAAATATGAAAAAAACATAAATGTTCCATAGTCTGGGCACAGGTTTATACTTGGCCAACAATATATAATCAAGATACATACAGTAGGTCAGAAGATGGTTAATGCCTCGCAGAGAAAGTTGCACTTTTTAATTTATTCATTTATTTGTCATATGACCTTCATACATATAGCAGACGCTACTGAGGAATAATACAGAAAAAAAATAAAATAATTCAATTATAGTTCTTTCACATGGACAAGATACGGTATAGTTAAGAAATCAGATTGTAAAAGAAAAAAAAAAGAGGGTGCTTTGCCTTGTGTTGGTTCTGGATCTTTTAGTTTACACAGAGAAAATGCCTTTATAATGGAGCTTTATGAACTTTCCCACACTTGCTAGCTAATTAATCACAGCACAATGGTGTGTGCGATAAAAACGCTCTCAAGGAACGCAGCGCCCTCAATCATACGCTCCAGTGCGGTGTGAAATTCACAATAGGCAGTTAACCTAAGCGGTCATTGGAAAGGGGGGGAAAAAGGGATTGTTTTATTCTGCCATCTAGTGGCCAAATACAGTGGTGCGATACACTATACCAATCTCGTCATTAAAGTAGATGTAAACCCAATCGCTAAAATCTCACCTAAGCTTTCACGTTTTTTTTTTAAAGATATTTTTATTCAACTTTTGTGTCAACATACAAAAGGTAGAAACTTTGGTGATTCACAGCATTATAATGTTACATATGTACCGTATATACTCGAGTATAAGCCGAGTTTTCCAGCACATTTTTTTGTGCTGAAAATGACCCCCAACGGCTTATACTCGAGTCAAGCACTTTTCTGCTGCAGAAAATTACATTTTCCGAACCGACTTTGGGGCCCCGAATCTCGGGGGCCACTTGGTGCTAGAACCCCAAATTTGGTGTGCAAACCAAGTGGAACTAGCACTACAACATATCCAAAGGTTCCTAGCACAAAATGGCCCCGAGATACGGGGCACCAAAGTCGGTTCGAAAAATGTCATTCTCTGCTGCAGAAAAGTGCTTGACATTTCCCGAACCGACTTTGGGGCCCTGTATCTCGGGGGCCACTTAGGGCTAGGAACCATAGCTTTGGATATGTTGTAGTACTAGTTCCACTGGGTTTGCACACCAATTTGGGGTTCCTAGCACTAAGTGGCCCCGAAATACGGGGCCCCAAATTCGGTCAACTGTGTCCATCTGTAGCAATGTCATTTCAGGACCCTTTGGGTCCAGAAACCCCAAATTGGCTGCAGCTAGGGAGCATCTAGGAACCCTTAACTACCGAGTTTGAAGTTTGGGGGACCTATGGCACAGTGAGGCATGCAAATGGGCACAGTGAGGCTGCAAATGGGCATTGTTGACCCTCTTTTCCTCTTACAGTAGCTGCGCGTTTCTCACCCTGGGCTTATACTTGAGCCAATAAGTTTTCCCAGTTTTTGTGGTAAAATTAGTAGACATGTGCACAACAGAAAAATTTGTTTATTTTCGTTTCGTTTCTTTCGTTTCCGTTGATTCGTAAATTCGTAAGTCGTCGGTGTTCGTATTCGTAACGATTCGTATTTTCGTAAGAGTTATTTTTTCGTTGATTCGTTTTTCCGTTAGTTTAATTTTCGTTTATTCGAAATTCGGACGCATTCGTATTTATTTGTACTTTCGTAACATTCGTAGATTCGTAATCGGAGCATAATTCATAATGTTATGTAATGTGTATGCTATTATTACATTTTAAGAGACACAGAAAATTACGAATCGAAAAAAAAAGTTACGAATGTACGAATTTTTTCGTTCAATCCATTCGAGGCACGTTAAGCAGCGCCATTGTAAGAGACACGGAAAATTACGAATCGCAAAAAAAAAGTTACGAATGTACGAATTTTTTCGTTAAATCCATTCGAAGCACGTTAAGCAGCGCCATTGTAAGGGACACGGAAAATTACGAATCGCAAAAAAAAAAAGTTAAGAATCTACAAATGTTTTCGTTCAATCCATTCGAGGCACGTTAAGCAGCACCATTGTAAGGGACACGGAAAATTACCAATTCAACAAAAAAAATAAAGTTACGAATGTACAAATTTTTTCGTTCATTTTGATTTTCGTTGTTCCTGTTTTCGTTTTTCGGATTTTCTTCTTTCGTAGATTCGTTGTTTCTAATTTGTTTTTTTCGTATTTTCGTTGTTTTCGGATTCGTTCGATTCGAACGATTCATTAAATTTTTTAGCGAATCGTTCGTTCATTCGTACGATAACGAATGAACGAATATAACGAAAAAAATGAGGTGCCTCGGCTTATATTCGGGTCGGCTTATACTTTAGTATATATACACGGTACACTGAAGTTCATAATAAACAGTTTTCATTTATCATGTCTCCTGTATTCCCTAATATGAATTACCATGAAAGTACAGTATATAATTATTTGATTGTATGACCATCAGGTGGGTGTGTGTGCCTCGTTTTTGTATACTTGCTCTGTTGGGGCCACTACCTATCTGGCTATTTGTCTCGTGGAAGGGTTAACATGCTGGCCAGCCATTTATTCCAGATTTTGTAAAAAGTTTTGTTTTTTTTCCTACCCTCGAATGTAAGTTTATATAGGGGTATCGCATCATTGATCAGTTGTAGATACACAGAGATTTCAGAGATGTCTGTGACCCCCCTTCCATGACAATAGCATTGTAGCACTGACCCCCGAAAGAGCGGCTGAATTTTTCTGGGCTAACCGATAACCTGCTCCAGCTCGTAACTCGTCGTCCTTGTCTAAGGGTTCCCAGGGTTGATGACCCAGTAACTGTAGAGACCGACACTTTCCTTTTTAGGATTTTTATTTGCAAAAACAGTTGAACAAACTCAGTCTCTAAGTTGGGAATAGAGGGTATAAGGATGAAGTTTAGCTCAGGTGCTTGGAGCCAGTGGCGTCACTAGGGTTGGTGTCACCCGGTGCGGTAAAACATGGTGTCACCCCCCCATACCCCCTTTTTTTTTCGCGGTGGTAGCACAGCGTTGGAGATCGTTGGTGCACGTTGGATCGGTCAGAAAGGCCTACAGGCAGTATTAGGGCTAGAGGATAGCAGGTTAGGCAGTTCCTAATTGCTCATTCCCTAGGATCAGTAATGGATAATTGCCGATAGGCCCACTTACCAGACCCAGCGAAACAGCGCAGTGATCCCTCCGGCTGAACAATTGCTCACTCTGGGTTGCCCCGGGGCGAATCTGGTCAGAAGTGTAGCACGTCTGTACCTTGGCACTGGCTTAGTCTTTCTCTCTCTGGTGGTGCTGGGCAGTGTGGTGCTCTCTCTGGTGTCGCTGGGCAGTGTGGTGCTCTCTCTGGTGTCGCTGGGCAGTGTGGAGTTCTCTCTGGTGTCGCTGGGCAGTGTGGAGTTCTCTCTGGTGTCGCTGGGCAGTGTGGAGTTCTCTCTGGTGTCGCTGGGCAGTGTGGAGTTCTCTCTGGTGGCGCTGGGCAGTGTGGAGTTCTCTCTGGTGGCGCTGGGCAGCGTGGTGCTCTCTCTGGTGTCGCTGGGCAGCGTGGTGCTCTCTCTGGTGTCGCTGGGCAGCGTGGTGCTCTCTCTGGTGTCGCTGGGCAGCGTGGCGCTCTCTCTGGTGTCGCTGGGCAGCGTGGCGCTCTCTCTGGTGTCGCTGGGCAGTGTGGCGCTCTCTCTGGTGTCGCTGGGCAGTGTGGCGCTCTCTCTGGTGTCGCTGGGCAGTGTGGAGCTCTCTCTGGTGTCGCTGGGCAGTGTGGAGTTCTCTCTGGTGTCGCTGGACAGTGTGGTGCTCTCACCAGCTCTCTTTGGTACTGTCGGTACCATGGCAAGCCCCCCCCCCCTCACCCTGGGCTCGGGCAGGCGGTGGACACCAGGACCCCCCTCCCCCCCCGCACCTGTTCCGAATCTTGATCTGAGTCTCTAGAGGAGACGACAACCCCACCCCCGGCGGCGGCCGCCCCACCGCACACACACAACTGAACAACCACGCTGGGACAGCAGGACACCGGGACACCCCCCCCCCCCCGCACCTGTTTACAGTGCGGGCGTCTGGAGAGGAGGGCAGCTTCACAACTTCCAGCTGCCGTGCCGCCCGGGCGGAGCAGAGACACTGTGTTGTGACGTCACGTCTGCACTCTGTGAGATGTGACAGGGCCGGCTGAGGCTGGAAGAAGGAGGACACCAGGCGCGCACTGCTGCGGTGTGTTTCAGCCCAGCGGGCTGCGGGGTGAACGGCGGCTAAAAAAAAAAAAACCTAAAAAAAAAAAAAAAAAACAGGGAGGGTGTCACCCCTCTAGCGGGTGTTACCCGGGTGCGGACCGCACCCCCCTAGCAACGCCTCTTCTTGGAACTGCTTGACTTCAATAAAAGTCTCTCTCTGTACATAATCCAGGGAATAGCCACTCGCAACTGGATTCTTTAATTGCTGGATAAATCCTTGAGCTTGGATCTAGCAGCCAACAAGTAATGCTAGCTTTCCAAAGTCTCTCACACAGACTTGGTTGAAAAACTTGGTGGTAACCGGAAGGTAAAGGGTAGGAACTTTTCTTACTGTACCCAGAATCTTTCAGCCGGTCCGGCGATACCGTAAGAAATGCGGATTCAATTAATCTCCATGGCAGCTCAGCTTCCAGTCTCTTACCGAGCAGCCAGCCTCGTGCATGGCCCTCTTCTGAAGAGTCCTCCCCTGGTTGCATGTAGAGTCGCTGGGCCTCTCCAAATCCGAAACAGCACCGGAATCCTTCCAGTTACTGCGCCTCGAACTAGCCACTTCCGAGGCTCGGAAACAGACATGTGCAATTCATTTTTTTTTTTTTCGTTTTCCGTTAAAATTCATTATATTCGTTCATTCGTTATCGTACGAATGAACGAATGAAAAACTACGAAAATCCGAAATAACCAAATTAGAAACTACGAAAGAAGAAAATCCGAAAAACGAAACCAGGAACAACGAAAATCAAAATGAACGAAAAAATTCGTACATTCGTAACTTTTTTTTTGTTGAATTGGTAATTTTCCGTGTCCCTTACAATGGCGCTGCTTAACGTAATTCGAATGGATTGAACGAAAAAATTCGTACATTCGTAACTTTTTTTTTTGTTGAATTGGTAATTTTCCGTGTCCCTTACAATGGCGCTGCTTAACGTAATTCGAATGGATTGAACGAAAAAATTCGTACATTCGTAACTTTTTTTTTTGTTGAATTGGTAATTTTCCGTGTCCCTTACAATGGCGCTGCTTAACGTAATTCGAATGGATTGAACGAAAAAATTCGTACATTCGTAACTTTTTTTTTTTTTCGATTAGTAATTTTCCGTGTCCCTTACAATGGCGCTGCTTAACGTGCTTCAAATGGATTCGTAACTTTTTTTTTTCAATTTGTAATTTTCCGTGTCTCTTACAATGTAATAATAGCATACACATTACATAACATTATGAATTATGCTCCGATTACGAATCTACGAAAACAATGTTACGAAAGTACAAATAAATCAATCTAACGAAAGTACGAATGTAACTAAATCTACGAAAATACGAATGCGTCCGAATTTCGAATAAACGGAAATTAAACTAACGGAAAAACGAATCAGCGAAAAAATAACTCTTACGAAAATACGAATCGTTACGAATACGAACACCGACGACTTACGAATTTACGAATCAACGGAAACGAACAGAAACTAAACAAAAATAAACACATTTTTCTATTGTGCACATGTCTATTACCGTTATTATTTTGTCCCTTTAGCTGGTTTTACCCGCTTATTCACCTTTTATTTACTTATTTTGATTATCAAGCACCACTTGTGATCACTTTATATTTATTTGTGTAGGCACAATATACATTCCTAGTTCCGTTATTTGAGTAGGATGTGGAATTGTTGTTCACAATTCCACATCCTTGCCGCTCTTACAGTAAAGAACCCTCTACGTAGTTTAAGGATAAACCTAATTTCTTCTAACTTTTGTCAATGGCCACGTGTCTTATAAAATTCCCTATTGCAGAAAAGCTTTATCCCTATTGTGGGGTCACCAGTACGGTATTTGTACATTGAAATCATATCCCCTCTCAAGCGTCTCTTCTCCAGAGAGAATAAGTTCAGTACTCGCAACCTTTCCTCATAACTAATATCCTCCAGACACTTTATTAGCTTTGTTGCCCTTCTGTGGACTCTCTCCAGTTACAGTACATCCTTCCTGAGGACTGGTGCCCAGAACTGGACAGCGTACTCCAGGTGCGGCCGGACCAGAGTCTTGTAGAGCGGGAGAATTATCGTTTTATCTCTGGAGTTGATCCCCTTTTTAATGCCAATATTCTTTTTGCTTTGCTTGCAGCAGCTTGGCATTGCATGCAATTGCTGAGCCTATCATCTACTAGGACCAAGCAATAGGAAAAGAAAATCCCGATCCAGGTAAATGATGGAACCAGGTAGGCTGGGGAATGGACTCCTCTCAGGGGTGCTAGCCTCGGCTCGTCGGTCATGCAATTTGGATAAAAGGAATGGATGGCTGCACACCGAAGTAGTGATGAATCTCTTTATTGTAAAATCTGTAACATGAACAACACCACCGGATAGGCAAACAGGTACAGGTAGACACGTTTCACACAGCGACGCTGCGCTTATTCATTACTAGTAAAACCCTGCAGTTGAGTCACAGTTTTACCACCCCCAAGCCCTATCCCCTTTAGCTGCGGAGGCAGCAGCCAAAGGTGTACACATGCCACAGCAGGAATTAAGCCCCCTGTTGCTTTTAGTGGGTGCTACAGCTTGCTAAACAAAGATTTGTGGGGGGGGGGGGGCACACCTTAAAAAAATGCATTAAAGATGGTGCAGCCGTAAGACCACACAGACAGAAAAAAAAAAAGATTACAGCGCACACATACAAAAATGACATTTAACCACCTGCTTACTGGGCACTTAAACCCCCCTCCTGCCCAGACCAATTTTCAGCTTTCGGCGCTGACGCACTTTGAATGACAATTGCGCGGTCATACAACACTGTACCCAAATGATATTTTTACCATTTCTTTCCCACAAACAGAGCTTTCTTTTGGTGGTATTTAATCACAGCTGGGTTTTTATTTTTTGCTAAACAAACAAAAATAGATGGAAAATTAAAAAAAAAAAAAACATGTTTAATAGTTTGTTATAAAATTTTGCAAACAGGTAATTTTTCTGCTTCATTGATATGCGCTGATGAGGCGGCACTGGTGGGCACTGATAGGCTGCACTGGTGGGCACTGATAGGCTGCAGTGGTGGGCACAGATAAGGTGGCACTGATGGGGACAGATAAGTCGGCACTGATGGGCACGGATGGGTGGCACGGAAGGGTGGCACGGATGGGCACTGATAGATGGCACTGATAGGTGGCACTGATGGGCACTGGTAGGTGACACTGATGAGCACTGGTTGGTGACACTGATGAGCACTGGTAGGTGACACTGATGTGCAGCACTGTAAAGGCACATTGTGGGCACTGGCACTGTGGGCACTGACAGATGGTACTGTGGGCACTGATAGGTGAAGCTGGTGTGCACTGACAGGTGGAGCTATTGGGCACTGGTAGGCGGCACTTGTATAGGGCACAGGTGGGCACCATGGACCTTGGGCACATTGCAGTGATCAGGACTGATGTCCCTCTCACTGCCGCCGATGGTCGCCTTTTTTTTTTCTCCTTGCGCTGTCAGGGCGAGGAGGAAAAAAAGCCGATTACCGGCTCTGTTGTTATCGCATGATCAGCTATCATTGGCTGACAGCTGATCACGTGGTAAGGGGTCGGGATCGACCCCTTACTCGGATCTGTGATCCAGCGAGTCTCACAGACCCGCTGATGACAGAGCGCGCCGCGCGCGCCCTTCAGGGGGCGCGCAGGCCGCTCGTGAATGGGGCGACGTCAATAGACGTAGTCCCGGCAAGTTAGATCCGCGCTGTAGCCGTCATTCGGCTATAGCGCGGATCTCAGGAGGTTAACTCAGAATTCAGAAAATATGGGGATTTAGTTACCCCATATGGCCATATAGTGCTAAGCCCACTACTACGTCAAAGTACCCCAATATCAGTGGGTCCTACGCTATCCATAGAATGGAAGATCCTGCTTCTCTGGACCATGAGAGAAATACACTCCTCTATATGGGAGAACTAAAAGGACTCCTCCTATAACACAGGTGGACACTAATAAGAGGCAATGATGGGGGGGGGGGGGGGGTGCTCCAGCCCAAAGGGATTTCTACCGCTTGCCAATCGCGACCCATTCAAGTATATGGGGTCACTTTGCAAGTGCCCCGCAACTGTATGCTTCTGCGGGGTCCAAGGGGTTAAGGCAGATGGTGAGAAAGCAACACAACGCTGCCTGCTTTAACCCATTGTTTGCTGTACTGAACAAGGTTGCAGGGCACTTGCACAAATTTCATTACCTCCCTGCGGACAGGACAGAGCTCTGCCTTGTTAACATAGGCAGAGCCCTGTCCCATGTGTGTTCCGGACGATCAGCGGGTGCTGGTGGTAATCTATTAGCCTGCACCTGCTGAGTAAAATCACAGCAGAGCCAGGGCGCTGGTGGTGCACGCGCGTGCCCCCTACCTGGAGGTGCCAGATAGCGTACTAGGCACGTGATCTGGCGCAGAAGGGCCAGCCTTGCCGCTGTATATCTAAGTTACATGGTTGGCAAGCGGTTAATAAGTGCCTAGACACTGAATAGTGCCTTGAGTGGGAACTGAACCCAGGACCCAGGTGCTGTAAGGTAAGAGTAGTAACCACCAACCCACCCCAACTCTGATGTCATTCGGAGGACTCACTCCCCAGATCCACCTCCTTTCCAGCACACATCTCCAACCTATACAAGTAAAAATATAAAATAATAACGCAGAGAATAATTCTACGTAGATTGTAGCACACAACCCCGATCTATAGTCTCCTACAAAGTCACGCTCTACTTCCCCCCCGTGCATTGTTTGTACAAGGGAAGACATTATTCCCATTTGCACGCCGTGAAATAATAAGATGTCAGCTCAGGTCACCGAGGTCTTCAGAGGTCCAATTATGAGCCCCAAGAAAGGGAAAAACAAGGGTGACATCACTGGATGTAAACTATTAATAATCCGCAGAAGCCGATTTTCCTTCTCGCTTCCGAAAAATAATATTGTCTTTGGCCTTTGTTCATTGATACTTGCTATTTGTTTGCGGTAACCAGGAAGATCCCGCCAGCCTTTTCAAATATGTTTCCCAAAGTTTGGCAGCAAAGGATGACTTCATCCCGACCTTCCAATGGACGACCAGAGAACCTTCAACAAGAATACCGCGTTACAATTAGAACTCCCAGGTGGAAAAAATTAAAGCTGAACTCCAGAACAATTGTCTAAATTAATTCGCCATGTGTCTTCTTCTTGAATCTCGGTGTACTTTGTGTATTTCTTCCAGATCTGTACAGTAATCCAGTGTGAGACTTTCCCTCTGTGCAGGTGCTTCCTGTAATAAAGACCAATCACTGCTGCTCTCTCTCCTTGTGCAGGGAGACTGGTCTTGTCTCCGCCCCTTCCTGTAGTTTTCTGCAGGCAGCCTGTAGTGGGTGGAGCCTGCTGGGTCCCTCCCACTACTCACTGCTGCTCTCTCTCCTTGTGTAGGGAGACTGATCTGGTCTCCGCCTCCTCCTGTAGTTTTCTGCAGGCAGCCTGTAGTGGGTGGAGCCTGCTGGGTCCCTCCCACCACTCACTGCTGCTCTCTCTCCTTGTGTAGGGAGACTGATCTGGTCTCCGCCTCCTCCTGTAGTTTTCTGCAGGCTGCCTGTAGTGGGTGGAGCCTGCTGGGTCCCTCCCACCACTCACTGATGCTCTCTCTCCTTGTGTAGGGAGACTGATCTGGTCTCCGCCTCCTCCTGTAGTTTTCTGCAGGCAGCCTGTAGTGGGTGGACCCTGCTGGGTCCCTCCCACTGCTCACTGCTGCTCTCTCCTTGTGCAGGGGGACTGACCTGGTCTCCGCCCACTCCTGTAGTTTTCTGCAGGCAGCCTGTAGTGGGTGGAGCCTGCTGGGTCCCTCCCACTGCTCACTGCTGCTCTCTCCTTGTGCAGGGAGACTGGTCTGGTCTCCGCCCCCTCCTGTCGTTTTCTGCAGGCAGCCTGTAGTGGGTGGACCCTGCTGGGTCCCTCCCACTGCTCACTGCTGCTCTCTCTCCTTGTGCAGGGAGACTGGTCTGGTCTCCACCCTCTCCTGTAGTTTTCTGCAGGCAGCCTGTAGTGGGTGGAGCCTGCTGGGTCCCTCCCACCACTAACTGCTGCTCTCTCTCCTTGTGTAGGGAGACTGATCTGGTCTCCGCCTTCTCCTGTAGTTTTCTGCAGGACTGCCTGTAGTGGGTGGAGCCTGCTGGGTCCCTCCCACTGCTGCTCTCTCTCCTTGTGCAGGGGGACTGGTCTTGTCTCCACCCCTTCTCGTTTTCTGTACTGGGCAGTGGGAGGAGCCAAGCATGTATCGCCCAGTACAGAAAACGAGGAGGGGGCGGAGACAAGACCTGTCACCCTGCACAAGGAGTGATATGCCCCCTGCACCATTGCACAGGCTAAATACAGCAACATTTAGAAGGTAATATCTGGATTTGCAAAGGCATTTAGTGCACACAAAGTGGATTTATATCCTTTGTGGCTAATCGGGAATCTATTTAACCACTTGCCTACCGGCCATTTTCACCTTCTTCCTGCCCAGGCCAATTTTCAGCTTTCAGCGCTGTCGCACTTTGAATGACAATCACACTGTCATGCAACACTGTACCCAAACAAAATTTTTATCATTTTTTTTAAACAGATAGAGCTTTCTTTTGGTGGTATTTAGTCAACACTGGGTTTTAAATTTTTTGCAAAACAAACAAAAAACTTTCACTGATGCAAGCTGATGAGGCTGCACTGATGGGCACTGATAGGTGGCAATGATAGCCAATGATAGGCAGCACTGACTGGAACTGATAAGCGGCACTAATAGGCGGCAATGATAGGCATTACTAATAACCACTGAGAGGCAGCACTGATGGGCACTGGCAGGCAGTACTGATGGGCACTGATTGGCAGTAC